>CM067501.1:39115042-39717542 GCA_034509495.1 Acestrorhynchus altus
CCTATGTTCATGCCCATGTCTATTCCCATGTCTAGTTTTGTTGTCCCCTTCCACGTCACCATTTATGTGTCTGTTCCAGTTGGTGTGTTTATCCCTGTTCCTGTGCCCAGTCCTGTCACACCCCAAATTAAACCCCTCTTGTGTTTAATGTTTCTCCAGTCCAGTCTCCTGTCCTGTCTCAAGTACTTCACCCCAAGATTGTTCTTATAGTGAGCTCTGCAATCATGGGTCATTAGTGTGCAGCTGAGCACAAAGTCTTGGGGGGTAGTGTTCAGGATGATAGTGGAGGATGTGTGGCTGTTGATCCTGTCTCTCTGTGGCCTGCAGGTCAGAAAATCCAGGACCCAGTTGCAAAGGAAAGAGGTTCCCAATGCTGCCAGCTTGGAGACTGAAGTCCAAAAACAGCCGTCTCACATAAGAGATCTTGTTCTCTAGGTGTGTGAGGGCCTGGTGGGTCACAGCAGTGATGTGTCAGCTATGGACTGGTTCTGTCTGTACACCGGTTCTGTCTGTACACATACTGAGAGTCCTCTATCATATTGATGGTCTGCTTCAGGTACCTCATCACCAACCTCTCAAAGCATTTTATGATAACAGGGGAGAGTGCAATGGGGCATTAATCATTGAGACATGACACTGAAGATTTTGGCACAGGGATTGTAGATTAATGATTGTGAAGGAGGGCAGGCAGGAGGGGAATGTCAAGTTGGAGGCCTCAAAGCAAGCGTAGAAAGTGTTCAGGGTGTTGGGGAGCACTAGGTCATTTGGGCATTGGGCATCACTCCTCTTGTAGTCTGTGATGCACCTGTTGGCCTTCCACATGCTCTGTGGGTCATTTGAGTTGAAGTGACAGTCCAAGTAACAGTCCTTGCTGCTCCCTGTTGTTGCAGCCTCCCTAAATATCTGTCTCAAAACAGTCCTGGAGTCTGCACATGGCTCCTTCAGGCTACATCTGGATGGACTTTGTTACAGTGCCCTTGCTTCTTTACACTGGGCAGTGTGCAGGAGCTAGAAGAAGGGAGATGTCAGCTCTGTATGCTCCTCGTCCATTTGTATACACTTTGTCCAAAGTGTTTCTTCCCCGAATGGTGATGTTAAAATGCTGGTGAAACATGGGGTGAATAACTGTTAGATTAGACTACGCAACCTGCAAGGACTTGGCTTGCATGCTACCTAAATTCCCACTGCCATTATTCATTCATACTTGTATCACACAAGCAAAATTATCTCTATTTTCTCTCCCTCTATTTTTCTTATTTATTTTCTTTTCTACTTTTCTATGCCCATGTATTGGGCTTTTGTTTATGCTCTCCGGTGTCGACCAGAGGAGGATGGGTTCCGCTCTTGAGCCTTGGTTCCTCTCAAGGTTTCCTCTCAAGGTTTCTGAGGGAGATTTCCTTGCCACTGTTTGCCCACTGGCTGCTCATTTGAGGCTTGGACCCGGATTTTTGTAAAGCCGCTTTGTTACAACTCCTTCTTGTAAAAAGCGCTATATAAATAAAATTAGATTGATTGATTGATTGATCTTTACTGCTTTGTCCATGTTTACATGCTTGACCTGCATGCAGACTCTGACTTGTCAGTGAAAGGGGGCAGGGGTGATAAGATTTTCTCCCATTTATTTTTTTGCTTACACAAATTTCCAAATAAAATTCCTGAGAATAATACTGATATATACATCAATAATAAAAAATAATAAAGGACATTTATTTTGGGTTAGGTTAGGTATTTTAATTTTATTTGGACTACTTTCAAGTATTTTGAAGAATGTATTATTATAAATATTAGTTGTCAAACTAATCATTACAGATAACTAATCAACTAATTGCTCAGATTAGAAGTGATGCCATGGGCAGCTTTGCATTTCATATTACAAATATTGCAGACTGCATTGCCTATGTACATTTTGAAAAATATAACCACACCTGAGATGGCTTTTATCTCAGAACTGTCCTGACTGGATTTTCTGCTTGGACCAAAATTTGATACAGATTGATTTGACATAAATCTGGTATGTAATTTGGTCAGTACATAAAAATGCATATTTCATATTTCATATTACATATTTCGGCATTAATCAGGAATAATGAACATTTCAAACTGCTTCTTTGTCTTTTCCCAAAGATACATTTAAACAGAAGGAATTTATTATTTAGGGTTAATTAGAACAGCTTGTCATTGTAATTAACTAATTTGATTAATGGGATTGATCATGATTAATCATTTGAATAATTTGGAAGCCCTGGTTATTTTCTTAAGGATATATTTATTTTTCAGCATTTCCAACTGAAAGATCAGAAAAGCTCTGCATTGTTCATCATTGTAAATGTGGTAGATGCTCATTGTTATGTTCCTGTAATACTTCAGGGCACTGAAGATCCTATATATAGTCTGATGAATTTTTTTTACAGTATTATGCCAGGCAGCCAACAGCAGCTGCCTCTGTTAACTGACAGTATTCACCCACCTTTCAATAAAAACCTCTGGAGCAAGCTCTGCCTCTACAAACACCTGCCATGGTCACTGACCTACTGCTCCTCTTCGAAGCACTGCTCTTCCAGCCTGAAGACAGCTATGACAAAAGCCATTTTAAAGATATATATGCTGCTGAAGTGCTCAAGGTAGCCACGGGCTGCTTCGTCTCCTGCCAGTCAGTTTCCAAGAAAGCACTGTTGAGCTTGAGGACTGACAAAATAGAATAAAAAACCTGTACAATTCCAAGCCATCTCAATGGGCCTGATGAGCAGCCCTGATCACTCATGGTCACACATGGTCTTTAGACACTGTATTGCCCTTGTTTGGCTGAAAATATGGAGTCTATTCAGGATGGAATTCTCTTCAGACTGTTTTAATTAGACATCAGTATGATGAAGAATTTCATGAAGGGTACAATGGGTTGGAAGGGAAGCAGAGGCTGTTAAAATTTAGGAGTTAAGAAAATCAGTGCTGGGAACAGGAAACTGTTTGATTGCAGCCACCAGGGGGCAAAATGATTTCAGTTACATTACCGTAATGCATTTTGCAACCCCAAACTGCTCCCAGTAGACCCAATCTTACTCTCATTCCTTCCTCACCCTTCATCCACATATCTATACACAAAAGCCTGAAGTTGTTTACAACTCGCGACATCTGTAATCGTATTGTTTGCTCCAACTATCTAAACCGCAAGTGCCTAAGTACTGTAATCAATAGAGACATTGGATAGGGGTCAAATGAAAGCTCCAATGACTCAATGACTGAGACAGCAGCTCTATATTTTTCATCAGATGTATATCTGGATGCATTCCATAATCTCTAGAAGGCCAGCTAATGATGTGAGGTTTGTCCTTCATGAGTTGGCCAAGCAGGCCTGTAACTGTAGACGGCTCAGGCAAGGCTTGAACTGAGATTGATATAAAGTGAAAAGGCATACTGAGAGGGCACAATATGGACAATCTTATTAGAAAAAAGCTCTACATCTCTACAAATGTGTATCTGTTTCATATATAAAACGCACCAGGTCAAAAGCATTGTAAAACAATACAACAAAAAGAGTTTCCTGAGCATGAGCACAAAGTTCTTTGGGAAAAAAACTAAATTAAAACACGAAGAAAACATGCAGAGCTAGCATTAATCCTGCCTCTGGATTGTGTCCAGGCATTAATGGCCATATGAAATCTATCATGTCTGTAGTGTCGGTGTCAGCTTTACTGTGTTTTAATTGGAGACCCTTTATACAAAACGGCTTGTTTATTTTACTCTGCAATCTACAGGCCTATCAGTCAGTGGCCAGACATCTTGAAGAATGACGGGTAAACCAATTCCCCTTGTATATACTAGAGAAATGAAGTTCAGACTGCTTGTTAAAACATTTATTAGAGCATTTATTCTGTGTTACTTCACTGACTTTGATTTTATTATTGTTCCTTTAGATTTTCATTTTTCTTTCTAAACCTGAGTGATGTGCTGTCATACTGTGTGAGTTTAGTCATTTAGCTGACAGTCAGAGGTGTTGTGAAAAGCTGGTACCAGTGAACTATAAAAAGCCACCGAAAACATGGAGTGCTTTCTGAAGCAGATGAATAAAGTATAAATAGACCTCTCGGTCTGCAACAAGTGAATACTTCATCAGAAATGTTTGGCGTTACATCACCGGCTGTGTGTATGTATGTGTATACGTGTGTGTGTGTGTGTGTGTGTGTGTGTGTGTGTGTGTGTGTGTGTGTGTGTGTGTGTGTGTGTGTATGTGAGAGAGAGAGAGAGAGAGAGAGAGAGAGAGAGAGAGAGAGAGAGAGAAGGAAAGAAAGACAGAAATTCTGAAGTTACTCAACACTTGCTCTGCAAGCCAGCTATTATGGTTTGTACTAATGTTCTGGTTTTAACATCCAAACATTCTAAAAGCTGTTATTTGATTTCCCTTTTCCCTACTTCTTCTCCCATAGTGACTGACCATTATGAGGCCACTTTATCTCAGCACTTTAAAGTGATGGTTTGTGCCAGAAATCAAATTTAGACTAGATTGTCCCCTTAGCCCAACTGTTGTCCATCATATAAGGCAAATTTGTTGTCTGAAGTGTGCCTCTTTAGTTTTGCACAAGAGCGAATGGAAGCTTTAAGCCAGCACAGAGAAATCTTCACACCCTGCACATATATATATACAGCACAGAAACAGAAACAGCACTTCTTTGGTTGACCTGTGTCTGCTGGAAGTCAATGAAGAGCATTAAGATCATATTAGATCTGTGTCTAATACTAAAACTTTAAACAGACAGATCTGCTGTTTCCTAGCTTCATGAAACAGACACATTTACTGATTGACTTTGCACTACTACTTGGATCTCATGATTTATGACATTTTGGGCCTTGTTTATTTATCTTAGGTGGACCATTTCCCCAGAGCATTAATAACAGCTTAACCCCCCACCCCCCATCCATAAATCTTCAGTGACACCTCTGGTTGCATGTTTGATTGGCCAGGGCAATAAAGATCATGTTGCTATGTCACAAATGTCATCACACAGAGGTGTTGTTGTTGTTGTTGTTGTTGTTGTTGTTGTGAATGCTCTTATCCAAAGCAACTTACAAGTTTATTCACATTACAGAGGTCACAAACATTTATAAGAACAGTTTAAAATGTCTATTAGACTTTTTTTTACATTTCTGAAATAAATCAAATAGTCCAAGAATGTCATATCAACAAAATAGTTCATATATTTTTAATTAATAGCTCAAAATCTCCACATAATAATTAACAATAATTTTATTATAGTTAATATATAATGTCATAATATCAATAAAGTAGTTTAAATATATGAAAATAACTCATAATGATGAAAATAACAAATAGTTCCAAATATCCAGAAAATACCAAGATAACTCTTCAACACATTTGGAAATAATTACAAAAATATATCCAAATCCAAGTGTGAAATGTCCAGTTAAGTTATAAGTTAAATAAGTTAAAGTAACAACAACATCAACAATCTTTTGGAAATAGTTTAAGAGTTTAAATTAAAGTTATCATACAACCAGTCACAATGTCAATAAAACATCTGGAAATAAGTCAAAGGTGTATCTGCTTCTCTTGCTTCATTTCTCATGCCTAAGGCCTATGGGGGGGGATTCAGATTTTTGCCATGCTTTCATATTTTGTTCACTGTGATTTAAATTAGGCTTGTGTGGAAATGTGTGAAACATTCTGCTATTCTAAAGACAAGTTTAGACCAACACAAAATGACTGACAGATGTGATTGTCAACACTGGCGGCAGAAACATCAAAGAACTTCATCGTTTTAGTACTGTAGCAAGAAACAGACACACTGAGTCATGTTCAGAAATGCTTTGATCACCCACCCCAGGCTCCAAACCTCACTGGCCTAGACTGACCAGTGCTGACTTATTATGCACGTTATTGAGTGGTAGTAGGTTTCTAGACACACACACAGATACAAACACCTGCTTACACAGTCATCACTCTGTTCTCTGTTAATTTTCTCTTTTGTTTGGTGTCTGTCACCTCAAAATGCAGAATCATAGCAAAAATAGTCATTTGAAGTGACGCCATGCCACACAACAGGTGTTATTGATGACATTGTCCTTTTTGTGAGCGATCTTTTGAGTGAAAAGAGACACGATATGGGTCAGTTACCTGGACAGGGTTTAGGCCTAGTCCTGAACTATATTTCCTTTTCAGAAGAGGATCTCCATTCAGAATGCTGCGTGGTTCAGGAGTAGTCTTAATCTCTGTCCGAAAAACTAATTACACTCATTACAACTCCAGTTGCACCAATACACTGTAAAAATACAAATATAATCTAATTTATTTGGAGAGTGCCTTTTACAGCTAATGTTATGATGTTTGTGATAATGATATTAGTCATGATGGAAGGAAGAATAAAAATGAATGATGCTTAATGGTCATAGCAGAAATGAATAAATGAATAGTTAGAGTCCATGTACACTTTAATGTAGTCAGTATTGGACAGTGAACAGCAAGTCTGAGAAAGATAGCTGTACCTTGAGGCTGAGCAGCTGGTCTGAGGCAGGTAGCAGGAGACCTCCATAGTCACATCTGACTATAATAGTCTAAGTACATGGAGAGAGCCATAAGGTAACACAGACAAGACAGCACCCTAAAATATGGGCATCCCTCAACAGGTTAACAGGTTGTATGAGGTGCATTTACAATGCAAAATGGGAGACTAGCATTGAACTTATATGGTACAACGCATCGTCTGAAGTACAGCCATTTCCCAAAACTGTCATACCTTTGTTAGGAACCACAGCAGTTTGAACCACATTGGTTCAAACCACTGTAGTCTGCAATACAATGGTTGTGGGTGGGTTTGGTCTGATTGTGAGAAACTCACAACCACCTCATCACTTGTGCCATAGTGAGGACCACATGGATGAGGGTTTGAAAACCGGATTGTTGCAGTGTGCTTTTCATAATGGAAGTGAAATCACTCTTTAATATGATCATTTTTCATAGGCCTAGAAACCCAAATGAACTATATTTATACACTTGAAATATGATTCAAATACATTGCATTTAATTTGAAATACATTTCATGCACTAAAATGTATTTCAGAAAATATTGCCTATGTACCAAATATATTTTAAAAACATTAATTTACATTCAACATTCATTCAGGAAGTATGTCTTTACAGATATGTAACATATCTTAAAGTATTTGCAAATTTAACATTTTAAAACAAGTTACACATATAGATACACAGTAAATAAAAAACATTAAAAAAAGAACCTTGAACCCTTGAAATATACAGTTGGATTTATATTTTTTAACCAAGAACTAATTTCATTAAGAACATGTTTAATAAATAATATAAGTATTAAAATATATGTATATAACTGAACTTACACTTTTCATTGCATTGCAAAAATATATATTTTATAATATTATTTTGATTTTTTCAGCTGTCGGACTAGTCTTTCCCCAAGTCGTCCATCATTGATGGCATCATCAACAGGAACTAACCTTCTAACCACAGGTCCAACTACATAACCACAGAAGTTGCTTAATAATGGTTTGGTCTATGTAAGTTATCAGTAACTAACTAGTAACTAACTAGTAAATGTAACCTAAACTTATCCATACCCTTACCCTAACTGTAAACTTTCATAACCCATATGTTGCCATTTCACAAATTGACATCCATAAGGTAATTTTTTAGAAGCTCCATAGCAGCATGCTGTGGAAACACTGTTTTCTAAATTCTGCTTCTTCATGGCAGACTGGCTTGTGTGTACTTGTCAAAACAACATCACCAGTTGACATGAGCTCATTGTGACTTATAATAAATAAGCAGAATATGTTAAATATGTTTGTGCAAATGATACATAATTCTTGGGACTCATTAGTTGTATGTGTACACATTTTTGTGATGTTTTTAAAAGGTCTGTATTACGCTCTGTATAGCTGGCAGTATTGAGTACTGTTAATAAAGATGAAAGACAGCTGGTCAGATCTTATAGGTTTACATTTTGCCCTTCTCTGATCTCCAAAAAGCTACACATCTGACGCCAAGCTTAATATGTTCCCATTATCTTACTGACAGAAGGATCTAATTCTGCAATGAATCTGTTATTACAAAGCATTGGCATAGATGCAGTCATTAACAAGCTCCAAAATCTAGCCAAAAGAAATGCTGTCCTATGAAATATCCATATAGAACAGTTTCATAATTCATCAAAACCTACCATTAGGTGCAGGTGCATGATCAGAATGGATTTAGATTGTTCTTGGAGAGACAGTACATGATGCACGGCCACTAATTCACAGCAGGTTTTTCACGGCTCAGCCTGATCCAAATGGCCAGGACATTATGAGCCAAAGCCAAAATATCATTAGGAATAGATGCATTTCAATAACTACAGGTCACCTTTGGAAGAAATGTAAACACAAGTAAATTAATGTGCTCAGGACCACATGTTCTAGCACACACACACACACACACACACACACACACACACACACACACACACACACACACATATGCACGCACGCACGCACGCACACACACAATGAAGAGTGAGAATGTTCCCATTCTATGTTAAGCTCAGAAAACAACTGAACAACTGAACATGGCTACACAAGCCACTCACACAAAGTGTCCTCACTGGCCCCCACATGTGAACAACGTGGTGCAGCCCGCCAACGAGGCCCCACTGTTGAACTCCACCGGGCAGCAAAGGAGCTGCTCCCGGCTTCAGTTTCCTGCTCAGCCCAACCACCACCCCTCAATGGACTGACCAGCACCTCCACAGATGACCAGCTCAGCAACCTCCATCAACTACACAGGTAGTAGGTGACTACATAACCAGATAGCTCAAACTCCACACAGCAGTTGTTCACTCAATCTCTGGAGCCAGAGTTTTAGACATTTCACAGCAGCTTCCTGCTCTGTTTCAGAAACACTCCACTGTACAGATCATCATACATACATACATCATGTAATGACATTAAAGCTCAAAGCATGAACGAGATACTTTTCAGACTGGGCAGGGGTTCAGTCCATTTTAATTGAATTTTAAACCTTCATACCTGGCTGCAGAAGACCTGCAACATATTTTACTCTGTTGACTTCTTATAAAAAATGAAGACATGGTTATACCAATACTTTCTAAATCTAGGACCAGTATTCTTTATAAACGAAAAAACAATTCTAACCCATCCAACCTTCTATACATCCTGTTAGCCCTCATACAAAATCTCTATAGACGTAATCTAAATAGCTTTGAAACAAAGAAAGGGCCTGGGAATAATACACCTAAAGTTTTGGAACTTGGTTTCAGTGACCATTGCCCAATCGGATGCCTTCAGGGTAACAGTTCCAGGATAAAAACTCTTAGATGGTGGTTTGAACAAACTTGTCTTCTTCTTCCTCTTTCTAAAAAATGTAATGAACTTTTATTTCCTGCCAGTGAACGAAATTCATTTATTTTTAAATTGGTCAGATGTGGATTTAGCACTTGATTACGTTCACAAATCATTCCTTACAGTGGCAGAAAAACATGTTTCCCCCCAAAAACTAATTATTAGACAGATTGAGTCCCTGGATTACAGGGGAAATTTCCTCACTGCTACAGTTAAGAAACAAAGGCTGGTCTGTTGCCAGAAGCACAGGGGAAAATGAAAAATGGCTTAAATTCACATCTCTACAATAAGTAAAGCCAAATCAGACTATTACCTCAGCCTGATAATAAACCCTGAAGACTTCTGGAAAACAGTAAATTCCCTAAAAATCAAATACAACAAGTAATGTGCCAAGCTTTTAATGTACATTTTGCAGGAGCTGGTCAGATTTTCAAAAACACTGACATAATAATGCCCATGGATCTGTGTATTACTACAGCTACTACTGCCCAGAAGCTTGGTTCTCCAGACCTCTCCAGACCTGTTCTCCCTACTTAGTGGCTAACACCCTTTCTACTGTTAATCCCTGAAAACATCATGAAAGGATGGTGTGGACCCCTACCTTCTGCATCATGTAACACCAGTAATTTTAGAACTTATTACGTGCATTTTTAATCTTTCTATTTTATCCTGCAGAATTCCCAGTATCTCATGTCATTCTCTGCAAAAACGAGGAGAAGCATCAGATCTTAACAACTACAGACCTTGTCTTGTCTAACTAACATATTAGAATCTATAGTGAATAATCAGCTCAAAACATTTATTTATGGTACTGGACAGGAAAGGGTACTGTGCTGCCATTATTATTTACCTAACCAAAGGTTTTGACACAGGTAACCACAATCTCCTTCTAGGTTTCCTACATAAAAAACATAAGCAAAACTCCAACATTCATTCAATGCTTTGCAGACTGCTCTATGTAAACTCAAATTGGTTTAAAATGCTAATAAAACTAAATTCATGCTGTTTTCCGGGTGGACAAATATTGTTCTAAATTCTCTAGCTATTACTAACCCTGACAGAATCCAACATTGTGCGAGAATATAAATACCTTGGCATCTAGCTGGAAGATAAACTCTCTTTTAAATTTCACATCAACAATCTTGCCATTAAGTGCAGACAAAAGCTTGGATTCCTGTATTGGAATAAATCGTGTCTGCCCACATACGCCAGGAAAAGAGTAGTGGAGGCAACCATACTGTCAGTCTTGGATGTGGTAACATGTATAGAAAAGCATCCACCAGTGCTTTCAAGCCACTTGACTCAATTTACCATTCTGTTCTGAGATTTATAATTTGGCGACCCTTACAAAACTCACCACTGCAGACTGTATGAAAAAGTTGGTTGGACTTCTCTGGCAGCAAGTAGAAAAGCACACTGGCTTATTTTTATTCACAAATCACTCTCCGCTCAGTTACCAGCATTTATCTCTTCCCTGATCTCAGTAAATAACAGTTCACATCAGACTCGCTCCAGTGGCTGGATCACCTGTCAGGTACCAAGAGATTTCTGTGGGAAAATCTGCTTTTAGCTATAGTGCACCAGAATTTATTACACTTTAATTTATTACACATTACCATTTTAAACGTTTAGTTTCTGGCCACCTTCAGACAGCCTGTGATCCTGTTCATTTATCTTATTTTACTTTAAATATTTTTTATTGATTTATCAATCCTATTTGATAAATTCTAACTCGTTTAGTATTTTTATTTAGATTTTTCTAAATATATATATACATATTTGATAAATGTATTCCTGAGTGAAAAAAAGAAGTAGATGAAAATCTATTCAAGTTAGAAACACTCAAAAGAGGTAGGCATATCTTTTTCACCCTTTTAAATTAAAATACAAAGGAATTCCATCAGAATCAGAATCAGAATTACTTTTTAATCCCAAAGGTAAATTGCAAGTAATAATAAATCATAATAAAAGAAAAATAAAATAACAGAGTAATAAACACAGGTTTATTGGTAATACTCAAGATCAGAAAGAACTAATGGAACATATAAAAGCCTGAACAGCTCTGGAACAAGATTCTTTGGAAAGATGAAATCAAGATTAACTTCATTATGGAGAAGGAAAAGAAGAATTTATACCACAAACAACATCATCTGTCAAACATGGTGGTGGCACTGTTATAGCATGGGCATATATGACTGCCAGTGGAACTGGGTCAGAGGTATTTATTGATGATTGCTGACAGAAGAATTAGGATGATGTCTAAAATGTATAGAGGTCTAATATCTGCTCCAGTTCAGTCAAAGGCTGTAAATTAGATGGGATAATACATCTAGATCTTCTCTTAGTGAACACAGATCTGAAGAGGGACCAACACACAAGCAACATTTGCAGGTGACAGTGAATTTAACGCAATGCAATATATAGCATATATACATATATGCTGAGACCAGTGCTGGTTGTAGAGTCTAACAGCAGCAGGACAAGAGACCTGTGATACCATTTCTTTACACACTAAAAGTGAAGCAGCCTGTCACTGAAGGAGTTACCCAGTGTTGTTAGAGTCTCATGCATGGATGCTAGCTTGGTGTACATGCTTCTGTCTCCCACCACCTGCACTGTGACTAAGGGGCTTCCTAGGACAGAACTGGCTCTCTTAATGAGTCTGTTCTGTGATTTCATGTCTGCCATCAAAACAGCAGACCACACCATAAAAGATGGCACATGCCACCACTCTGTTAAACAAAGTGTGCTCCAAATGACCTCAGTTCCCTCAGTAGGTGGAGTCTACTCTGGCCTCTTTTGTAAAGTGCAGTGGTGTTAACTGACCAGTCCAGTTTGGTGTTTATGTGAACACCCACATACTTAAAAGAGTCCAGTCTCTCAATGTCCATCCCCTGGATGTTCACTGATGTCTGCAACTGCAGAGGTCCACCACCAGTTCTTTAGTGTTTCTCACATTTATCTGGAGGTGGTTCTGCAGACACCAGGCCACAAATTAGTGAATTAGTTCTGTACTTGCTGTTCTCTTAATTTTTTATGAGCCAGACGATCAAAGAGTCATCCGAGAATTTTTTGGGGGGGTGACAGGTTGGTGGACTGTATATGAAGTCAACAGTGTGCAGGGTGAATAGGGTCCCTGTGCTGCTGACCACCTTGTCTGAAAGACAGTCCCATGCCCTCACATACTATGGTCAGTTAGTGAAGTAGTCCAGTTTGCAGGTGAGAAAGAGTTCTGTTTAGAGGATAGATGACAGCTGGCTGAAGAGAGTCCATGAATGCACTCACCAGCGGATATAGATGGGTAAGGGCCAGTCTCTCCAGTGACTTCATCATATGAGAAGTCAGTGCCACCAGTTTGTGGCTGTTGAGGTCCTTTGGGTGCTATGATGTTGGTACAGGTACCACACAAGATGTTTTGGTTTGTTGTGCACAGTTGTGGTTGAACAACCGTGGTTGAGCTGATCTGGACTGGATCAGGGGGGCTGGGTGCTGGAGTGTGTGAATGGTAGATTGGAGCTGCCAGCCAATGAACCAGTGGGGGGTGGCAGATAGCTGAGAACTGATGAGAAGGGGGTAGGGCAGCATGCAGGTATTGTCCCAGAGTGAGGGATCAGCAGGGATGCCTGTGTGGGATGAGGGGCAGGTGAGTGATCAAATCTATTGAAAAATAGATTGAGGTTGTTCACTGCCTTAAGCTGTTCCAAACTCCACTGACATTTACATGCTGTAACTGTTCCTCCAGCTTCCTCCTGTAGTTATCTTTCCCCTCTTTTATCTCATTCTCAGCTCCCTTTGCACAGCCTTCAGCTCATGCTTGTTACCTGACCTGAAGACCCTCTTATTCTCTTTAAGGAGAGCCTTTATGTCAGAAATTTTCAATGGCTTGTTGTTGGAGAAACACAGAATGGTCTTAGTAGGAACAGTTTTCTCCACACAGAAGATGACATAGTTCAGAATGTAGTGAGTGAGACTTTCAATGTCCTCCTATTAGGATCACACAATTTCTCCTCCACTGTGGTTTCAAAACAGTCCTGCAAAGCCTCTTCAGACTCCTTAGACCTTTTCTTCACCATGCAGGTCACTGCTGGTTCTCTGTGTACAAGGGGCTTGTACACAAGCAGAAGATGAATTAGATTATGGTCAGATCTTTCAAGTAGAGGGAATGGTGAGGAGTTATACGCCTCCTTTACTTAGGCATAAAACAGGTCCAGTGTTTTATTTATCTGGTGTTACATACTAGGTGGGCAGAATGGAGGATGGACACACATGATTAAAGTCTCCAGAAATAAGGATGAGGCCTTGTGGGAGCTGTGTTTGCAGTATGCACACAGCTGCATACAGGATGTCACAAGCATCGTCAGCATTAGCTGACAAGGGAACATATGCAGTTATTGTGATATTTACCTCGGGAGGTAGTGTGGTCTCATGCTAATGGCTAATAAGTCAATGTTCCTACAGCAGATTTGTTCTATAATCTGTCATTCACAATACAGTGTTCCAGCCCATCTTCCCCATCTTTTCTTCTGCAGTTTGCAGAGGATGTCATTCCTCTGGTGCAGTAGCCATGCTGCATTGCTAAGTGCTAACAGCTGATCCCTGCGGTAAACAATAGGTGCTCTGCACAGGAATAGCAGACACTCATAACAGAGATAAAAGTAGTGTGGTGTCTGTTGTGGTTGATAAAAAGGCACTTCACAAACGAGTACAAGAAAAGAGGGTAAAAAGTTCGAAAAAACTCAAAAGAGAGAAGGCGCTACAGCAACAGACTTCCATCTCTGCAGTGCCATGTTGCCATTTGCATTAGTTAGCAAGGTTGTAATGCAAATCCTTGCTAACCACTGTGAAACTGGGTGTTTTTAATATTCTGAGGTAATTTTCTAAAGGTGCCCTTTGTTCCAGCTCAAAATATCTAATTTTACATTTAATTATTTCAAAACCAGATGAATTACTCTGTTTTATTTTACCAACATTTCAAAAAAAAAAAAAAAAAGTACTATAATAGGTAGTTCCCAATGTAAGCCTTTCCAATTTCCAGTGGAAATTTACCCTTGCACTCAGGAGCACCAGTTTTGAGAGTTTAGTTTGGTCAAGTGTGAAAGCTGATGACCCCAGTAGTGGTCCAGAGAAACAATCTCTGGTTTTCCTGTTTGAGGTTTGCCTCAAGTGGACTCTGGTGTGTTCTGCTGCAAGTGTAGGAGCTTTCCACTGCTGCCACTTTGTGTGGGGTTGCATGATTGGATAATTTTGTCACATTACTGCTTCAATTTCTTGCCTGTATCATTAAAACCTGCTCCCATGAGTAAGGCTCACCATTTTGCAAGAATGCATACATAACATGTATTGTTCAAAAGTGTGCAATCAATCCATGGTTTGAATGGAATCCTTCTGTGTGAAAGCAAAGATTATGGATTCGGGATAAGTGTGGGAATGCGCATTGTCCACGGTTAGACTTATTTACAGTATATGTGTAAAACCATCCCTAAAACCTACACAGTGATTGTAGATATTTATATCATATTTAATTGCAGGTAACATTGCACATCCATATCATTTGCAAAGCAAGCTTTTGAATATGAATTGAAGTGTTAGGTATGTTGTGTACTGACATGAATGAACATATTCCTACCATATTCAAACCTAAACTTGACTAAACTTGACAAAACTTGATTGTGATTATGATATTATAACCTTAAGACAAATGACAGTTTGTACCATCCTGAAATGTGCTAAATGCCTGAGGCAGAGCGTGTCCGGTACATTCATTTCCAAGGTCATCCTCAATTTTACAATTGGCCTACTATTTTTAGGGGCGGTTAAATATATGCTGGAATTTGTCTCCACATCCCTCAACCACATGCATTTGGGAAATCAAGCCTTATTACTGCAATTCAAGACTGGAAGAGAGTGCTGAGAAAGTGAGCCAGGTTTGTGAAGGGTGTGTGTGTGTTTTGAGATGGGGGTTGGGGGTGGGGGGGTGTATAAGTGCAGCAGTAGCTCAATGTGCATCTGAGTTGTCATTCCACGCGCTGGGGATTTAGTGAACACATTCATGAGTGCCCAGAGTGCTCAGCGGGAGGCACAGAGTTTCTGGCACCACTGGCATGCTGTGCTGCTGTGCTCTGCTGAATGCCAGTCATTTCTAAACTAGGCCCAAACTAGGCAGCTGACTGTGGGACAGGAATTGTGTTGTGGTTCTTCGAATACACAGATATCTACACTCACCTCAGTATCTGTTTACTCAATCGGGTATTCAAAAAAGGCATGTGCAATAAGTAAATCATGTGTTATCTTGTTGAAATACTGCTTAGAAAAGGGCAGACTGGAAGAATTGTTAATGTGAGTACCTGCACAATGGCCAGAGGAGGGTTGTGCTTTGAGGTGAAGTTTGTGAACTGAACAGCACACTGTAAAGAGTTTCTATAACAGTATTAATGAACATTACTATGTGAACACAACCAGACAACAAAAGTACATTTGTAACATTGCCAGTCACAAGATTGTATTGCAGAGTATTGGAGGGGGGAAAGTTGGACCTATATATCCAGGACCCTCCTTGGGCCCACTAACAAAAGAGAAGGCCCTAACAAAGGCTGGAGAGGGAGAACTGGGCTAAAAGATTTAGGCCCAACGTTTGGTGCTCTGCCCCTGTCTGTAACCAACTTCAATTTTGCACTTATCATAAATTCTTGTTGACTCTGTACAGTTTTACAGTTGGATCTGTTATTTTTTTGTATTTCATTGCATATTATTATACAAAATTATTGCTAACAGTAGTTGATTACCAGTAGCACCTAGTCTAATAAGTTTGCTATTTACTAAATGTCTATTACAGAAGACACCATAGATAATAGCAACTGTAACAGTTGATTCAGAGGTCTGAAGTCTGAAAGAAACACCCACACACACACACACACACACACACACACATACAATGTGTACAAATTATATATATATATATATATATATATATATATATATATATATATATATATATATATATATATATATATATATAATTTGTTCAGAAATGCTCTAACATGAAAAGTACAACCAGAATCTAGTTGACACACTATGGACATCTACTACATCTACTAGTGTATCTACTACTGTTGCCCAATGGGTTTGAGCCTGTGTCTCATTACACTGCTATGGGTTTTGATAAATCACATCTAATTGCCGTCAGCGATTTGAAGCAGCAAATTCCCAATGTGAGGGAGCTTTTCGTGAGCAGAAGACTGTGGCCATGCACGACAGGTCCAGACCTCAATCCTCTCCAAAACATCACCACCACCAGTCTCACGGCTGAGTTGCGTGGGATGAGAAGTAATGCTTTGTGGTTTGCTCTCATCTTCTCCAAGCACATGTGTCACGTTCGGGGGAAAGAGGAACAAATTCTGCCGAGTTGTGGATCCAGACGTGTAAAATTAAACCCATGCAGATGAACGGCCAGTTCACTTTGTCCAAACAGTGAGGGGGCTGTATGAGTTCAAGGCCAAAGCAGTGGCGTCTGGGTTAATCTCAGCTCCCTATTTTTAGCCTGTTGTACACTGATTGGTTTCAGCATCTGATGCTGTCTAAGGCACCAGATGCCCAGGTGCTTCTGACAGGCAGCATCAGCATATGGACATAATTTACTTGCAAGTGGATAAACAAAAGCAGGGCAATATGGAGGCCATATTTTAATACATCTATTTTTCTGCTTCTGCTTCTGCTTGCTGCTGGGAGATGTGATGTGCTCACAACTTTAGGTAAATATGTAGCCGCTAATTCACAATTAATTTTAATTACCTTATTATAAGTATACTATAAGATGGTTATTGTCCTCTACTCCCATCTCATTTATGCCAAGATTTCTTATTCCATGCAAATTGCTCATGAATTTTATGTGCTGAAGTAAAGTTACATTACTCCACCACTGCATGTAAAATTAATCTGGTGGGGTGGGGTGGGGGTGGTTCTGGAAATATAATTTAGGACTGTTCCATGAGGGACACCTGTGCTTCTGACCACCTTGTCTGAGAGACAGTCCTGTGCCCTCACAAACTGTGGTCAGTTGATTAAGTATTCCAATGTCCTTTCGACCTACAGCTTCCTTTGTTTTGAATTCTTAGCTCATTCCCAGGCGAGGGCAGAATGCTGGTAGTGTCCCAGAGTGAGGGTTCAGCAGGGATATCTGTGCGGGGTGAGGGACAGGTTAGTGATCACATTCATTGAAAAATAAACTTCGGGTTCTCCACCATTTGGGAGTGGCCAGACAGTGTTATAGTCGATGAACAGCATCCTGACATAGGTTTACCTATTGTTCAACTGTGAGGACAAAGTGAAGAGCTATGGAAATGGCATCTTCTATGGAGATATTTGAGCAGTATGCAAACTGGTGGTGGTCTAGTGATGGTGGGAGCACTGCCTTCAGGTGACTGAGAACCAGATTCTCAAAACACTTCATGACAATGGGGGTGACGGTTGTTGGTATGATGGTTGTTGATGGTTGTTGTCTTCCAACATGTTGTAACAGCATTCTGGGCCAGTGACAGATTAAAGATATCAGAACAGACCTGGACTGTCTAGAACATGCTCTGAGGACACATCCAGGGACACCATCTAAGCCGACAGCTTTGTGAGAATATACTTTCCTCAGTTCTGAACATGCAGCCACCATGGAGAGTGTGACAGGGCTGCTGTTGTGATGGAGTCCACTCTATGTACAGTGTTAGACAGTCTTCTGATCAAAACAAGCAAATAACTTATTTAGCTCATCTGAAAGAGAGGCACTGCTGGTTGTCGGGGTCAGGGGGAGGCCTGTAGTCTGTGAATGTCTGGATGCCATCCCACATGTGGCAGGGGTCAGAGTTGTGGAAGTGTTCTTCAACAGATAGCTTGTAAGTATGCTTGGCTTTCCTTATTCCCCTTTTCAAGTTACCCCTGGCTGAGCTGTAAGCCTCACCCTCACCAGATCTAAAAGCAGCATTGCATGCCTTCAGCAGCATCTGAACTTTAGCATTCATCCAGGGTTTCTGATTAATAAAGATCTTCAGACACTTGGTGTAGGCAGTGCTGTACTGCGCTGTTGGGAATGGTGCTGTTCAACCACAATATTACATTCCCTGATCTATCTTTGTGTTGTGGTCCAGAGTTGACGTTCATTAACTTTTCCTGCTTTTGTTCATAGTCTCTGTGCCTGCATTGGCTTTGCTCATCTAGGGGAGCCAACTGAGCAGTCCACAATACGCTCGAGATTTTCCCGAAAATTGTATTACTACAGGCAGAACCAATGTCCAACAACATCTGTCAGCTATATGTGATATTTGCCTGGCAGATTAAGATGAAAAATGTTGAAGCCAGTATACTAATAACCACTAAAACATGAAATTCTGAGAGATGCTGACCCTCACGTTGTGCACACACTGCCACAATTATGCCATAGACATCTATGATTCATTACACGTAACAGCTCATCCTGGTAACGTGATCTGAAGACCCTCTTCTCTTTTATCAGAGTCTTTATATCAGGATTTATCTATGGCTTGTTGTTGGAAAAACACTGAATGGTCTTATTGGGGACAGTGTTCTCTGCACAGAAGGTAACATAGTCTGTAATGCAGTTATTCATCCTTATCCTCAATGTTGTCTTCTCCTTCCTTTTTTGTCCTTTTCATCTTTGCCTTGTTTTTTGTTTTTCACTTTTGGCTTGTCCTTCTTCTTTGCGCTTTAGCCTTTTATTTTATTTTCATAATCTTTCTGTTCTTTTTCTCATTGATCTTTTTCTTCTGATTCTTTTCCATCTCCAGCCACCACTTGATGTTCTCCTGCATCTTTTTTGTGTTCTTCTCTGCATTCATCTACTTGTTTACCTCATTGTCTTTCTTTTCTCTTGTGTCATTTAGTCATTTTTGTTTTCTGCTTCTAATTTCTTCCCTCATTTTACACAACTCTTCTCCTTCATCTGTATCCTGTATTTTTTCTCATTTGTCTCCCTCATTGTCTTTATCACTATTAAATTCATCTTCTATTTATAGTTAATTATAGCCTATTTACTTTCATAATAAATATAATATTTGATGTCGTCCTCTTTGCAATTACTTCATGGAGAGTGGTTTATAATTTTTGGTGAAGTCTATTATTCCATGTTGAATACAAAAATAAATGGATTCATCTCACTGGACAAATCAAACATAATATCAATCCAAATGCTTCAGGCTGACTTTCAGATTTACTTCTGATCCATGAAAAGACAGTTCCATCACTCAAAAAGCTCAATGGATCTCTGACGTGTCTAAACATTGTAATTTCAATTTGCTCGTCCAAATCGTTACACAAAATGCAGGTATTTTAGGTAATTGTTTTATTATTTTTAACACACTAATTGCAAGGCAAATTCCCTTAATTGTAGCCCCAGACTCTGAAATAAACAAGGCTGAAAAATGTAACCAACAATTATGGTTTTCAAAAGCCTGATGTGGTATTTGTGATGCTTTTGCCAAGTCAGTTTTTATGTTTCAGTTTCAAGTTACTGCCGAACATAGATTCTCTGAATCATTCATCAGAATGCAGCCCTTAATGAATAAGAGTCTGAAAGATTTGCTGAGATAGGAGACATATACGTACAACTTGGCCTCAATTCATTCCTCCACCAGTGAAATGTTCCATATATAATATCCTCCTTAATAAATCAAGGGACTGAAGAATTATCCCTAAAATCCAACTTGCCGATGCTATGGCCATACATTCTGTTCCATGTCTTTCATTACAAAGATCTGTCGGGTCATATGCTGTCCTATACAACCTGAAATGGGCCAACCATCTCTGTGCTCATTCTACTTGTACACACTAAAACCTGCAGCAATGCAGGAAGGCTTTTCAAGGTTTTCAAGCTTGGCTGACATGTCCGGTGGGTTGTCTGATTGAAATTTGGAACTGTACAATATGGTAAAAGGACCAGAATAATGAATGTATGAGTGTGAATATATAAACATTTTAAGCAATAGTATTCCTGAATGAGGAGGGAACAAAATAACCTAATATATGTTATCAGTATGCTGTTGTGACCATCCCTGCAATGTCTAATATATTAATTCTAAAAACAGTGATCTGTCTTTTACACTGGCATTTTTCTGGCTATGTCACACACATGCTGCATGGTTTTACCTCTGAATGAGTATCCAGTACCTTCTGCTGGTTACCCGAGCAACTACAACACTGGTGCTGGTTTAAAAAGTACTGCAATACAAGCGCTACTACAAACATGGAGATATGAGAATGGCAAACTCAGTCTTCATGTGCTCATTCATGGACTTTCAGACCAAGAAATGTAAAATTATGAAGAGAGGAATACTAAAGAAAGGTGACAAGCCAAAGGAGACATGACAGAGTCCATCCATAACACTGGCTTGGCTTCTGAAAGGTGGCAAGGATTGATAAGTTGGTTTTTTCTCATTGAACACCAAACCAGGTAGGATATTTCAGATTGTATTGCAAATTAGCTTGCTAACACAGTGTTTTGCCATAACTAGTCATTATTTTAAACTATTCCAAGATGTATGAATAGGAACAAATAAATGTATAGATGTTACATTGACTATAGTGATGACCTTACAAGGTCAGACCTTCATTGAGTCCTCTATCTTCATTTGCAGCTCACAATCAGATCACTCTGTGGATGTAACGTGCTCATCAGAGGCTTTTACTCAAACTTGGAGTCTGAACATGCAGTCATCAAAGCAGAAGAAAGACACACCATTAAATACTAATTCAAATCATGTTAAAATTGTCAGAAGCCCCAATGTAGGACATGGAAGAGGAACACTCTCTCACACACACTAGAGAAGGGTTTGTGAGTGCACTGTTTTTTTGGTTTTTTTTATGTGGCACTAAGATTAGCTCAGTGATGACAGTGTCACTCATTTAACACAACAGCATTGAGCTGTGCTGGACATGAAAGCAGAACTATGATTACAAACACTGTCAAGTGAGCAGTGCCAGAGATCTTCCAAAACGAGCCCAACAATTACATGCAAGTTTTATGTCATTTTTCACTGTCTGTTTAAAATCTCAAATATTTTAACAATACACCAATCATGCCATTACATTAAGACCACTGATAAAGTGAATACGTTGAATCAAACTGTCGTGGCCAGATGACTGGGTCACAGCATCTCCAAAACATCAGGCAGGCTTTGTAGGGTGTTCTCAGTATGCAATGGTCAATACCTACCTAAACTGCTCCAAGGAAAGACAACCACTGAAGTGGAGACAGGATCATGGGCACTTAAGCCCACACAACTCACAGGACTTAAAGAATCTGCTGCTAATGTCTTGGGGACAATTATATATATATATATATTTATATATCTAGCATATATCTAGGCAATGGAAATCCCAACCTTGTCTATAAACAGAGCTTCTCAGCTCCAGTCCTGACCTCTTGCTGTACACAATTTTAAATACTGCCATAAACTTACTTGTCAAAAGTCCCATGTTTTTTCAGAAATGTGAGCAAGAATGTACCCTAATGTACTTCTTCGTCAGGAAGAAGATATGATTAATGCAAAATGACTACTCACAGCATGCTGTTTTGCCATGGTATGTAGGAGGATGTGACTGAAAAATCCAAGCACTATATTTGGAAGCTCTGTACACCTCCCCATTCATGCGAGTAATCAGCCAATAGTGTGGCAGTAGTGCAACACATGCATCATGCAGATATTTGTCAGCAGATTCCGGTAATATTCATGTTAATCATTAGATTGAGAAAAAAATGTATGATCTAATGAGGCTGAGTACGGCTTGATGGGCTGAGATGGGCTAGTACTGATCTCCTCGGTTACCAGTCCAGCTCCTGGAGGCTTACCTTCCTGCAGGTTTCAACTTCAACACCCCATTCAGCCAATCAAGAACTTTGATAAACCAGCTTCAACAATATATAAAGAATAAATAATATATACTTGTGGTTAGCAAGCCATAGAGCAACCGTGGCAAGGAAAAACTCCATCAGTGCAGGAGGACAAAACTGTCGGAGGACCAGGCTCACATAAGTGTTAGGGTTAGGGTTAGTTGTTAGTTAGATGTGTTGAGTGTATTTTATTCCTAATAAAGTGCTTAGTAAGTGCATGTTGCTCTGAACTGCTGAACTCTGAACTGAAATGCGATTGACAGCCAATCAGAATGCAACCTACACAATCCCAGTTGTAGCCAGTTTAATGCACACTAGATGTGGGAAGGGACAGGTTCATTGTCTTAGCCTAAGACACTCTGACATCATGTAAACAAAGCATCTGAAGGTTAAACAATGGACATGTTCCAAAGCCTACACTTGTGTTTTTTTGGCTTTGCTTAAATGTACACTAATATGACGCATTTATGAGTTTACCAGAAGTATGTAAGCTTTTGTTAAGACTGCGAGCATACAAATATGTATTGTATTTTTTTAGTGGGACAGATTGTTGTAGAATGTTAACATTCTTTCTTGATTTCCAAAACAGCGTGGTATACTTAGCCCAATACCGCTTTGATGCGGCATTTGGTCTAGGGTGCGTTTAGTGTGTATTTAGTGTGGTCTTGTGCACTGTAATTTTGCATGTTTGTGAAATGGGACACACTTGAAAACTTACCGGAAAACACATGAACATGCACACTAGTACACAAAACCGCAAGTGCAAACTTTGGGACAGGCTGTATCCTTACCTCATCACACCTTAATCCTTAATCCCGCTCACAATGGAGTTGGTAAATAGCTGGTGAACTGGATTGGGTATGTTGTGGCAGAAAATTGTTGCAAGCGTCTAGACACCCTACCTAGTTCTTGGTTTGGATGTACAGTTCATTATTTGGTGTACCTTCAAGTGGTACACTGTTCTGTTATTCAAACTGAAGAACAGAATGTTCTTCACATAAAAGTGGTTCAACTCCAATGCACCTGGCACACTTATTTTTAAGAGTGTAGGATCAGAATCAGGGGTTTGGAGCCACTAATCTTAGCTATTCATGACCTTTATGTGAGTTTGTTTGTGTGTGAATTCCTCTGAATTCACAACAGTGAGATTCCTGCTGGTGACGTACCTGGGACTTTGCTCAGAGTACCCGCAGCTCATGGCTCCTGCACAGCCAGCCAGGGCTGCTCTGGCCACCGCTGCATGCCAGCGCTCCAAACGGGCCTGGCGCCTTGCCCATGTTGGGCTTGGCCAGATGAATTGAATGCTCTCGACCCTGGCAGTACACTCGCACTTTTTCGGAGTGTACTGGTTAACGGTCGCCAGGCCTGTCACGCGGAGGGGCAATGATTTAGGAGCCCAAATTAGGTTTTACACTGTGCTCCATTTGTTCCCCCATATTTATGGATCATTAGCAACTGCCATTCCCACTTCTGCATGGGCTGCAAGCCCGACTAATAGACAGACTCCCTGAAGAATTAGGATTGATATAGGAGTTGCTTTCCTCTATCTGCTGCATTCCAAAGGGGTAAATTAAAGGAGAAAAAGACAATATGGTTTCAGATCAGCAAAGAAAAGGCACTGAGGACCTGCAGACACCTGTGAAAGAGTTAAAAGCTGGGCAGTAAGTGTGGATTTACTCATAAATATTAGAATAAATACAAATAACAAACATAAAAAAAGTAATATTCATTAAACCATATCCAAAGCTCTCCTTGTGGGAGTCTAGTATTAATAATAGTTATCATCATCTGGTTTGGTAAATCATAATTGAATGATATGAACTGAACACATCCACATACTAGCTGGCATCCAGAAGAAATCTGGAATCAAGCTTTGTACTTCAAAGTTCACAAGACCTTAAAAATTTTAAGATTGCAGACTTGTATTCATGTTTATCTGCATCATTTTTAATGTGAACTTCAGTTTTTACAGTAAAAAAACACTATTATTGTAGAGATATGTTTTTTCTCAATTATGCAATTAATAAATTCAGCAATTTTTTATGCACATTTTGAATTTAACTTTAGTCATTTCTAATTAATTCACTCAATACTATCAGTTTAAAATATATGTATTTAGTTTTAAGAGGTAAATATTAATTATATGAATATTTACAAAATAATGAAATACATTGGCATATCTAAATCAACATGTTTAATGCTATTTAAAGTATTATTTATGTTTCCAGTAATAATATTTAATGTAGTTGGTACTAACATTTCAATGCACTAATTCACAGCACTGGCTGGTATCCTGTCAAGTATTTAATATTTAAATTCTCAGCCTCGTAACTTCAGCACTTCTACACCACTTACACTTTCAGACTAAAACAAGCTAGGGCACAGAGCTGAATCTGCAGTGGATTTTCCCAACAGCGATTAAAGATGATATAAAACCCAGCTTAATACCCTGCCTGTCAGATTTTGTTGTGAAACAGGAAAATTCATTCTCATATTTTAATGAGAACACATTATGCTCATCTGCATAAGCTAGATGGGTCCGGTTCTCTGCAGGCCCCATGCCTTCTAGCCACAGTTTTTCCCATCTTTAAGGCAGCCAGGTCATTAACAGTGCCCTCCACTGCTTTGAATTTCTGATGAAATGAAACACCAAGCAGGTGTGCTTTAATACATAGGCATATGTATAGATGGGTTGTTGTGAGAAAAAGCACTATTTGCGGTTTGCTATATGTAAGAACAAGGCCAGGTTATATATCATGTACAGAATGAGTCAAAAGAGTTTTGTCAGTAAGGCAACAATGCTACGGGGCAAAGGTAAACCTGCTTTTCTTGTTTCACCTTCTTAGCAATGACAGACTTACTGCAGCTCCAAGTCTTCTCTTCAACACACTGTTTTGGATTTGAGGTACTGTACCGGACTTCACCAGTGCTCTTCAGTTTCCAAGAGCCTTCAGGTTGTGTAGTAAACAGTACTCACCACATTCTGGCTTTATTTGTAATTTGTCTGAAGGATATAATGAGGCCAATGCAGTTTTTAAATTGTAAATGTTTTGCATTCATTTTCAAAGATGAATTTATTTCCAATGCAAATCGCTCGATTATACATTATTTTACAGTTTAAAGTGTATTTATTAAACTGACAGGTCCAGACATCCTGGTGTATTATTGCTTATCTTTGTATCTTTTGAAGTCACTATATTCTGTGCCATTTCAAGTTATAAACTGGACCTCAAATGCTGAAATGTCAATAAAAACCTTTGACCAGTAGTGTAGAGCAGTTCTGTGAATGTAAATGTAGTGTACTGGGCAGAAGTGTGAGACACCAATGTGAGCCGGAAAATAAGCTTTCTAGTATTTTGTATTTTTTAAAGGCAACTATTTTATGGGTGCTTTTTATGCTCTTGATAAATTAGTTTTTTTTTTCAAAACCCAAATTTTCCAAACATCAATTTAACACACTGCATCAGACCAACAGTACTGAATTACATCATAAAAACAGAGTTAGGGGATTTGTTTTAGAGCTGGAAGAACAGTTCTTTTCTGGGTACAAATATGTTTAGTTTTACCATAAAGGCTCTTAAATCCCATCTCTCTCTCTCTCTCTCTCTCTCTCTCTCTCTCTCTCTCTCTCTCTCTCTCTCTCTCTCTCACACACACACACACACACACACACACACACACACACACACACACACACACACACACACACACACCCACACACACCCACACACACACACACACACACACACACACACACACTAACATAGGGCAGTAAAGTCTGGTTTCTGTCCAGAAAAAGCTCTCCCTCCCAACCCCCCTGCCGCCATCATCTACTCTGTCAAATCCACACTTCTTGGCCTGCTCCTATGCCCACTTCTTGGCTGGGACTGACTCAGCCACTATCTTCAGACACATGGCGCACTCAACTCCAAGCCAGTATTTCACTGCACATAAGCTGATTTCTGGGCCAGGGAGCGGAACACCATGGTTGGCAAAAGAAATACATTAATATCAGCTGGTTCCAATGTAAAGTGAAGAATGCGAAAGCATCATACTTAGGCAGAGACCTGATGGAGCACTACGTGAAGCCGCAGGAGGATTACGCTTGGACTGACATACTTACATGCCATTCATGCAAAAACATTTTGACAGGAAAAACCAAATTCCACAAGGATTTGGTTTCGACTCCTCTCCATTGTCACTAGTGGGTTTTTAAACATAACTCGTACCCAGCAGGCCATTCTGGAAAAACTTTGGGAGCTGTGGTTTTATCATGCTGTTGACAGCCAGAAGCAAAAAAAGGGGCTGAGAAAGTTTGTTAAGGTGTTATAATCATTTAAACCTGCTGTCACATGCACTAGCACTTTAAGTTTGGGTGTGTGCTTACAAGGGGGTGCATCTAATGTGTTTCACATCAGGGTGCCTCTAGTGTTTTATATTTGACTTCCCATTTCTTTTATTTAATTTTATCTGTCAGTTATTTATAGATGTTTGTTTCATTTGTCCTGAAACACTTAAAAAGTGTACCATACAGTTACAGTTTCATAAGCATTATGTATTCTATCTTTAATTATGTCAACAATAAGATTGGTTCCCATCATTAACATCATCAATGGGGTTTCAACTTGCCAGCTAGTTTGTTATACTAATGAATGACACCTATTAACTCACTTCATCTTTTCTTTACAATCATTTAATCCACATGTGCAGCAGAAAAGTCAGTGTAACACAGCAACACTGTCATTATTTTTACCCTATAGAGGGTGGCATGCTTATATTCTCTATTCTTGAACTCTCCCACCACAGAGATGCAGAGCTGAACTGAACTGGCACTGAAAGGTTAATGTTACCTATTAGATCATTGAGGATCCCTGTTTAATGGCAAGGCCTTTTGCATCATTGAGTACCAAGTTTTGGCTCTACGTCTGAACACCAATAAAATGCCACAGGATACAGGAAAAGCTGTGGTCACAAGGCCTGATTCACATGATCACCCCTGTATTCCTAGTAGAGTCTGGGGATGATGGGCTGCTCTTCAATATCAACAACACCACTTTCCCACTTTTCACATTTTACAGTTTTGCCAGCTTTATTGAGAGCTTTTGCTAGTGGGATGAGTGTATGTAAAGTTTGGGGTTGTAAAAGTCAACACTGTTACATAATTGGGATTGGTCTTTTATATTTATGTAAATTGCCCTGTTTACAGCTCTTGGTAGTTCATCCGTTATGTAATGTTTACGTCATACAATGAAGTCTTAGTTTTGCCAACATTTATAGGTGGAAGTGCAACTACACTTTAATCTGGTTGAGCCTGGAAGTGGCTGTGACCGTGTGTGAAGAACGTGAAACACTCATCTCCACACCACTAGACAGTTAAGCGAAAAAATTATTGACCACTCCAAGTTTATTTATGCTCATGTTTTTGTTTTGCCAATCTTTATATGGCCTGGATTAGTCTTCCACGAATGTCTCCAAAGACCAAGCGGCACGCATGGACCGATTATTGCCAGAAAAAGGCAGAGAAGCATTCCTTGACATTTTGATTATGGCTTTGTGGTGATGGCTCTCAGTCTACGAAGAAGAGCAGGACTTTAAACAAGTAATAAAATGAGGAGAACCATGCAGAACGATGGTCAGCAGGGTGTCATGGCTTGGCTGATGGTTAGCAGCTGTGACATATGCACACACACACACACACACACACACACACACACACACACACACACACACACTCACACATAACTGTGGCCAGAACGTAAGTGTGACTAAAAAGTACAGGGAGAAGAAAGAACTATGCTTTGAACCGTGAGAGGAAGGGAGGCAATTGCTGCAGAGATAAGCCACGAAACACACACACATGCACTTGGACCTCAGTGCGGCTGGGGTACAGAAATTGGTACCAGCTGTCCGGCCTGCAAAAAAATTCTGCTGCGGAGAAGCAGAAGTGTCAAATATAAAGGAATTAATCATTCACTCATAAAAACTGACCACTTAAGAAACCTCAGGCCTTCCAGGTATTTATTTCCATTTAGCGGCACTTCTGGCTCACCCCACTTTTTTTCTCGCCCTCTCTCTCTTGCGTGGAGGCTTTGTGGTCCGGCTTTTTGCAGTGTAGTGTTGAGCACAGGGGACAGAGCTGTGAAGGCAATACCAGACACATTCCAGATGCTTTTATTGCAAGTGATTTGGAGAGCCAGCTTGCCACACTTCACAGTGTCCACAGCAGAAGAACGACACTGCTATCACTCTAAATAAAGTCTTTCGTTTGTCAGAATAACACCTTCTATAAAAGTGCCCCTTGACGTGCTGTTTTTCATGAATGGCAGCCTGTAAATAACTGAATTCAGTGCAGTTAATGTGACATGATGGAACCTTATGCTTTCCAGGAAAAGGTGCATAGAAAGTAGATTAGAAATGAATTTTTAATTAAAAAAAAGGTTAAAAAAAGACATTTTTTACCTAAAATAACTTCCAGAATCATGTTGATGCTTTGCTGATTCTAACGGGGAAAAATGCTATCTCTGTTATTCCTATTCCAGGCTGCCACTGCACTGTGGAACTATGGTGAGGCTGCATGGAAAGCATCTGAACTGATGCAGCATAGTAAAATACAGGATTTTACACTAATATGCCTGCAGGATTATAAAATATTAGCAAAATCCTATGAGTGCTTATAATCCTCATAACTTAAATTAATATATGAATACATGAATACACCCTAAGGTTTGGTAATCAGCATAATACATACTTGCAAAGCAATGTAAACCGTTGTTCCTAAGTTATACCATTTGTGGGAAACAGGAGCTGTCATGGCTGAGTGGAATTTAAGGGGTTAACATGCAAGAAGTAAAAGATTTGTAGTATAAAACTAAAATAGAAGATTTTTTTGCCAAAAAAATCTAAAAAAGAATTCTAACACTCTCAACCCAACAATCAAGGCAACTAGCCTTGAACTGAGTATTTCTGCCCGAGTCTATTTGCACAATTTCATATAGCAAGTTGACACCAGTCATGATCTTTCCCAACCACAGTGGACAGTGCAGTTTGTGGACATGATTGGCTGGGGGTATCTATTTAAGTTATGTCACAATTCTTTCTATAACTAATGCTTTCTGTATATTTTCTATGGCATCACAAGGCACTGAATAATAACAATGATTATATAAGGCCAACCCATCAACAGTTATGCCACCGAGAGCCCATGCAAAATTGATTCTTTCAGTATAAAAGCAATCACACTATCATTCTTCTTAAGTTTTATTTTTATGTTTATTAGTATTCCTCCTCATCTTTTTGAGATACACACACTGTTCCCACTTGTGATCATCCTGTTTCGGAATATTGTGTATTGTAAAAAAAAATTATTGATTTTTAGATTTTTTCATACACCTTCATTTGGATCCATAGCCTGGATCTAATAGGTCTTCATGCTGAAACAGCATGCCCCAGTGGATGAGTAACTTACTGATATAGAGCTATAAGAATGTGGGAGAGTCATTACTCATCCAGGTCTGTCCAGTACAGAGACAGTGCAGATGAAGAAAATGAGTGTCACACCTCTTTGTTGTCTGTTTAACGTCCAAACATTCATGGCAGATTCAGTCAGTGACCAACTGAGTCAGAAACATTCCTGAAGAAACCAAATATGACTCCCTCGGTTAACAAGCCATTTAGGGTTGAATAAGTGATGATTCAGTTTTTTAGAAGAAAAAAACACAAATACATGTGCAATACATTGTCATGCAAAAGTTTGGGCACCCCGGTTAAAATGTCTGCTACTGAAAATAGCTAAAATAGTAAAAAATGTAGAGAAAGGATAAATTACAGACAACATATTTAATTAATATTTAAAGCAAGCATTCTTTTTTTCTTTTTTAGTTTAAAAAAAAACAAAAACAAAGGAAAAGGGCCTAGAGCATATGTTTGGCAAGTACCACAGCTTGTAAATGTTTTTATGTTTTTGTTTTTTTTTTGTAGAATCTTAGAGTCTTTCAGTTCTTGTTTAGGATATTTTTGCCCAGGCTGTCTTGCTGCACTACTCTTTTGAGGTCTATCCACACGTGTTCAATTATATTTAGGTCAATGTAGTGTTAGGGCCAAAACATAAGCTTCAGATTTGTGAAGTGCCTGTTTACTGCACTGGCCATATGTACATGCTCAGCCTGCATGCAGACTCAAACTGATCAGCAGGAGAGGGTGGGGCTAATAAGGTCACTGACCCAGATATTGAGATATAGAGGAAAATGAAGGTAGCGTTCAAATTTCAGAATAAAAGTCATGAAAAGGGACAATTTTGGTTGTTAGGATTGAATGCAAAAATCTAGTTTGTTCTCATCCATCAGAGTGCAGATGAGCAGCAATGTTCTTTTTGGAGGGCAGCAGCTTTATTTGTTAAAAGTCACCTTGGGATCCTTTGTGACCTCACTGACACTATGCTCTTAGTATTATCATTGAAGGTTGACCACCCCTGGGAAGGCTAATAATGGTCATGAATTTCCTTAATCGGCACTCAATCTGTCTGATGTGGATCGGTGAAGTCCAAACTCTTTACAGATGGTATTGTAACCTTTTCCAGACTGATGAGCATCAGAAACTCAGAGATCCTTTATTAATGCCATGATACATAAGCAAACATATTTATTGTGTAGATAAGACTTTGATAGATCCCTGATCCTTACATAAAACCTTATGTATTACAGATATAATAGTAGATATTTTTCCTCAATAAATAAATAAATAAATAAAGTTTAAAACAAAAGTCTTATTTGTTTGATTGGTTCTCCTTATCTACTTTTAGGACTTGTATGAAAACTTACAATATATTTAGGTCAAATTTATGCAAAATTATAGATCACAGATTTTCAAGCACCACTGTATTTTGAATAAGGTATTCTTTATATTTATTTTATTTTATTTTTTAAACATAAAACATAAAAAAGCTCCCAATTTACACATATCCCCTTACATTTCAGGTTTTTGTTCCAGCAGCAACATACAGTAACTTTATATATACATAACTCAGCACAGTGTGGGTCTTTGGTTTGTGCCTGTGGGGCTGCTGCACATGTAGCTCAGTGAAGCCTCTGTGTACACTAATGTTTTTACTGGTCCATAAAATATTATTCAGCATCACTCAGCTCTTGTATAACTTGAAAAGCCACATCTGTGGACCTCTGGCTTGTCCTACAAGACCTTGGGGAATATGTTCAAATACGTTGTGTGCTAAACAGAACTGAGTAAGATGAATATCCCAGAATCCTGCCCATCCAAAGAAAACATTCTGTCAGCTAAACAGAGGTGATGTTTATGATTATGCTTAACTTGTGAATGCCTGGAAGCAGCAACCTGTAAATGAATATGATCACTTTTTTTAGAAATCTGTAACCTGTTTTTTGTCACCCAGTAGTTCTACCTATCCCACAGTGCTTACAGTGGTGGGAGGGTGAAATCTGGCAAGCAAGAGCCAACAGGGGCCAAGCTGGCGATAAGTCCAACAAATGTAATTCGAACTAATGCGAAATGAGCTTTCACGGATTAATAGAGTAACCGTGTTGGAGACTACCCAAAAATTGCCAGAGGATCCATGGAGAGTGTCCTTACAGCAGCCACATGGCTGTGGCATCAGCAAGTATCAACAAGAAGTCAGCTATTTTGGTTTGAATGTGTGCCTTTAGAAGCTACTAGGACCTACTTAGACCTTCATGTGATGCACTAAAATCCATTGCTATGTATTATCTCCACCCACCAAGAAGCTGGATATATTGAAATATGTGCAGTTTTGTCAGATTCCTCAAAATGTGATGAGGATACACCCCCACGCCTGGTGTTAAAATGCAAAGAATAGTCAATTGTGAATGTCAAACAATGTTGCAATGGTGGGCAATTGATTCACACGACACACAACACTAAATGAAATGAAACATGGCCAGACTACAGTTGTTTGGTATGAACATGAATGATGTCCTTACACACGTTTTCTTTATAATGGGTGACTCCACCTAACAGGAAGTCAGCCATTTTGGAAATTGATTTTTGCATGTTTACAAAGCCTTTGGGCACTCGCCTTCTAGATGGCTTCTTCTAGACTATTCTTGACATGTGAAACTTCACATATATGCAATGCTAAATTGTGAAGGAATTGTGCATATGTTAAACAAGGTCCAAATGGTGGGCAGTTGAATATCTTGAAGTGCCACTCCAGTACACAAAGTGGGTATATCTTGCTGCTTCTTGGTTTGATCAACCAAAGAGTACACTACATAACAATTAAAAACAATTGTTCCAGTTGTTAAGTGTGTTTTTCTAATTCTTTGTGCCTTAAATTAATGAGAAAAAATATTAGTAGCATTGCTTTGGTCAGCACAATCATATTTTGAAATTTATGCATTTTTAAGAATATTCGTGATACTTCCTGTTCCAACTCCTCCAGACAGTGCTCAACCACCTTCAGGAGAAAATATACCAGCCAGACACCAGGAAGACTTTAGTCCCAAGAAAATCTGATCAGAGACCTTGGTCTCAAAATCCAATGAGCTTCTGACATCAAGGCTCAAGCAATGGAACTTATTAGATAAAAGCACCCAAGTCACAGATTAGAGGAAGCATCACCAAGTTTTTTCCAGCTTCTTCAGTCATCAAGATGGACTATGCTTCTGCAACAAAGCGGTCTATTCGAGGCTAAAGGTATCACTTGTAACCGAAAAGAGTGGCGCCTCTTCATAAACAGTTCATGCAAGAGCCTCAAAGCCGTGCTGCTTCACAATGGGAACAAGTGTCCATCTCTTCCTGTAGATCACTCAGTGAACCTGAAAGAGGAATACACCAGTTTCAAGATTTTGCTAGGTGCTATGAAGTATGATGAGTACAGCTGGGAAGTTATCAGTGATTCCAAAATGGTGTCATTCCTGATGGGCCTCCAAGGTGGTTTTAAAAAGTATCCTTGCTTTATTTGGCTTTGGAACAGCCGGCATACTGAAGTGCACTATCACAGGTGGGATTGGTCTCAGCGGACAGAGTTTTCTGTGGGGAAGAACACCCCTGCAAGGTGCTGATGCCACCACTACACATCAAGTTGGGGCTCATAAAACAATTTGTCATGGCTCTAGATAAGAAGTCGAGAGCTTTCAAGTACCTCCAAGATCTTTTCCCTAAGCTGTCTGAAGCAAAGCTAGTGTCTTTAATAAGACCACAATCAAGAAGATTATAGACTTTCTTTGCCGTGGTCACAGAAGCGAAGTTTATGATGAATGTAAGCAATTCTGCATTTGTTTTAGACATAAGCTACAGGAATATAACACTAAAAGAATGGGGATAAAACATATTTACATTGTATTATCAAATCATGGTTCAGTTCAAAATGTAGTTGTTTTGAACAATAGGTATGGCACCTATTAGAAGTGATGGAAAATGCCAATTTTAGGCTTCATATGAGTATTTGGGTTTGACAGTTCCCTTGAAATTGAGTGGAGTATATTACAATAACACAGGAATACTATAGGCCCATTCAAACGTAGCATCCATTATTTTATTATACTGTACTGTAGGCACAGTATAGTTTTGAACATTGCTCTATCATTTGTGATATCAATAATAAAAATTAATTTTGGGTGAATGCAAACTGTATAGGAGTTCTTCATGGGTTCTTTATATGTGTAAATGCAATAACAATATACAGTGCCTTGGAAAAGTATTCAAACTCTTGAACCACATTTTTTACTTTACATCCACAAACTGAAATGTAGTTTATTGTGAATTATGATAGACCAACACAAAGTAGCAAGTAATTGTTAAGTGAAGTGTAAATGCAGTCAGTACATTGTAGGACCATCTTTTACTGTGATTACAGCTGCATATCTTTTGGGGTGTGTCTCTACTGGCTGACATTTTTGCCCATTCTTCTTTGCAAAATAGCTCAAGCTCAGATTTGTGGAGTACATGATTAATAGTTGTCCTTTGGACAGATTCTCACACCTGAGATGTGGATTGCTGCAGCTCCTCTAGAGTGGCCATGGGCCTCTTGGCAGCTTCTCTAATTAGTGGTCTCCTTGCCTGTGCTTTCAGTTTAAGTGGGCGACCAACGATTAGATAGGTTTGCAGTTGTGCCTCACTCGTAGCTTAGGATGTTTTTTTTATAATGTAAAACATCCCAAACTTCATTTCTCCCTTCACTTATCTGGTGTGTTCCTTGGGTTTCATTTGCTGACTAATATTCTCTAACAAACCAAAGCCTTCACAGAACAGATGTAGTTATACTGAGAATTAATTAAACACAGATGGACTTTATTAGAAGGACTTATGAAGCTGTTGGTCATGCCAATTCATTTAAGTTACTCAGAGGAAAGAATTAATACAAATGCACAACACTTTTCAAATTGTTATTCATTAAAACCTTTGAAAATGATGTATCATTTTCTGTCTACTTCACAAATACTTGCTAATTTTTTTATTTTTTAAAGAAAACTGTCCAATTGAAAAGCTCCAGTACCCTGCATCAAGCCTGCATATAAGATGAGATACAGCTGTGCATGGATGCATATAGGTTCTGTATGGCATCTTGCAACATATTTGAAGCTCTGAGTGCATTGTTAGTGGCATCTCTTACCAAGTGGTACACTAAATACAGTAGCCTTTGAGAAACTTTTTGTAGGGCAGCAGGGGAAGCACTTTTACACCCTCTTGTGCCAAGACCCAGTGTGTTCCATCTAATTCATATAATCATTTACAGTGTATCCGGAAAGTAATGACAGTGCTTCACTTTTTAAACATTTTGTTATGTTATTTCAAAAAAGGATTAAATTCACCCAATATATATATATATATATATATATATATATATATATATATATATATATATATATATATATATATATACTTTGTTGAAGTAACTTTGGGAATTACAGCCTCAAGTCTTTTTGAGTATGACACAAGCTTGGTACAAATATTTTGAGGAAGGTTCTCTCATTCTTCTCTGAAGAACCTCTCAAGCTCCATCAGACTGGATGGGAATCATCAATGAACAACCATTTTTGATATATCCAGAGATGTTCAATCAGGGTCAAGATTGGGCTCTGGCTGGGCCACTCAAAGCACATTTCAAATTTCTCCCAAAGCCCATTTCTTTGGTATCTTGGCTGTGTGCTTGGGGTTGTTGTCCTGTTGGAAAATAAACCTTTATCCTAGTCTGAGCTCCAGAGCTTCATTTACATCATTAGGGATGTCTCTGTACATTGTTGCGTTCATCTTTCATATTTCCAGATCTGTTTCTCAATACAATCCTGTCTCTGAAGTCTACAGACAATTATTTAGATCTTCCTTAGACTTAGGTTCCTTAGACTGCTGTGAATACATTTTATAGACATAACTGAATGTTGATTCGACACATTTACCTTAGTGTGTTTTTTTTGTTTGTTTGTTTGTTTTTTTGGCCAATGAGTGTAAAATGCAACTGTCCACAACTATGATAATCATGGTGATATCACCACCAAATCCAACATACAATATTTACTCTTTAGTTTTACAGATTTAAGGTCTATTTTGGCTCATACTTCCCTTACCAACAAACCTAATATGGTTGTGGATGGCTACTCACACGCTTTACATTTGCACCTTACACCTTTTGACAGTCGACATACTTTCCTGAACTTTTACTTAAGTTAAATGTCTCTAAATTTGAGCTTTTGTTTCCTTTTCAAAATGAAGCTTCCTGCCAGTTAACTTCCATCAGTTAACTTACAAAATGTTGAGCAGTATTTTAATCAAGCAGCTTTGAGCATTTCCCCTGGCGTTAAGCAGGACATTAGGCAACAAGCTATCTTGGCTAAGTACAGTGGAATATGCTATTTAGAGCTAACGTCTGAGTCTGGCTTTGGACAACCACTATTACTGCGGCATCAAAACTCATCAGCACTCCCTGCTAAGGCCACAGTGCAAGCCAACAGCCTCTAGCTAGGCCATTGATCAACTCACTCCCTAGGCACATTTGGTTTCTTTAGTTATGGCTAAATAATAACCCATGAAACCTATGAACTGAGGGCAGTGAATGTAGCTCATTTTTACACTAGGCCATTATTTTTAGCATACTAGAACAATACAAATTCAGACATTAACTCACTTAGTTGAAATGTAATCATGTCCAACTGTGAGGAATCATCTCGAGCATTTTGTGTCCTCTTCTAAAGGACGAGAACACTGCATGCTGCACATGTAAACAGGCCAGGAGCCCCAGCAGGACTAGAAAAGCGCTGCATTTCTAAAAATGTCTCCAAAAAAGGCAACAAGAGAGAGAGAGAGAGAGAGAAAGAGAGAGAGAGAGAGAGAGAGAGAGAGAGAGAGAGAGAGAGAGAATAAGATGTAGAAGGTCAAATAAAGCTAAAGCCAAAAGAGTATGTAGCATGGTGAGAAGAGAGGGCTACATGGAAACAGGAGAATAGGAGTGGTACAGAAAGAGACAGATGAGAGAGTAAAAGAAAAAAGAGTTAAAGGTGAAAAAGTGAGTATTTATATCTAAAACTTAGATTAGGTTAATGGCAGTACTGTTTCCTGAATGCTGACTCTATGCAATATTCCAACAAGACAACACTCGCCCACATACTGCTGCCATCTCAAGAGCTTACCTTGAAGACACAGATACTGTCATGGCCTGTACCATCACCAGAATTGAAAATGTGTGGGATGCCACTGGACCTGCTACCAATACTCCACCCCTACTGTAAAATCTTCATGAACTGAGAAAGAAATTTCAAGCTTCATGGGATGGATTATCACAGGACACCTTTAGGAACTTCTACAACTCTATGCCCATATCAGTCTAATTTTTTATTGTTTATTGTTACTAGTAAATGTTATCTTCTGAAAGAGAGTATATACGGCCCCACAACTGAACTGTCATCACTTTTGTACACACACACACACACACACACACACACACACACACACACACACACACACACACACACACACACACACACACACACACACTGTCTTAAAGAATCTTTAAGTGCATGATTCTTCAAAGAACAAATTTGATGCTGCTCAACTGAAAAGTTGTGTAAGAAATGAAGATGGTTCTCGTATGGCACTTTCATTTCCACAAGAGAACTCGGTCTAATTAAGAGCTGCATTCTCTTCTAAATTAAAAAGCTTTTTTTGTGTTGATGTTTTTCATCAGGGAGTGACGTCTGATCCCTACAGAGAGCTAAAAGCGCTCACACATATCCCTCCATCCTAATGCTCACAATTCAAGATGTCCTACACCCCTCATGTCACTCTGTGTTCACCTGGCTGTCCAGCAGTAAGAATGTGTGAGCTGTAAACCTTTCGCTGGAAGGGAGGAGCGGACAGATGGCTGCCCGAAGACAATAATTACCACATATTTGGTATGTTGGGTATGTAGGGTATGTCTCAGTTGCGGCCCTTACAACAATGCTAGGCCTCCCTGTGATAAACACACAGATTTAGAGTTGGGGGAAAAAAAAGCTTTAACGGGAAGGGGACAAATAGTCTTAACTTTCAATGAATATCAGTGTTACTCCTTGCAATTTTTGTGCATTTATACTGGTCTGTGTATTTCCATTGGAATGTCCATGATATTCTAGCACAGAGTAAAACACAGCTGGTGTTTTCAAACTATTCCAGTTAACAGTTGACAACAATAGAAAAATAGTGAGGCTTTGTTCCAATCAGTGTTTGCAATGACTACAATGAAACTTTCCATTAAAATATACATTGGTGCATTAACTGACAGTCAAATATGAAATGAAGATGAGAATTAATTCATTTAATATGAAGTGTTAATGAAATTAATGAGGTTGTATGGAAAGACTGTTTACATGACATTGTATACAGTTGGCTGACTGGGGTTCAATACCCTTGACAATATAAGCCCACCACACTACACCAGTGCTTGAGCAAGACTGCTAACTCTACATTAACATTTACAACATTTAGCAGTCACCCTTTTCCAGAGGGACTTACAAAAGTGCTTTGGGGTAATTTGGGTTTATTAAGAATACAATTTTTAATGGTCCATTTAATATTTTGATACAATGTAAAGAACATTTACTAGATTCACATGTCAAAATATGAAAAATGGCAACAATCATTATACAAGACCTGCTTTACAGAAATAACATTGATTGGGTAATTATTAATAAAAAAATATAAACAAAATAAAGCCAGTTGCCATAAAAATATTTTTTATGCTGCAGTTTGTCATCATGTGCTGCTCTCTCTCTCACTCTCTCTCTCTCTCTCTCTCTCTCTCTCTCTCTCTCTCTTTCCACCAGTTGTGGTGGTGAGAAGGCAGGGTTTAAGAAACATGTTTAAAGCGTTTGTCTACTGGTTTAAAAATAAAAATATATATTTTGAACAATAAAGATAGGCCACAGCATGAACATTTACTAAGGTTATGTATATTTCTATATTAATTCAGTTTTAGTCTAAAAATCATAACATACAGCCATCTCAGGACTGCATGGGCATGTCAGATCAATTACAGTTTGCCTCCTGTAAGTTCTGCACTATTTAAGGTGGAATGAAAATCTCCAGTAAGAAGCTGAAGAAAAATTCCACTCATTGGTGCAGTGGTGATTGTGTCATAAATCACAATGTATTGAATTGAAGGCAGAAATGTTATACTGATGTTATGTGAAAAGATGGCTATATTTCCACATATTCATGCCGATTCAGCCAATAATGATGGAAATACATCACAGTGTGTATGTTGTGTGTATGTTGAACGTGCAGTTTAATTAGCATACAGAGTTTAGATAAGTTTTGTGTGGCCAGTATGTTATCAATTTAATGGTGAGCAATACCAGGGTTGTGTTTTAGGGGAACACTGTTTACTAGATGAAAACTAGATGAATTAGTGGAATTATGTAACTCAATTCAGGCAGGTAAAGTAAAAATTCTGCCAGTTCAATTTGAGGGTCCAAATTTTGTCCCATCCAACTTAAAGGCAATAAAAGAAAAATAAAGATACATAGTTTGAAAATAGAAAGAGCAAGTAGAAAATAGAAAGCCAACCTATTTCCCCTGACAGCTCATAGTTAATTCATCAAATAAATAAATAAATAAATAAATAAATAAATAATTGTTAGGTGGATATTCATTAAAATTACGTTTACAACTCCTTTTAACCAACTTAGAAATCTCAGAAGCATTTTTTGGATTTAAAAAAGGACAATTCCATTAAAAAGAGGGCATACTTTAGATACATCAGTGAAGAAAAACATAACAAGACTCGTGCATAAACAGAAATAGATCTCTATGACAGTCACTCCTTAAACACAAGCACAGAGCTCAGGATACAACGCTTAACACTGAAGGATGAAGTGAGAGTGCATAATTGAGGGCAGCAGTCAGTGTTCTGTCGTATGTGCTCTTTCAACAGCCTTGGGCTGCTCAGCTGCAGGGCAGAAACATCAGTATAAACAGTCAACTTGAAGTAATGACAGGGAGTGAACTTTCACCTCCTGGTCATGGGCTCATGTGATTTGCTTCAGAGTAATGCACTGATTTGGGAATTCTGTATTAACACTGATTCTTACACATAAATATTTCTGGACTGCCATTTGAGATAACTTACTATCTCAGCACATTCTGTAGCAAGTGGGATATGATTTAAGGATGCAGCTGGGCTGGACCAAACTAGTGGTAACCTTACATTGCATATTAGCTACATTGCTCGTACGTCCAGTGCAAAACTGAAGGAAGCCTTCACATCTTGACTAATCAGCTCCATTTGGGGTAAACAAACATTGTGTACATTTTTAATTTGTTCCACTCACATAATGATCACCAGTGGCTACTGTTGTATGGTGCTCAGTGAGGGGTGGAAGTGAGGAAAGAAGGTCAAGAGACATAGCACCAAGGATGTCATAATTACAAAGAAGCATTCCCAGAATTCCTGTGGAGGTTCGGCGCTCCCAGTAGCTCCTTTTCATTTGGCACAACGTCCGAACAATCCGCCCCCCTCGGAAAAAGACAGCATGTTCCAACAAGTAGGAGAAAGAACCTGGGGGATCAAGATTACAGAGTCAATTTCCATGAGCCCCAGTAAAAAAAGCCTCTGCAAACAGAATGTTGTTGTGAGGAAGCCATGGCTTTTATTGGGCTGTTATATCATTAGAGTGTCTCGTGATACATTTGCAAATCCGTTTGATTCGACTGACCTATCATTATACAGAGCCAGTCTGCTCTCTTATCAGGCTTGTTTGACAGTGTAGAATTTGACATCAATTTGCTGAATTCCCAGCCATTATGAAATTACAACTCTGCATGGAAAACATTCAGGCCAGGGCCAGCACTGGAGCGAGAGGGCCAATGGGGGAGCTAAAAGTTGTTTCATAGAAGTACCACTTTTGGTTCCATAGAGCCATGTTGATCAGAATCATTTTAATGGCCTAAAAATTCTTGATGTTCAGTTTCTTAACTAATTTAAAGATTCTTGACTCTCACGTCTCTATATCACCAAAAGCACTGGTCCTTTACTGCATTCCTGTTTCATTTCATTTTCATTTTTTCTTTAAAATAAAATTGTTACAACTGCAAATCATTTGGACTTTATTAAATAATCTGCATGAGACAGAGACATTTTTTGGCAGCATCTACTGTCCAACATTGTCATGTCTGTCGTCTGTCAGTCCTGTTCACCTGTCTTCGTTGTTGTTTCTCTCCAAGTGCTACTAAGCACATGGGTTGTTTTTGTTTCCTTGTCTCCTCCCTCACTCCCCCATAATTCCCCACTGTGTCAGATTTGTAACCCTGCCCCTTCGTTATCATGTCCCAGGTGTAACCCAGGTGTAACTGTACAACCATTCTGCTTCCTAAACAGAATTGTTGGCAATAATTAGCAAGTTTGTTAATTAGTTATACCTTTATAGACACCCAAGGGCACGTCACAGTCAGCACTTTACACAATCACACTCAGCCAACACACACCAGCAAGAAACGGCACGCAATCGAGCACAGCGTACACTTTATTAGAAATGACTGTGTGTGACCTGGGTGGGATCATTCATTGGGGGGTCACCCAGGACAGAGAGCCAATCCACATCTTGGCATACAGACATACATTCACTCACACACACCAGGGAAAGTTAGCCAATTTGTAACCAATTCAGCTGATCAATGTTTTTTTTGTTTGTTTGTTTCTTTCTTTCTTTTTCTGTGTTTTTTTTTAACATCACCATTGCTGGGAGGCAAAGGGCTAACCACCAAGCCACCATGTTGGCACTGTCTTATGGTGTGTATTAGCTGGTACAGTGCATTGTGAAAGTATTGGCTCTTCACCTGTTTTTATCTATCTACATCAAGTTTTTGAGAAGTACAAATCAGGGCTGGGTTATAAAAAAAATCCACATCTCTGATAATCCCGTGGAGCACATTCAAATCCATTAAAATTAAATGGAAAGAATGTGGTACCACAACAAACATGCCATGAGAACACCAAAACTCTCAGACTGTGCAAGGAGGGCCTTAATCTGAGAGGCAGCACAGAGACCAAAGGTAACTCAGAAGGAGCTGCAGAGTTCCCAAGCAGAGACTGGAGTATCTGTCCATATGACCACAATAAGCCATACACTCCATATAACTTTTAAGGAAGAGTTTCGATCTGTCAGTACTTTGAGCATGGGACAGATGTTTGCCTTCCAACAGGACAATGACCCAAAGCATACTGCTAAAGCAACACATTGGTTTAAGGGGAAATATGTAAATATATTGGAATGGCTTAGTCAAAGCCCAGACCTTAAACCAATTGATTTGTGGTCAGACTTAAACATTGCTCTTCACTAGTGGAAACCATCTTACTTGAAGGAACTGCAGCAGTTTTGCCTTGAGGAATGGGCCAACATCCCAGTGGCAAGATGTGATAAGCTTATAGACTTATACAAAGCAACTTGCAGCTGTAATTGCTGCAAAAGGGGGTCTACAAAGTACTTCCTTTGGGGGTGTGAATAGTTATGCTATTATATTATATTAATAAAATATAATATATTATAAATTAATCCAATCCAATCCAATCCAATCCAATCCAAGAAAACGCACTCCAGAAAATCATAATTTGGTATGAGATCCAATCATCTGGATCCAGAAAACGCACTCACTGCATGCCTTGATTTTGCAAAGTGGTCATTGGCCATCATCCTATAGGACCTTTGTTTGCTACTATAGAACAACAGTGAAGCTGGCTTCTTCTGAGTGATTCTGTTTGAAACCTTCACTGCACACTTTTCTGTTTCAATTGGCAACTGTCTTGTACCAGCAAATTGCAAAAAATAAACCCTGAATCAATTTCTCTCATAACTCACTCACTTGCTCTCTAAGTAGTCATATGCCTGTGTCTTAGAACCTTAGTATCTTACATAGTATCTTACTTAGTATCTTACGTAGCAGGCAATTGTTGTGCCAAAAGTGGCATATCTCAAAGAACCATTTGAAGTAATTCTATTTTTAAGAGATCAGATGATCCTTCTCTAACAGTGTATTTGTGGTTTTGATGTGGAAAACTCACAACATTCACAAGAACCTCATAATATTTAACTTATAATGAGTAGAAATGTAGCCATAGTAGATTTCTAAGGTTTAGATCCAGCTGAGACCCAGACTGCACTATTTTGAGCCAGAGGCTTCAGAAGAAACATGTTGTTAACAAGGATGGAAACAAGGGTACATTTGTTCATGTGAGAGAAAAAACTTTTTTTTAGAGTTTTCAAAGAAACAAAAAGTGCTGTTTGAGGAGTCAAAAATATCACTGGATCGTCCTGAAGTTCATTAGACGCATGCTGACTGAAAGAGAAGGTTGAAGCTGTAGTTTATTGGAAGACTGTTTGGAAAATATAATTGGATTCCAACTTCTTCAAGCATGGTGTCTTTATCACTCACCTTTATAGTTTTAGAGTGCTTTTGCCAGTAGCACTCTCTGCCTTTGCTTCCAGGGAGCAATTAAGGTAAGAGGCTACAAACTCAGACAAAAGGGATAAACACACACCTGTATGATGGATAGACATATCAGTGCCTGATTAAAATAGAGCAAGTGAAGCACATGCACCTCCACTGGTATCTTAAATTCCCCAAAACAATACCAACATTTATATTTTAAAAGTAGCATAGTTCCCTGTGTTCCCTGTTTCCTCCGGGTACTCCGGTTTCCCCCACAGTCCAAAGACATACATGATAGGTGAATTGGTGACTCTAAAGTGTGTGTGTGCATGTGTGTGCCCTATGATGGATTAGCGCCCTGTCTAGGGTTGTTTCCTGCCCTTGCGCTCAGAGTTGCCGGCTGCGCACTGGCTCACCCGTGACCCTATTCAGGAATAAGCGGCTCAGAAAATGGATGGATGGATGGATGGAAGTAGCATAGTGGATGGCAGGAATTTCAATTCTGGTTCAACTCCCTGGACAATCACGGACGACAGTTGTCTACAAGGTTCTATATAGGCTGATCATGGATCCATGGTAGTGCAGGGTATATTCTCATGGCCTTGGTAGGATCTACTTGTAATTGAATGGTGCCTGCTATATTTCACTGCTTAGTGAACATTTTCAGCCCTTATGGACCACATGTAAACCCACAGTGATGGGATTTCCCAGCAGGATGATGCACCTTGTCATTGAGTACAAGTTGTCCTGAATTGATTCTATAGCATATTCAGGGTGCAGATATGACACCATGGATCAAGGAATGTAAAATCCCAGCACATTTCCATCAGAAATGGAATGTCCCATCCATCTGGCACCCATTATCATGCCTCGCTTGAACTCAGAATTCACATCAGTTTGCCATGAGCTCATTCATTTCTTGTAAGGATATGTATACTGCACCACACCAATAAGAATCTATTGGCAAGACTCATAATGTTACTTTCTCCTATCTGTGTAGCATGATTCAAAAGTCAGTCATAAGAGTGTCGACCATATGTCAAATATGTCGATCCCTATAAAATCTTTGCTCATGGTTCTTACTTTAGGTAATGTTAGCTACATCCACAAAAACCTTCCGATAGTCCTCAGATAAAAGGCTAAGATGGTAAAAAGAAAGAAGCAAACTGCCCACAAAATGCACACACAAACACACACATACAGACACACACACACACACACACACACACACACACACATTATATTATTATGCGCATTTTGTGGGCAGTTACATCCTGTTTTCCAGGCTTCATATCTCAGTATTAGTATTAACCTACAGACATGATACACAGATTAAAACAAACTGAACTTAAACAAACATTCCATCATTGTGAATTATCAGTGAGTAATCCAACTTGGAAAATTCACATTTTCCAACTGAACTAAATCCCAGTTTATCCCCCGCGTGCATTCTCAATCTGCATGCAGACTCTGACTAATCAGCAAGAGGTGTATGGCTGATGACATCACTGACACAGTGGTGTTTTACACGTCTTTGTGCATTATGCCTGTGCTATCCAGTGTTGACCAAAGGAGGATGGGTCCCCTTTTCAGCCTGAGTTTCTCTCAGGGTTTCTTCGTCTTAGCCTGAGGGAGTTTTTACTTGCCACTGTTGCCTGCTGGCTTGCTAAATTGACTCTTGGACCCAATTTTCTGTAAAGCTGCTTTGTGACAACTTCTTTGTTGTAAAAAGTGCTATATAAATTAATTCTGATTGATTGATTGATTGATTGATTGATTGATTGATTGATTGATTGAGTTATTGGGTTCCAGAGGAAAATGAAAATGTAGGGGCTGTTTGCTTTGGTCACACAGTGTTCATATTTCAGAATACAAGCTCTGAGGAGGGATAATACTGATAAATAACAAAAATGATAATGGACATTCTGGTTTGTTTGTTTTTTCTGGACCACAGTCAGTTATTAACAACTTCTGTTATAATAAATGTCATTGTTAATCTAAACATTACAATTAAGTAATTAATATTATTGCTTTTTCAGCAAACACACAAACATTACTTGAGAAGCCAAGAATCTCCTGAAAAGTAGGTGATGAGCACTGCCTACAGACAGGCTGTCTTATGCCTTTTACTGAAGAGTGTCTTCAGTCTGGCCAATCTACTATACAGGCCTGGTTGGTGGAGTGTTGCAGAAATGATTGTTCTTCTAATAGATTCTTCTCTGCATAGAGCACTGTACTGCACATAGAGCACAGGAGCTCTGTCAGAGAGACCATTAGGTTCTTGGTCAATTCCCTGACTAAGGCCCATCTACCACAATCACTCGATTTGAGCCACTGTGCTGTGTTTTGTTTTGTTTATTTGTTGTACAAATAAAAGTATAACAAGCTTGTTATTAAAATAATCCCAAAAACGAGTTTTGCCATAAAACATTAAGAGTATCTTGCAATCAAAAGTTCTCATCTTAGTAAAGTTGAAATTTTAGATTTGAGGCAAGTTGGGTTCTAACTATTAAATACTTACATATATGTAACTTGTATCTCTTATATGTATGTCTCCCCTTACACTCAGACATCCATGAAAGTAGAGAGAGAGAGAGAGAGAGAGAGAGAGAGAGAGAGAGAGAGAGAGAGAATGTGAGCTCAGAATTGGAGAGATCTAATGCCATGGTTTTCAACAAAAGGGGACTGTAAGCTGATCCAGCCCCCCGCCCTGGATCCCAGCAGGAAAGCAGAGGGAACAGACCATTTGTGTATGGCCTTCCTGCCCGTTCCTCCCCCAGCTGAACACCCCTTCCACAGGAGCCACACATGCACACTCTACAGGTCACATCCACAATGGAGGCCTACTCTATCAGCGCCAAATCTCTCACGTGCCCCAGTCCACGTACTTCACTGACAATAATGACTATTGTTGACTTGTATAATTGACTTGTAAAGCTCACTGTTTATTTGAACATAAGTTCTTAAGAAATACCCACAAGGAGGGTAACCCACAGCCTAGTTGATGCATAGCAACAGAGATAACCACACTCTTGAGATGATTGTCAAGGAAAGATGATTCAAGAGAGCTTCATGATTAAATTTTCCAGCTGGCACCTGCCCACAGAGCTAAACTGCTAGGAAATGGTTTGCTGGACATGATCTTGCTGAGGTTGATTGGCCAGCCAACTCTCCCAAACTGAACCCCACCAAGAATCAATGGTGTATTGTCAAGAGGAAGATGAAAAACATCTAATCCAACAGTACAGGTGAAGGCCACTATCAAAGCAAGTGGTCTGATGGTTCTACAAGTAAAAATATTCTAATTTTAAAAATACATCACAGTATATATTGCATTGCTGCTGGGGTTTTATAACACTGAAGTGCTGAGAATGACCCACCACCCAAATAATACCTGCCCTGTGGTGGTCCTGTGGGGTCGTGGCCATTAAATAACAGGGTGAAACAGTACAGTACAGTACAGTACAATACAGGTGTTCCAGTATGGTAAGTGGTTAGTGAATTTTGAAAACAAGGAGGTGGTCATAATATTCTGACTATAAAAAAATCCTAATTTTAAACTGTTATATTTTATATTCATTACACATAATGGGATATTTCAGGCCTTTTTTTTTTGTTTTACTGTTGATCAGGCCTATAGCTCATGAAAACGAAGAAATCCAAAATCTCAAAATTATTAGAAAATTACTAATCACATTATATATATATATATACTATAGATAGTTAGAGAGAGAGATAACATGAAAACACAGAGAGAGAGAGAGAGAGAGAGAGAGAGAGAGAGAGAGAGAGAGAGAGAGAGAGAGAGAGAGATGAACAGACGTCATCCTTACACTACGTGCGTTTTTCTGAGGTTTGTCAATTAATATTCAATCCACTGCCTACATCATCACTGGATATGGGTCACAGCTCATGCAATCACCTTTTCATTAACAAAAAGTAAACATGCCAGAAAAGAGAGGTTTTAATGATCTGCTGAGGCCTCCAGCTCACCACAATAAGCTATTCAGCTCTAATGAGGAATAAGTGTGTCACACTGTGTTGACTGATCGTTTTTGGCCCTTCACCCCGATAAATATAGCATCACGAGGTCCAGCATTACAGGATGGGTTCAAATGCAGCATAACCCAGAAAAGGCCTTGACACAATCCAAAAACCTTCTTACATAATAGATACTTTCCACCATTCATTAATCCCCTGCCACCACGGCCACCTATGTCCATCCGCCTATGAGGCTATGACACTTTGTGCCACCCATCAAGCAGCCCACGTCGTCTCCCAGTTTCAGGCTCATTATGTGGGCACGTTGTGCCAGGATGAGCCATTGTCCTGTTTCTGTCCAGAGTGTGTCCAACCTCAAACCTCCCAAAACAGAATGACATCAGCCCTTTTCCTCATCCACAGTGCAATCAAGGTGAGGGGCCACACGCCATTGTCAGTACATCTCCACTTCATATGCTCAGTATACGTTTACATGCAGGCAGTCTGTATCTGATTTCCCCCGTTAGAGTACGAGTGTTATTGTTAACATCACACCATATTATACAGTAAAATGATGTTTCTGATGTGATTTAATGTACACAGTATAATGAGGGAATTGTCCCTCATACATGTGCTACTCTTGTTTATTTTCTGTCCAGCTTGGCCAAGTTGCTGTTCCCCTGAGAAAAATGCAGGTTGAATGACTTCCAGTTTTATGTACATGCTGCTAATAATCAAATTTTGTGAAACAAATGATTATTTGTGTTTTCTTGTAGTTGAATATGGAATATCATGGAAGTGACATCTCATTAACTTCAACCACTGGTGTCTCTTCGTTGAAGAATTACCAAGAAAATGTGGAATAGCTGAAGATATTCCAATTCCAAAACCCCCACACCTGCTATGTAATAGGCTTTCCCTAAAAATTCATACACCATGCTTAGTGAAAGCTTTTCAGGGCTAAAGCTAATCCAGCCAACTGGCCACAATCTCTCAAAGTTCTTGTTCCTTTAAATGACAAGGTCATTAAAGATGTCAGCTAATGTTACTGCACATCATTTAGACACCACCACATTAGTGGAATATAGCAGTCATATCATTGTGCTTGTCATCCTTCTTCAGGAGTGACCACAAAATGATTAAAAATATGTATAATGTATCCAGAGGATCCAGGGATGTACAGGAGAAAAATGTACAGGACGGAAAACTGATGGGGTATATAGGGAATATACTACAAATCGGGGTGGAAATTGGGTTTAAATGACTATTATCTGTTTTTTTCTACATGTGGTTTGACATTTTATTCACACTAGAATAACAGAATTCAGAAGATTTTCATACAAACACCAAACAGCATAAACCCAACTCAGTTCAGCTCCTGCAACATGAAGTAATTGAGAGGTTTAAACTGTATATCACGTGCTTGATCATCAGTGATTTTATTGTCAGTCTTTAAAACAGCTTTAGAGTTACATATATCATGCGGTTAGGTCTGGAGTGTTCCCATTTTCTGATTATTTAAGTGCTTCTAAATGCATTCAGATGAACTGAGGCTATTGTGCTTCTGCGAAACCTGAAGAAATGTGCTGCTCTGTTCTTTGCTGCCAAAACTACTGCAGTATAAATCACAGCATAAAGACGCTCAATAATAGCACATTGTTTAACATCAATAAAAGCACTGTATTATTTTCACACTCTTTGGAATGAGGGTGCTACACTTGGTGCTCTCAGCCTTGCTTGTAAAACGCACTCTTTTCACGAGTCAGGTGAGTTTACACATGAGAGGGCTTTCATGTTTCAAACTTGTCAGGTTCTTTGGCAGCATAGTAGACATTTACAACAGAGCTCATTCAGCCACCCAGTTATGCATATACACACATGCACACCCACTCACACACACACACACACACACACACACACACACACACACACACACACACACACACACACATATACATACACACAAAATTAAGTACATGTAAACAACAACAAACATAAATCATGGGTTGTGTACTTCGAGGTTATTTTCTCCTCTGTCACTGATCCTGGGAAAAGCCCTGACAAATATGACCCCCCCACCAACACCACTTATTCTCTCTCACACTCTCCTTCCCACTCCCTCCCTCTACCTCCCTCTCTGTTTCTCCTCTGGAATGGTGGCTAATGGCACTTGTACATATCTGGGATGACAGTGAGTCCTTCCATTACCTATCTAGCTTATCAGTACTGCCAGGTCATTCAGTTTGCCAGTTCTATCATCAAGCTTTAATCTAAAAATGTGAAGAGTTAAAAGAAGAAGTAGTACTTCTCCACATGTGAACCAATAGCAAATATTCATTTCTTAAACTAAGGATTTTGAAACTGTTGTCCAATAAAAGCAGTCAAGTCAATCCAAGCTCAAGACTAGCTTCTGATTGTACCTTGTTTCCAATGGTCTAAACTGATCTTTGATGGCCAAACTGATTGAAAAGCTGACCTGCAAACGAAAACAAAACCTACTATACTAATAAGTTAGTTGGTTAACCTTTAAAATCGAAGGCAAAGTTTGACATACTTTTATTGCCAAACCATTAAAAAAGTACTAATAGGAGACAGTCATACATGCCAGATATTGTATAATTTCAGGAGATCCTAGGCTACTCAAATTTGTCTTCATTTGAGATGCAAATTAGAATCTAGATAAATGTATAAATTTACCACGTTTTGATAAAAAATTATTATCATTTTATATGCCAGAATACCTGTGGGAAATTGAACATAAATAGTGTTTTTGCAAGAATTTAGATTAATTATTTGTAATGGTTTCATTGACGAGGTTTTTTTCTCTATAACCCTCAGTGATGTCATTAACCCCACCCCCTCTCTCTCATCAGTCAGAGTCTGTATGCTGTTGAGCATATACACGTGGACAGAGCAATGAACATGCACTTGTTTTAGCTGGTTTCTGAGCTGGATTAGTCACTGAATTCATTACACAATGATGAGAAGACATTTGCTGTGATATATGCATCATATCTGTAGGTTACTCTGATCCTGAGTTATAAAAGCTATCATGTAACTGCCCACTAAGTGCGGATCTTGTTTTCTAAGGTTAATCAACCTTTGATCAGTATATTGTATGTTGCATTTGACTTTGGTAATACTTGGTATTCCCGGCCATATAGCTCTCCAGGTCCAGCTGCTGCAAAGCAACCCAAAACATTTTCTCCTCCATACTTCACAGTTGGTATGAGGTTCTTGTTTTCAAATGTTGTTTTTGGTTTGTTCCAAACATGTCTTCTATTTCTGTGTCCAAATTAGGATTCAGTCCTGGTCTTGGTCTTTGTCTATGTGTTCTCTGGCAAACCTTATGTCTTGTTTGTTTGTTTGTTTTGTTTGTTTTTTGACAGCAAGGCTTTCCTCCTCGCACACTAGTGCAGTCTCTATCTGATGGTAGATGCTGTACTTGACATTAACTGTGACAAAAGCTACTTGTAGGTGTTGTGATGACTTTTAAAAAATTTTGGAGACTTCTTTACACATCTTGTGCTCTGCTCTGTTGCTAGAACAGCCTGACTTGGCTATGTTGCCAGTTGCTTTAAATGGAACACTTGTAAATTGTTTTCCATACAGTGCAGAGGCTCATTGTATTTTATTTTATTTTATTTGCATATTCCTCCCCCCACAGTAATATGCATCTACAATCTTCTTTCTGAAGGCTTTGGAGAGTTCCTTCAATTTCACACTGGTGACACCACTCTCAACGATCAAGGGCAAACCAAACTAATGTCTGAGGTTTAATTAACTGCAAATGTCTTAAGGTATTATCACATTCATAAAACAACAGTCTATAAGTATTTACAACAGTTTACCTACTAGTTGTCATTCAGTTCTATTCAATTTTATTGATATAGCTGTTTTCACAACATGTGTCATCACAAACCAGGGTCTGAGCCAAGCCAATGGTGGCAGTGGTAAGATAAAACTCCCTCAGATCAAGAGGAAGAAACCTTGAGTGGAACCAAGAAACCCATTCTTCTCTGATTGACATATGATAGCAGGATGATCACAAGTTAGAATTAGAGTGGAGGGTTTTTATATAAGGAGGAGGAGTGAGTGTGTGGTCCTCCTCTAAAATTCTAAATGACCTAACTCTACTTAATAACAGTCTTTTCTGACAGTGGTTGAAATTAGTAATAAAGTGGAAAGGTAGCAGGTTTCTACTTCTAATTTAATGAGTCACAATATCACTTATTAATATGAAAAAAATCCCAATGTCTTCAAGAAATACAGGGGTTGGACAATGAAACTGAAACACCTGGTTTTAGACCACAATATTTGATTAGTATGGTGTACTAGGGCCTCCTTTGCAGCCAATACAGTGTCAGTTCGTCTTGGGAAATTACATTTTTTGGATATAATCCGGGTTAACACCCCAACATCCCTTTCAGACAGCTTTCTCTTGTGTCCACACTTAATCCTGTTGGATGTGGTTTGTCCTTCTTGGTGGTGCTGACATTACCCTGGGTACCGTGGCTCTTGATACATCACAAAGACTTGCTGTTTTGGTCAAAGATGCGCCAGCAAGATGTGCACCAACTATTATTCCTCTTTTAAACTCTGGAATGTCACCCATAATGTTGTGTGCATTTAAATATTTTGAGCAAAACTGTGCTCTTAACTGCTAACTGAAAGTTCACACTCTGCTCTTACTGGTACAATCTGCAACTAATGAAGATTGGCCACCAGGCTGCTCCAATTTAGCCATGAAACCTCCCACATTAAAATGACAGGTGTTTCAGTTTCATTGTCCAACCCCTGTATCTGTTGAACAAATGAATCTCTATGTGCAAAGATCAGATCCAGAGATATACCATCCTTTATGCTCAGTGCATGCACTGCCTAAGGCACTGAAAAGTAATGAAGGCTCCCTGTTCTCCTCTGTCTGCCTAAAGTTAAGGAGAGTTAATGTCTCATTTTCATTTGACGATAGAGGGAATCTATCCTTCAGGACATGAGAAGCATTAAAAAAAAGACTTCATAAGTGTGAACTTCAGGAACAGCACTCAGGTAAACCCATGATTGTTCCTACTGAGGGTGGATTGGTAAATAATAGTAATCATAGCCACGGGAAAATATTTAGAGGTGGAGATGCTGAGTGGGGTTGTATGGTTTTGGATTCTCCACAACCTTAAAATATTTGCAGTGCCACAGTAAACAAGACAACTCTGAAGCAGAAATGTGAAAAGTGAACACATACTGGTAGTTTTATACTGTCTAGTACTGGTTTAAACTTTCTCAAATACACCAATACAGTTACTAACTGTTCCATTACCCCCTTAAAAAAAGTGAAGTAGTTATTTCCAAGTGTTAAGCTGAGTTCTTCCAAGTTTCCTTTCTACCTTAAATGCTGCTGCTCTAGCCACACAATCATTCTGACACCAGCTTATTCGACATTTTTTCAACATTGAAGCAGTTACAAGAGCTTGGATGAAACTGCTGCACTATTTAAGGTGACACAAAGTTGGCTTCTTTTTCTTCTATTCCACCTTAAATGAACCATCAAATGCAGCAGTTTTTTTTTAGAATCAGTGTTGTCTCCATGTTTACCAGTTACTTGTTGATTTTTCTGTTCTAAGTTCTAAAGAAGTTCTACACTTTAAATAGTGTAGAAGTTCAATTCAAATTTTACAACTTGATTTCTTAGTTATTGTTATACAACCTTAAATTCTATATACATTGTTAATCATGTTCATATTTGCATGAAACTCAAACATGAAATTCTGGCACTTTAAAACAATGAGCTCTGTGAGAACCAGTCTAGAGACAGTATATAGATGTGATGGTGATCAAACACCCTTAATAGTGTAAAACAAAGCAATGGTTATACGGTTATATGGTCTCTCAAGCTTTAGTTGTAGCCGTGTTTAGTTACATCTGGATGTATGGACAAAATATTGTTTATTTATATACTGTTTGTCCAATAAATATTGTTTGTGTATACCTGTATAATTGTTTACTGTATACTGTTTCTTTCTAAACCAACAAAGAAGGCAGAATTGTAGTGGAGTTCCAGTTGCAACTGTTGAAAATGGTCACATTTTGGCTTAAAGTTAGACTTTATATGTTAAATATTATGTTTATTTTTTCATTGTCTAAAATTCAGTAAATTAATAAACACTGTGCTATAAATGTGTGGTTTGTTTGTTTGTTTCCTTAGGTTCCTTAGGTTTCATAGCTCAGGATTAAAATAACCTACAAACATTATACATATTATAACAAACTACAGGACTTACCCTATCTAACTGTGGTAGGATTAATCCTATCTAACCATCATTATGTGATGAATTATCAGACAGAAATTAGGGGCTGTTGCTCTCAGTTTTTGCTTATATGCTATTCAAATTTCAAAACGAAAGTCCTGGGAAAAGATAATACTGGAAAAAATACAAACAATTTAAACATAATTAAAGATATTTAAGTTGTTTTTATTTTATCTGGACTACAGACAAGTATTTTAACAAACACGTTGATAATCTAATCATTACAAATAACTAATCAAATATCTTGCATTTGAGCTAAAAAAACACTCTGTACAATCAAGCAACAGGATTTCCAAGAAGTGGAATGTTTTTAGTCCTTATATAGAAAAATAAAATGAAGGCCCAAGTATTTTTTTTTTATATTAAAAAATGGTTAAATGCATACAAATATTTAAATTGTTTTCATTCTTACATCTCCTATGAGTACTTTTCTAATGTTTTGGTGAACATGTATGTCAAACTTTGAAGATATTCCCCAGAATTGGCCTAGATTCCTAACTGTTACAGTTTTGTAATTGGCTTGTTTATTTTGTGTATGTGCTGTGACTTTACCCTTTAAATCCTGACCATCAAATAATCTTTAGACCTACTGCACAAAACTGACCTTCTGGCCAATTACTGAAAAATAATTATATTGAATATCACTTTGCATACATGACATTTAATTTAAGATTTAATTGTTTAATTATATAATTGTCACACTGAAACATGTATCATAAAGGGCATGCTTGTGCTGTGTGTGTGTGTGTGTGTGTGTGTGTGTGTATGTGTGTGTAACATTTATCTTGTGTGTCAAAATAAACCTCATCACATGGGAGACAGCCGCCTGCAGCTACCGTCTGCGCAGGCGTGCAGACAGTCGGCCCGCAGACGGACGCCCTCCTCACGTCCTGCAGCGGTCGGTGACACGCGCCACTGCGTGGCTGCGGGCTCCAACCCCGCTCTGATTGGCCGAGGCCGTGGGTGTGTCCGGACCGTGGGCGGGGCCTCCCACAGGCGCCCATTCAGAGAGGGGTTCGAGCTCACGCTCTCTGCTGCTTTTTTCAGCGCTTTTCCCCACTCACTGCTTTCACCAGCACACCTTCTTCTGCTGCTCAAGGACTTCAAGTAATCCCCGTTTTAGAGCAAGGAGAAACAAACAAACCTGCAGTGCACCATGTTCCCAGGGCTGCGGAGGAACACTGGAGGGTTATAGGAGAAGCCACACTGGGGGGAAAAAAACTTAGTTTGAATGAGTGTGAATGAATTGATAAAAGACATGATGTGGTTTATCTTTGGAAAACTAATGACGATGTAACAGTGTGCTGTCTTCAGTGAATGTATCTCAGTGGTTATATGCAATCACTGTTTCATACAGTGCCTATTTATCTATATTACTGTTATAGGGCGAGTGCTATAAAATTCAGCACATAATACACACACACACACACACACACACACACACACACACACACACACACACACACACACACACATATATATATATATATATTCTAAAACATGCAAAAATAACAACATATTTCAGTTTGATCCCAGCTGAGGACTTGTATTTAAACAGGGAAAACAAAAATAACTATATTTTGTCTATTGTAAAATTGTTAATCTTTTCACATCATTGAAATTTGGCAGTTGATCTTGATATTGTGTCAACATTTTATGATGAGTGGACCAGGGGTGCTATTGCCTGACAGATTGTTCGAGGGATAGGGAATGATGTCATAATGTTCCATGGTCATTAAAAACATTCAGGGCCATTGCCCCAAAATTTAGGCCAGGCAACTCTCCTGGAGTGGATCAATAAAAATGTTTCTAAATGACTTCGAATTAGAGTTGGGTGATGTGCTAAAAATATAATATCATGATATTCAAAAAAATATATAACATACAGAATATTTATTACACTCTTTTAACACAGGCAAAATGTATTAGTGACAGATTCATAAAACTGCTATTCAAACTATCAGATTCTGGGAACCTGCTTTTTATTTACAATTGCTGTACTATGTCTAATTAGACTAATTATACTCTCTGTAATGAAACATGCAGTTGGTCAGTGTTCTTTAATGATTAGATAAAATATTGTGATGTTGTTCACCCCTACTTGGACTTCCATCGAAAGATATTTTAAATTTTTTCAATAAGGCTTCCATATATTATATATAAAAATTTAACCCAAATATAGTTAGCTTCATAAATATTTGACACAGTTTTGCCTCCTTACACCACCACAGCAGATCTAAAAGCAATTGTGATATAAATTTAAAAAACGAACTGTCACATTACATTTTGGAGCCAATCTGTCCATTTTAACATGTTCAAAACAATCTCTACAATTTATGGATTAGCAATTTCAGAGCCAGATGAGATCTGTTCCCTTATTAATCGCTGCAGTCCGATGAAAACCACGCATATTTTTGTCTGTTTTTATTTTTCTCCCTGTAGCTGCTTTGTGCATTGTGTAAATAATTCTGGATGAACAGACCAAAATAAATGCTCTAAGTTTCTTTTATTTTACATTCACTTTCATTTCATTTTTCATTTTTTTCATTCAGTTTCATGTTTGTCTTCTCCTGTAAAATCACCATTGTGCAAATAAATGTTTTTCATTGTACAGCGATGATATACTGACGTCAGCAATACTCTTAAAGCAGTTGGTGTTTAATTGTCGAAATCTACATTCAAGAAATGCCTTTATAAATTTAAATATACTACATTTACTTTAAGGTCTAAACCACTAAATAACTTAAAGGCCATTACATTGATAGAAAGCTTTACAAAAAGCCTGTCCAGTTTGGAAAAGATTCTTTGGACAGATGACCATAACATTACCTTCTGCTCAGATTCTTTATAACATTACCTTCTGCCAAAACAGTGAAAACAACACAAGGCAAAGAAATGGAAGGTTCTTAAAAGAGGAGTCAAATTGGATGCACATGGGATGATGGAAGAAGTATTGTTCGTTGTTTATGCTACATTGAAAAACCCTAATAGTCTATGGACTTTGTGTTTGTATGTGTGTGTCCATAGTCTACTGAGAGCAGTCGTGGTTGTAGAGTCTAATAGCAGTATGATGGAAGGATCTGCAATATCGCTCCTTCACACACTTAGCTGCCAAGTGCTGCCTGAGCCTCATGCATGGGGTAGGAGTTATTCTCCAGCATGAAGACCAACTTATCTAACATCCTTCAGTCTCCCACCATCTGCAATGGGTTCAAGGAACTTAATAAGTTTGTTCAGTCCCTTCATGTCCACTGTGCAGTGGTGTTAACTGACCACCAACAGTTCTTTGGTCTTCCCCACATTTATCTGCAGGTCGTTCTGCAGACACCACACAAAGTCCTGAATCAGTTCTCTGTACTCGCTGTCCTCCTCATTATTAGTTATGAGGCCAACAATCACAGAGTCATCAAAGGACTTCTGGAGGTGACAGGTCAGCAGTCAACAGTCATACTGTGGTCAGTTGGTGAGGTAGTCCAGTGTCCAGTTTGAAAGGTGACTGTCCATACCAACATGTTCCAGATTGTCCTTCAGCAGTCCACGCTGTTTGGTGCTGTATGTTAAATGCACTGAAGAAGTAGAAGAAGGTGATTCTCACAATGTTCCCCGGCTTCTCCAGGTGAGAAAGGGCTCTGTGTAGATAGATAACAGCATCGTCCACCCCAACACCAGGCTGGTAGGCAAACTGAAGAGGGTCCATGCATGCACTCATCAGAGGGTGCAGATGGTTAAGAACCAACCTCTCCAATGACTTCATCAGTTAAGAAGTCAGTGCCACCAGCCTGTAGTTGTTTACGTCCTTTTTGGTGCTGCATTTTCAGTCACGGACTGCAAAATATTTGCACCTAATTATTAAAATCTTTATAGTTTTATTTATGTTTGTTTACCTAGTTATGTTTGAGTTTTTGCCTTTTTGCAAAAATCTGATCATTTAATGTAAACTTCAAAAGGACAGCTTTCCATACACATATACACATATTTATTAAAAGTTACTTTCTGTGTCTGTACACATTTACATTTACACACATGTAATTTATATCTCCCGCTTTAAATGGTCCAATGGTATATTTAAATGACCCAGTGGTATATTTAAGTAGTATATATTTAAATGACCATTGATATATTTTTGGCTCTGTCATTATGCAGGAGTTAGTCAGTAGTGGGTAACAGACTAGGGCACACCACACTACACCAGTTGGAGTCCATGCCCCAGACTCTCTACATTTGCCTACCTCAGTGATTAAACTGTATGTTGCTCTGGATAAGAGTTTGCCAAATGTGATGAATGTAAAAAAAAAAAGACTCAGAGGTGTTTTAGTGGTATAAAGGAAATAAGCCTGGATGAATAGATCAATAGAAATACTTTTAATTACTTTTATTTTACAATAGCTTCCATTTAAAGTTAAGAGCATTTTGCCTTCTCCTTTAAAAGCACTGTTTTGGAGATGTGATGTTTTGTTAGCTCAGTTAAGTAATTTCTTTTTAAAGCATGCCAGTAAGAGTACCTAATTATTTACAGACTTTGAGAAAAACAGCAAAAGCCAGTAAATTAGTTCTCAATATGCTTCCAGTGCATGCTGTGAGGCTGTATGTATAAAAAAAGGGGAAAAAATTAAAGAAATGTGGACTATTTCAAGTCTGATGCCTCCATCAGCAGGACTCCACTGATTTTCGAAGATTCTCACCATGTAAAAACCCAAGAGTTACACAGCGGAGTGCAGGCAAGAAGAGCCAATGCCTCCCCTAGCTGTGAATTCTTCTCTTGAAACATTTCCTGGAAAGCAGCAACCACAGCCAACCCACTCATTTAATGGACCGTCATAATCCCAAGCTTTTTATACTGAGTGTATCTTCTGTAGGTGGATGACCGTTGACACCCTCATAAAATGTGGAACTGTTCTAAAAGTTTATGCCCCAGTCGCTTTTCAACACGAGAGGCAAATCTGAGGAGCAAATATTTGTACACAACTGTGTATGGATTCCCCAGAGAAACCTGAGCAGTGAAGAGTTTCTCAGTAATCCCAGAGCAGTGGTCAACACCCGTGCTTCTGGAGATGTACGGCTTGGCTGAGTTTAACTCCGGCATCTAATCCACCACATATGATCGTTGTAATGTTCATTTTAGAAGCTTGATTTAGGCTGCAAATGTAGCTATCAGGAAGTTAGATGAACAGTGAACAGTGTCCTACTTTCTTAAAAGAACGGTTCCTAAAGGTTCCCTGACTTGAATGTACAGATCTAGAGAATAAATTACATTACATTGTGTGGACGTTCTTTAAACTGTGAAAGATTCTTTACTTACAAATGTGTTATTTAAATGGTTCATATCTTACCTGCCCTTCAGAATACACTTTTACAGACTATTTTGTTTATTTCAAAGATGAGTCCCGAATTAAATTAAACTTTAAAATTTTAATCCTAGGTTCTATATACACTGATCAGCCATAATATTAATGCTATCTCCTTGTTTTTGCACTCACAGTACATTTTATCGGCTACACTTCCTGTATAAAAGCACTTTGTGGTTCTACAATTACAGACTATAGTTTCACTTTATACTGTTTTTTCTTCAAACTTTGTTAGCCTCCTTTCACTCTTCAGTACTCAGGACCCCATCAGACCACCACAGAGCAGGTATTATTAGGGGTGGTGGGTTATTCTCAGCACTGCAGAGACACTGACATGGTAGTGTGTGTTGTCCTGCTACAAGTGGCTCAGAGACTTGGCCTTCTTGTGTGTTTTAATGTTTAAACCCTTCAGTGTCACAGCTGGACTGAGAAAATTTTCAGTCAACAGCATCCTGTGGATAACATCCTGTGATCACCGATGAAAGACTAGTGGATGTCCAAAACAAACTGCATATCTTTACATCTACATGATGGAACATCTAGGTAGGCTAATAGAGTGAACAGTGATTGTCTGATCCACTTGTACCTGCGCGACACACACTAACATGCCACTACCATGTCAGTGTCACTGCAGTGCTGTGAATGAGCCACCACCCAAATAAAACCTGCTCCATAGTGGTCCTTTTGGGTCCTGACCATTGAAGAACAGGGTGAAAAGAGGTTAACAAAGTATGCAGAGAATCAGATGTACTAAAGTCTGCAATTAAAAAACTACAAAGAGCTCCAGTATGGTGAGTGGAGCTAATAAAATGGGTCATGAGTGCAGGTGTTAGATGGTATTAATTTTATGGCTGATCAGTGTATATGAAGCACTTTGAATTGCCCTTAGCTATGAAATGTGCTTTATTAATTTCCTAACCTTGCCTTAATATGCCAGGCTAGAGATTTGCTTGTGAATTTTCACATGTGAAGTTCAAATCTGTGAATACAAAAATGTCAGAAATGAGGCCTAGATCGTCCAAGCACCTCTGAATATTTCGCAAATCTGTCCAGTCAGCATTAAGTCTCCCACTAAAGTTGCTAAAATTGTCTTGGAGATGTTCTGTGGTATTTTCAGAACATTCCTCGTCTGTCTGGCTAAATCACTCCCCAATTATGGAGCTAATGTTCCTCCACAGATTTCACCTAAGGATCAATGGAATCCTCAAATATATGCAGCTGGAGCAATAATAATACAGAATAACCTAGATAAGAGCCTATATGAGCGTAAAAATATCCAATGGGCTAATCCAGTGTTTATCATTCATTCATAAACATGAAATATGATGGCGGTTAATGGTGACACAATTCTGCTTCATGGCTTAAACAAATCTGTCAGCTGAAATGTTTTATTTACCTCTTAAACCCTATAAGTGAATTATTCAGTTATTATACAACTGTATAGCTGCTCTATTTTGTTGTATATTATTATGATGTAATTTATAATAATAATTAAGTGTGGGCCTAAATACAGGATTTAAATAGCATAAGCCTGTTGTGTGTTATTCTGTAAAATGATTGCAAGCAATAACACTAATAATAGTAATAATAGTAAAAATTGCTTAATTACAATGCCATATACATTGAATTACAATAACTGTAATATAGCCTTTGGTATTATGCTGTAATTATCAAGGTATCTGGTTAAGTTCACTGACACTTTAAAGATAGTGGGTAATAATTTCTATCAAAGCCATCAAAAGTATATTATTATCTTCATAGTTGGTTGATGTGCCCCTTTATTATTGACAGATCTGGCTATTTATTGGCTATTTAACTGGTTCCAAAATGTATGTATGTATATATATATATATATATATATATATATATATATATATATATATATATATATATATATATATATATTACTGTGTGTCTCTGTGTGTAACTAACTGTGAGTCTCTCATGCCCTTGCTTTTGTGTATGTATGTATGTGTGAATGGAGAAACTGCCTTGGGGGGGTTGGGGGTGTGTGTGGTGGGTGGGGGGTGGTTTGAATGATGCAATCCCTGCCAACCATTAGCAAAGTTGTCCCCTTTTCTCCACTGTGTGAACTTGGCACATACTAGCTGGAGTGACACAATAGAGGCAGAAGATGATTAAGCCTGTTGATTAGTGACTTTCCAGAGCGGCGCAGTGTAAAATGTCACCTTCTGTTCACTTCCGTGCGCATCACACTCATTCACTCTGGTAAGCAAAGATACTCTTTGGCCAATGCAATGTTATCATTTAATCCTACATAGCCATGAATGTATATGACATTCATGTTTTATCACTGATTAACACAAGAACAAACAACATCTCTGTTGAGCTTGAAATTCAGGTTTTTTTTGAGTTCATAGAGCTACAGTGCAAGCACACCCTACAAACCTAATATAACCAATAGATAGATAGATAGATAGATAGATAGATAGATAGATAGATAGATAGATGGATGTGCAAATATTTCAATAGAGGCTCTGAATATTGTCTGAGATATGGATAGAGCAGTAATGTCTAGCCATTCAGTACGTTTGTTGTGTAATAATGTACCGACAGTTGTACAGTGTGATCGCTGTTGGTACAAAAGACCTCCTGGACTGCTCCTTGCTACAGCGGTGCTGAAAGAGTCTATTGCTGAAAGTGCTCCGTTGCTTGACCAGTAAGTCATAGAGGGGGTGAGATGTATTGTCCAGGATAGAGGTCAGTTTGTTGAGAATTCTCTCTTCCACCACCACCTCACAACTCTCCAGTGAGCATCCAAGAACAGAGCCAGCCTTCTTGATCAGTTTGTTGAGCTTCTTTACATCTCCAGATTTGATGCAGCCTGCCCAGCAGACTGTTGCCAAGAAGACAGCACCCACAACAACAGAGTGGTTCTGACACATGATGGTAACAGGCATAATTGTGGTCTTCCTCCTTCTGAAGTCCACCATCATCTCCTTGGTCTTGGTCAGATTAAGGATCTTAATGTTCTTCGCACACCACTCCATAATGCTGCTCACTAGGTCTTCAGAAAATTTCTGAAGGTGGCATAGATCTGACCTGTACTGGAAGTCCATGGTGTACAGGGGGAAGAGAAATTAATGAATACAGCTTAAATGCATAATAAGCTGACCTTTTTTTGTCTAAAACCAAACGCAACCACAAGAGTGATTCCTACAGAATCTGTAACTGTAACAGGCTTCCTTCAGAAGATGGAGTCATTACAGCCACAGTGATCAAGAAACAGAGAGCTCACATTCTCACATAGCATTTAACCCTTCACACTAACATTCGAAATGTATTCTTTGTGGTTTAACTTCATTATGTTATCTATATTGCTTTGTGTTTTTTGTGACTGTGTAATATTTTATTTTAAACCAGTGGTTCTCAATCCTGGTCCTGGAGTAACACATCTCTATCTGATTTGGAGTTTTCCTGCTCTAACACTCCCAGTTTGGCTCAGCAAGGTCTGGTGAGTTAGGTGAGTTCATGAGAGTTAGGTGACACTATGAATGAGTGGGACCTCTTTTACAAAATGATTATATGTTTGGTTAGTGCTCATTTAAATGTGTCTTTTAGTTTCTAGAGGTCTGGTCCAACTGTTGAACCTGTTCTGACCTAATTTCTAGAACTATATTATGAAAAATAAGTTGCTTCTGAAAATTACTTGTGACATATACACTAGACTGGAGTGTGTTGGATTTACTGTACATTGGTTCCACATAATAAAATAAGAATATATCAGTGGAACAGGACAGAATTATGATATTATACATGCATACACACATACACACATACACACATACATACATACACACATACATACATACAAGTATGAGGGAGCAAAGTGGTGGTTAGGGAACCAGCCTTGTGACTGAAAAGTCACTGGTTCAAATCCCTGAACTGGCAGGACATGACTGAAGTGCCCTTGAGCAAGGCACTGTGATCCCCATGTGTTTGTATGTATTTGTGTGTGTGTGTGTGTGTGTGTGTGTGTGTGTGTGTGTGTGTGTGTGTGTGTGTGTGTGTGTGTGTGTGTGTGTGTGTGTGATATCATAACTCTATCCCGTTCCACTGATGTTTTATTATGTTGATCCAATATACAGTAAATCCAACACTCTTTGTTTCAGCTTTTCATGACAAAATTGTATAGTCAAATCTTGACTGAGAGAACTGATTCTGATTGTCTTGTTCTACATCTACGTAAACAGTAATAATTATGTTTTCTATTCAATATCTTTTTCAATCATGCAATTGATTTTTGTGTTTTTATAAGCTCTAAAATGTGTTTTATGACAGTTTGTCACAGTAGCTTTAACTGAACTCAAATAAATAAGATTTTGCTAAATGCAAATGTAAGATGAAAAAAGCTGTATTTTACATTTCAAGCCTTCATATCAACTTTGTACTTTTTCACAGTAAGAACTGATGTAATATTTTTTATTATGTAGACAAAATATATATTAAATCCAATCCAGCTCTGAGTTTAAAGGATAATTGTGTGGATTTCAAACAATTCTGCATAATTAAATGTTGGACATAATTAAGATGTGAAAAAAAAAAGTTATTCAGTGTGGTTTGGTGTGAAATACCTTGTTCTACCTTGTTCTTCTGAGTGAGATTTTCATTCCTCTAATGAGAGAACCTGAAAGCCTAAAACCCATTTGGAAGTTATTCTTGGAAGATTTGGGCCTTAAACATATTAATAACACAATAGAGCCACAGCAGGTGGATACACACAAGGCACATGGTATGGAAAATCGTCACCACAGAATTTTGTTTTTCGATTTGTGATTATATTACCATCATTAATATTACACAAACATAAACAGAAGATATGTTTAGATTCTCTAGTGGGTTGGGACTGTAAGCAAAACAGCCAATAATTGCAAATGCTGCGATGGTTCCTATCACCTCCACTGAAAAGAAACAAGAGGTTACATTTTTCAACTGTGAACCACCTCACAGCAAACCTGAATCTGAGTGACTGATTACATGGGAAAACTTGTGGAGTACTGTTGTATTTTCTGTACTGATTTGAGTGAGCGAGCGAGTGAGTGAGTGAGTGAGTGAGAGTGAATGTAAGAAAGTGAATGAGGAACTTGGTGAGTGAGAGTGAGAGTAAGAGTAAGAGAATGAAAGGAGTGAGAGTGAGAGTTTGAGAGTGGGTGAGTGAGTGTGTGAGTGAGTGAAAATGAGAGTAAGAGGGTGAGTGTTTGGCTGAGGGAGTAAGATAGTGAGTGAGGGAGTGAATGAGAATGAGAGTGAATGACAGTGAGTGAGGGAGTGAATAAGAGTGAATGAGAGTAAGAGGGTGAGTGAGTGACTGAGGGAGTAAGACAGTGAATGAGGGAGTGAGTGAGAATGAGAGTAAGTGAGGGAGTGAGTGAGATTGAGAGAGAGAGAGTGATTGACTGAGGGAGTAAGAGAGTGAATGAGGGAGTGGGAGGAAAATGTGGGCTTTTAACGCTGCTTCTACCCACCTCTGCCTCCCCCAGCCACCACACACACTCGCAACGGGTGACCACACACTCTCCACGTTGACACACCCCTCAAACTTGGACGTGGATGTCCGCGCTGCTGATTGGCTGGCGGCACGGCGACTGACAACACCTGCTCCGCCGATTCATCAAACAGTGACACGCGGCCTCGGGGAGATATAGGCGGCAAACCGCGCGCGCTTCCACGCTCTCTAAACTCCCGCGTCCGTCCTGCAACACGCACCTCTCTCTCTCTCTCTTTCTCTCTCTCTCTCTCTACCTCTCTCTCCCTCTCTCCTCTCTACCTCTCTCACCCTCCCTCTCTGTCTCTCTCTCTCTCTCTCTCTCCCTCTCTCTCTCTCTCTGGGCTTTTATTTTTTGCAGCAATGCTGATCGCGGTGCTGCTGCTCGTGCTCTCCGTGACGGCGCGAGCGCACGGCGGCGGCGGAGCGGATACTGCTGACGCGCACGAGGGTCACGCGGAGAAAGCGGCGAGCCAGAAAGGACGTCTGTCCCTGCAGAACACAGGTAAGGCGAGGGGCGCGAGCGCCGTGACGCGGTTAGCGCAGCCTGTATGGACCCGCGCGCGCGCGCGCGTACGCTCGCTCTCCTGCACACGCACACACACACACACGCACGCACGGGAAGCCCACCGCTCACACGTGCACGTGCTCCCGGGCGTTTTATGTGCGAGGCGCAGATGCACGGTCCTCGCCGCGGCGCGCGCACGTCTTTGCGTTGCATTTTCCCGTCGCGTGCAAAAACTGCGTGTTTTCGCTTCGGAAGGAAGGCGATCTGTCGTGCGCGCGCGCGGCCAAACGGAGACTGCAACTCAATCTCTTCGTAAACTATTAATAGCACGAGCACAAGGTAGGCTGAGATAGGAGAGGTAATGCATACTGCGGGCGATTCTGTTAGGTGTATGTGGATGTGTAGGTGTACGGTCGAATGTACATACACGTGTGTGTGTGTGTGTGTGTGTGTGTGTGTGTGTGTGTGTGTGTTTGTAACAGCGGTGTGTTCAGGTGTTCATGTCATGTAATCCATACAAAGGGTCTACACAGCTCATATGATGGGAACTAAAGCTCACCAGTCTGTGTGTGTGTGTGTGTGTGTGTGTGTTTGTGTGAATGTGACTAAACTAATCAACTGCTGCAACTTTGCTGTAGCAGGAAGGAACAGTGGGAGTGATGCAATGACCTCTCCCATTGCATACACGTTGTCTTCTCTAGGTGGATCAGGAACAAATCCTCTGACCCTGGGTCAGGTCCTTGGCCACTCTCTGTGAATGCCTGTTAAAGAGTAAGAGAAAGCCAAGGACTCAACACAGACATGGCCTGGGATTTCATTAAATGTAAGCCTTGGTTTGTCTGAAGTTCCAGCTCCTTTTGGCCCACAGCTTCTCCTGGCTGTAAGCAGTGGTCAGGTTGTGAAAGTAAGGTTTAAATAGACTTTTAACAGAGCACGTGAAGGGATTTCTGATTTGCCTTGTCAGTTAATGTACTAAGTTCTGTTGGCCAATTAGACTGTATAGAACCCTTTAGAACCCGTTGGTGTCAAGTAAAATGTTCATATAATGGCTGATTGCAATTTGTTGGCTTAATCTGTGCTATGATTAGACTGTTCATGTAGAACCCTTTAGAACCCATCAGACAGCTCATGTAGAACCAGACTGTAAATTGTTGACTTACCTTATATTATGATTAGACTGTTCATATAGAAGCCTTTAGAACCAGTTTTGACAATTCGTATTGAATCGGACTGTAGCTTCCTGGCTTAATCTGTGCTATGGTCAGACTATTCATATAGAACCCAGTTCTAACTTTTTGACTTGATGCATAGCAGAACTGATTGAAATCCATTACACTGTTTGGATAGAACCTGATTGTAACTTAATTTAATTAAAACTGTGATTAGACTGTCAAATATTGTTTAATGTGCTGTCATATTGGACATAAAAAGTGCATTTTTGTTGTCGTTATTACAATAACACATTGGATAATTGACTTCTGGTGAATATATGCTGCTCTCTACTACTCTCTCATAGGGCCTATTAGAACCCTGTTCAGGTAGAACGGATTAAACTGTTCATATTGAACGACTGTAAGTTGTTTTTGTTTGTTTGTTGTTGTTTTTTTGCTTTATGTGTACTTTGATGAGACTATTCTTAAAGAATGTATCAGTATACTTTACGAGTGCCCAGGTAGAACCTGATTCTAACTTACTATTTTGACTGTTCAAATAGTTCATAAAGTTTTAGAATCAATTAGACACTTCATATAGAACAGAAATATTAATTTGTTGGCCTAGTTTATACTATGATTAGACTGTTCATATAGAACCCCTTAGAACCCATTGAAATATGATAGCCAGTTCATCTACCTATACCCATTGAAACTTATTAGCCAGTTCATATAAAACCTCACTGTAACTTTTTGGTTAAATGTATGCTGTGATTGGGCTGTTCAGTGGGGAACCATTAGAAATCATCAGTTCATATAGAGCCTGGCTTTAACCTGTTGGTTTAATTTACACTGTGGTTAGACTATTCCTATGGAACCCATTATAATTCATTAGTTTGTTCTCACCTGATTATACTTGGTTTAATTGACACTGTGATATGACTGCCCCATATATCATCATCACATCCAGACTGATTGTGGTATATCAGGATATATAGCACAGCAACCCAAATAAGGTAGTGTGGCATTTTTCCAAGGGGCATGATTTTTGGGCATCCCCTTGCATCCCTCCTTCAAATGTATCACTGGCAGCAAGCTAGCACAGGGGCTCATAGGCTGCAGCATGGCTTTTATGCACCCTGGAGGGACTGATCCAAAGCAGATTTGCATGTTGGAGTCCCTCGGCCGGTCACAGCACTGTGTAATTCAATGCATGCTGCGGCCAGCTCGTACGATCCAAGCACATTCCCGCACAAATGCCAACACAAGCAGTGCAGACAGCAGCTCACTTTTCCTGCGCGCTCCAAAAGTTCAGCTCAGTGCCCCCCTCCCCAAGCCCACCCCCCATCACAGAGGGTCCTTCTGTTGTCAGCAAACCATAGCCTCAGTCAAACTAATAACCTGCTGTTTGCTTTGTCCTCATTTGCTTTGTTATCTTGGATGACCCAGGTCTGCTGTCAACCTCTGTGGCTGAACACTGTGTCTTAGACTTCAGGCTTAAAGGAGAATGTTAAGTTATCTTGCTCTCACAGTCCAGAATGACTCTTTTCCCATGCCTCCTAACAATAATATTATGAATGCCAATGAGAAGATATCATGTACAATCAACTGTATTTGTCCTGATTTGAAGCCATATCAAGCATCTCAAGATTTGTCTATTAATTGATCCAGAAGTCATTGTCTTTGTCTATGTGCAAACTTTAGTCTTTCCCTGATTATTTTTGACAGCAAGAGTTTCCTCTTTGCACACCTCCCATTGAAATCAAACATTGGGTCTCTTTCAAGATGGTAGATGCGTTACTCTGACATCAGCTGTGGTGAGAGCTCCCTGTTTGTCCGATGGTGACATTTTAGGATTGCCAAATTCTTTACACACCTTGCTGTATGTTCTTGGGCTGGACTTGGTGGAACAGACTGGCACCGTTGGCAGTTATTTTACATGTTCTTCACTTAAACATTTCTTTGCAGACAGGGGAAAGGCTAATTTCTGATTGTTCTGAAATCTTTTCAAAACCATTCCAAGACTCATCTGCATCTAGTCTTCTTTCTGAAAGCCTCAGAATGCTCTTTGGCTCTGGCCATGGTGATACCACTCAACAAACCAAAGCTCAACTATGGGCTGAGGTTTACAACAGACAGACTCTCAACCCATATTCTAATAATCTGCAACTAATCTGCTGCACCTGTAATAATGGGGTGTCCTAACTTTTCCTCATTAGAAAATGCATTATATATAGTTAGTATACTGTAGTATTATGTAATTACATAATACTAATTAATGTAATTAATGTTACTTTCAGTATTGTTCAAATCAAGATCAAATGTTCATATGCTTAAATATATCGAGAAAGACAGGGTTTTCAAAGGGCCATCCTACCTTTTTCATATGACTCTATGTTTTAATGTGTGTTTTCAATGGCAGGACTTAGAAGTACTGAGCTTGACTGCACAGCATGAACATTTTATCTTGCATGCTTGAGGACCTACATGTAAGCATTTACCCCTTTCCCCCTCTGCGCATCTGCTAAATGAATCCCGCTACTAGTATTAGAGTTCATTATGGAATTTAATGGTGACCTGAGGTTTGATTTCACATTTACTGGAAAGGCACCTGCATTGCACCACCTGCCCAAGTCGGGAATCACAGCTTAGAATGTGTTACAGGGTGGCAGTCACATTCAGGCTTTCGCAGCTAACCCGTCTGTCCGCTGAGTTCCCATGTCCTTGTGTAGCTTCTGCAGTTCTACAGCAGTCCTTCCTTATTAATCCCTGCAGTGAGATGAAGGCAATCATCATCCTGTCCTATATACAGTTAACCTTGCTTTACCACAGCTTGGGCAGCCACTGCCAAATGCCTCCCAGTTTGATGGACTTTAATAGCATACCTTAATTACCTCAGTGCTCTCTCTCCATGCTAAATTTGTCCTCTAAATACAGTTCTTACATTTTCAGGGGAGAAGTGAAGCCCAAAATAGGTCCTAAGCCAGCGTCTTCCAACTAGCAAGCATGTGAGGTGAAAGGTTGTGTCATTATGCTCACATGCTGTTTAGCTTTATTTCACGCTAAATACAGCGAAGCTTTGCAAGTAGTAATCTGACATCTGACAAAGGCGTTGGAATACTTTTTTTGACCAAATATGTTTTTAAGCATATTCAGGTTATAAGCTCTGTGGAACATTTTAAATATAGGCTTGTTAGAAGCTTGTACTAAAGTGACAAATGTCTCTCTCTCTCTCTCTCTCTCTCTCTCTCTCTCTCTCTCTCTCGCTCTCTCTCTCGCTCTCTCTCTCTCTCTCTCTCTCTCTCTCTCTCTCTCTCTCTCTCTCTGTCAGCCGAGATCCAACACTGCCTGGTGAATGCTGGTGACGTGGGCTGTGGCGTGTTTGAGTGTTTTGAGAACAACTCATGTGAAATCCGTGGCCTGCAGGAGATCTGCATGACTTTCTTGCACAACGCCGGCAAGTTCGACTCCCAGGTACAGTACAGCAGGTGTCACTCCACAAAGCCCTTTTCTAGCCCTCTCAGCGCTCCACTGCTCTCCCACGGAGGTCGTGTCCCTCCACGACAGGCAGAGAATGACCCTGCGGCTGGCCCAAGCCAGCTGGCACTGCCTCAGACCTGGCTAAGATTTCACGAGGTGCAGGTGGATTTGGAGCAGAGAGTTTGCAGCCTGAAACGCAGTCTCAAGGTGCTGTTAGCTCTGCGTCACTGTGGCCCATAACCCTCACGTTAAAACATAAATGAGCAACCTTTTGCATGAGTTAATGTGATCCCTAAATGCTTAAATTGCAGGAAGCTGCTGCTTCACATTAGTTTAACAGTAGTTACTTAATAATAATAAGTCTTATTATTAGTAACTGGATAATAAGTCTGATGTAGAGTTGAGAGACCAGCAGCAGATTGTAATTAAAATATGAAAGCTAATGGTAACATGTTGACTGACTCATGACTGATTTTGCCATGCCTTTAACAGATTTGAGGCTTGACTCTGACTCAAATCTGAAGATAAAGCTGATTTAATCAAAATTGTTTAAATTTCAAATACCATTCTTATACAATTAAAAAAATGCAGTACATTAGTAAATTCCTTCCTTGCAAAAAATCTTACTTTGGAAATTTTGCAGCAGTCATGTAGCATGATTACTAGATGGGTGTTCCTCCTTAGCTTACTGCAGTATAAAGTTTGATAAATAAAATGTGATCTCAAACAAGCAGTTGTACTCTTTTATTGAGCACATTGAGTAAATATCCACAGTACAAGTTAAAAAAAAGTATGTGAACATTTTAACAACCTGTACAACCCCCTCCTTTAGCTGTAATTTTTTCCTGCAGCTGCAAATAAGATTTGCACATAGTTGGGTAGGATTTCTGGACCATTCCTCCATGCAAAGGTGTCTTGGTTCATCAGTATTTCTGTAATGCTTTGTATGAACAGCCCAATCCAGGTCATGTCAAAGCATCTCAGTAGGGTTAAGGTTAGGACACTAATTTTTGTTCATTTAAAAAAAAAATTTGAGTTGGTTTACTTGTGTTCTTTAGGTCATTTTATTATGTCTCTTCAAACTGAGGTCATGTACTGCTGTCCTTACCTTCTTCTGTAAAATATTTTGATAGTACACATTTGAATTGATTGTTCCCTCGTTGATTGCAAGGCATTTTCAGTGATGTCCAGGTCCTGACATCATCTGTTGGTATTGTGCTGTTACCCTTGCATTATTTATTACAAGAATGATGACTCTTCTGTATGAGTAAACACTCATAAGAAGACATGCAACAGTCATAATTCTCCATTTTTAGAAAGTTTGAAATGTGAAGGCATTTAGGCATGGTTCACATTAACCAGTCTTTCTTGAGATTTGTCAGTAACCAGGCTTAGTCTGCATTTATTTACAGTGAAACACACGTGAAACCCACACTTCCAACTATCATAATTGAATCACCTTTGCCAAGTAGCTCTCCTAAAGGTTTACCTTTTATCCAGTCAAAACAGTGGGATCTGAAGATGGTATAACACTGCCAAGTAGCTTCTGGAGAAGTCAATAACACAGTGGTTCACTTACTTTTTCTAGCATGCAACCCAAAAAGCCCAAATTCCTCTCAGAACCACATCCTAAAAATGCACCTTAAGGCTTATTTATGGTCAGTGTTAAATATGGACATTAATACAGCCCATATTCTGCATTAATTTTGTTTGTATTTCTGCACATTTTGTGAAAGCTTAAAAATACAGACGGAACAGAACAGTTCCACTGGAATCTGTAGGGGTAGTCAGTGTAGCCAGTTGTTCAAGCAAAAACGTATCCTCTGCCATACAGACAGGGCTCTGATCTGCCCTCTAGTGGATGTATTGTTTAACATCCATGTCAATATAAAGGAGGCATAGAATTATGAAGACAGTTTGGGTTACATAGTTTTAAATGTCATATTTAAATGTGTAGGTAAAGGGACTTACACTGGGACCTCAGAGACTCAGCACTTGAGTCAGATTTTTACTCGAGAGACTTGAGGTTTTACTCAGACTTTGAACCCAGATACTCAAGGATCAACTCAGACTCACACCAGAGACATGAGACTCAATCTTGCATCCTAAAAGCTTAAGATTTTTCTTGAGCACCAGACACTAAAGATTTGACTCTCACACCCCGAGTTTGAGACCCAACACTGAACTTGGACTCTCACCCAACAAACTAGAATCTCCGATTTGAACTCCAGAGGCTCAGCTCAGAGTTGCGCCTGTGTTATTTAAATGTAAGTGTTCTGCATTGTGCATTGTAATGATGGCATGTCTGACAAAAATCAAATGTTCTGTCTTCTCAGGGCAAGTCCTTCATCAAAGATGCTCTGAAATGCATGGCCCATGGCCTGAGGCACAAATTCAGCTGCATCAGTCGAAAATGCCTGGCTATAAAAGACATGGTGTTCCAGCTGCAGCGTGAGTGCTACATGAAACACAACTTGTGTTCAGCAGCTAAGGACAATGTTAATGTCATTGTGGAGATGATCCACTTCCAGGACTTATTCCCTAAAGGGTAAGTGCACGTACCTACTAGCCACTTTTTTTCACGTGGCTCTCTGCATGTCCCTTCCTTTAAACAGAACACTCTTTAACAAATCTTGTGTACCTTTTACGCAAACAAACAATCAGCCCACTTTCTGCTATTACTGCATTACAGACCATCAAATTGGTCTGTTTAGAACAATGACTGCCACTGAGAGCTGAAACCTACCATATACCTTATGTTTTGGAATATTATTTCCCAATTAGCAAATGGTTACTTTTCTACTCAGAAAAATATGTCTGTTGCTAAAAAAACATCATGTTAATATTTTGGTCCATTTGTTTTTCTGGCTGATGTTTGTGTATGGAATTAAATAATGGACTAAGTGAAATGGGTATTTTTATAGTCTCATGAAAAGGTCCATGTTGTCACCAGTATGGTGACATAACCTTCCACTGCAGTGGCCCTGCTGCTGTCTTCACTTTTTCTGGAGCACTGAGCTTGAGCTCCAGCCTGAAGGACAGCATGCAGCAGTAGAAAGTTTTTTCATGGCTGGCAGAGCAAGGCAGGGAGCACGGCCTGAAGCTGCAGGCCTTTCACTGAGAGCGTGAAAGTAGAACAGCAGCCGAACAGCAGGGTTCCTCTTCACCACGGCCCATTTTGACTAAATTCAGATTACAAGCTTAGATCTGATCATTCCTGTCTATGTGGTTTATATTCGTATTGGACCCATATTTGTCCTTAGTGTTTATACACCTGTACCCTTTTTTATTATCAAGCTGGCTGCTGTTGACGTTAGGGTTGTGTATTGGCAAGAACCTGACTGACAATATTATACATATCACAGTACGGGGTTACTATTCAGTGTATTGTGCTATTTGTATATATTGTTTTTTGTTTAGTTTTATTTTATTTTTTTTTAAATGACCATATGCATAAAACTATAACACTGTTACAGTCAGGGTTTAAGCACAATGTGAAATGAAACATTGTGTGCCAGTGGTTTTTGCATGTAAACAATTAAAACTCAATGTTTCTCTGAGAATCAATACAGTATTGTAGTAAAATATAATTTTGCAATACTTTGATATATCAATATTTTCTCACATTCCTAGTTGACACCCTGCCACACTGGATGATAATGGCAAGACGTGGTTTTTGTGTTCAAACAGCTCAGGAAAATCTGTATCGCATTTGTTTGGGCAAACAGTGTTAGTTTTTCCTCCTTAAACAGTGTAATATGAACATAGCCTTCAGCCCTGATCAGTTTGCATTTATTTCAGTAGGGTGGTCCTGTAATGAGAAGTTCAGTGATTTTGATGTAGTACAAATCTGCATAGTCCAGACTGACTGTAATTGTTTTCAAGCAACCTCACTGCAGGGGATGCAATAATATGGCATCTCAAATATGCCATGCACTGTATTGTATAGTAGCATATCAGTGAATTGTGACTAATGTATAGATGGATTGAACTCTTCTCGTTCAGTACAAGTACAGCAAAATGCAGTTATATTTGCTTTCGGCTAAACAGCTTCCGGACTCTAAAAAGCACAGCTTTAGTTTCACATACCATAAGTTTATATGTTGAACACTTGAACACTATAATGTCTAAACTATACTATAGTAAAATATACTTTCAGTTCTGGACCAAACACTGGAATTGGTAACAGTAATATATCAGGCTCATGACTGCCATTCCTTCTTTTTTCTGAAGTTAATCAAGACCCCACACTTTAATAGGATTTTTTTTTATCTTTACATCCCTAATCAAATCAAATCACAATTATTATTTTTTGTATAGCATTTTTTACGTCTGATGTTGTCACAGAGCAGCTTTACAAAAATCAAAAATCAAAAATTGAACAACACTTGAAACAAAATATAAAGACATAAACCCTCTGGAGGAAGAAACCCAGCCAACCTAACATAGTTAGTTAGGGGGACACTGGACCACCACAATACTCAGGTGTACTGGAGTCATGATAGTTTGATAGTGGACATAATACTAACAGTAGCAGCTAATTAGGATCTGGTTAAATTTCTACATATTTGGTGACAGCAGGTGGACAACTAGTCCAGAGTAGGCTGGGAAACTAGTCCAGGCCCAGTAGCTGGAAGGTGGGCAGCCAAAGTAGCTGAAGTGGTGCCCAGAGAGCATGCACAGCTGCTTGCACTGTTAAGTGTTTCATCTCGTCATCTGACGTAGACCATGTGGATGTGGATTAGGTTTATCGCAGTACCAGATTTTAAGTTTATCAAGTATACTAGAGTAACTTTTTGCATCATGTGATAATTGGGTTTTTTTTTTGACCCTTGGGCTCCCCCTGCTCCTGCTAGTTTGCTTTGACTTTCGAAGTTCATACCTTTTTTGGGAAAAAAAACAAAAAACGGAGAGATACAGAAGCAGCATCTGAAGTATGTAGACTGAGGGTAACATTACAGGATTTTACACAAGTATCACTCAGGTTAAGCAGCGTTTTGTACTTGTGCAGCTCCATAGTGCAGTAGTAGCGTTTGAACGTGGAGTGGCAATAACAGAGGTGTAATTTTCCATATTACACTCTGGGAGCATCAACTGATTCATTATCCCAATCAAATCAGCCAGTTACCTCTCTTATAAATGACATTACAGAACTTGCCCAGTTAACATTAAACCAATTTAAGCTCTTGTGGTGTGCCTCATATTCCACTACCTACAGTTCTGCTTTTATTGTCTCTTGCTCTCAGGCCATATGTGGAGCTGGTGAATATCCTGCTGGGCTGTGGAGAAGAGGTGAAGGAGGCCATTGGCCGAAGTGTGCGTGCACAGTGCGAGCAGCATTGGGGTGCTCTCTGTGACACTCTGAGCTTCTGCCCCTCGGCGCCTCCCGCAGGCAGTCCAGAGCGCCGCCCAGCCGGCTCCTCACACCCTGAACACGAGCACCCAAAAGGTGCACGTCAAGGTGATAAAGAGAAGCCTGGGAAAGGGGGCTCCGGAGCCCACCCCAGAAGCCGCGGCCAGGGCTCCCGCAGGGCCAGCCTGGATGCTGCCATGGCTGAACAAGAGGACCCTGAGACCACTGACATCCGAAGGTGAAGGGTCAGGAATCTGCAGTTCTGACCGTGATACCATCACCCCAGTCGCATCCCAGCACCGACTGAACAACGATAAAGGCACAATGGAAAAAAATAGTGTTTTGAATTTACTTGATTCAGATAGGCATGTCGGTTCCATGTAAATAAAATGTCTTCACTGTCAGGTCAGAAGCTCTAAACAGTTTTTTACAAGCTTTTTTACACAATTTAAAAATCATTTACATTGTGTGAACATTTCACTATGAATGGACCAATAGAAATGGTCCAAAGTGAAACATTTCTATTGTAAAGTTACAGATTTACAGTAACAATACATGAAATCAGCACTGTTATTATCTTTACATACTTATGGCAGTTTTGTGTTTATGTATTGTATTTTTTCTTTGTCACATGAGGCCGACGTGCATGTTTGAATGGGGTAAATTGAACTCTGTGCTTTTCAGCACAGTCCTCACCCAGTGAAGCTCTCCTCCTCTCCTTTCTCCTTTACCAGTCATTCCAGCACTACCAGACTGTACATTTTTTGCAGGGTACTTGTGATGTAGCTCATTTTGATACTGCCGATGTCATAGTTCCTATGTCACAGCAGTAATTACAGTTCAGTTCTAACATAGCGTTTCTATTTCTCACGTTGTACCCTATGTAAGATTTGATCTCTTGTTATTTATTTTATTCTTTATGTAATTGTTTGAATATAAAAATGTACATATAAATCCATGTATATCTATATTTATATAAACATGTATAAATATAGTCCTCATATGCAGTACGGATATACTATATGTAATATAGTATATATACTAAATATAGAATGCTTGTTGTATCAGTCACATTATTGCACCTACTACAGTCGAACTGTAGATATGTAACATATTTTTTCTTTTTCTTTTTTTGTTGGTTTCAAAGTTGGAATGTGTTTATTGTAATTTTAAATACTTGATTGATTAAATATAAACTGTACAGTAAGGTCCAAGTCTGGGACTAAGACTGGGAAGGTCACTAACAGCATTAAAGACTCACCAATTAGCCCATAGCTTTACTTCTGACAGAAATATTTTTCCCTGATACTCTCCAAGGAAATCCAGATTCATGTTATGCGCCTTATTTAGACTTTGTACAGATGCATTCATAGTCAGTCAACTTCCTGCAGTTAGTATGAAGCAATCACAGTCACTCTTGCACCCTGGAATGATGAAGTGTGTATGATTATCTCACTAATGTGTCACTTATGCGCAGCTTGGGATTTAACCCCAAGCACATTAGTCTGACACAGGAACGCAGACAGCTCTCAGATTGTGTCATGGAAAGCCAGGCTGCTTTCACTCTGGCCAACTTTTCAGACAGCCGTGCTGATTCCAAGTTAAAAAATAGCAATTCTTTCTCTCTCTTTAAGCCGCTGAAAAGAGTGGTTGGAGCCATAGTAAACTGGCCTGAGAGCCAGAAACTGGGTTAAATCTACACGAGTAGCAAAAGCTATTACTGATACTACTGTTGAGAATAAAACTGCTGCCACACTGGCCTTGACTACAGAAGGGTTTTGTTAAGACATTTATAGGTACAAATAGGGCAGTTTAGAGAACACTGTACCTCGGTTTAACAGCATGATTTATTCCTTAAAGTTAGACTAAAAAGTTAGTCAAAATGTGAACCTCTTAATGTTCCAGATGTGTTTAGTCCCAGACTAATTTTTTCCCAAAATCTGTCCTTTGGAGTTTGACCCCTAAATTCACATTTTACTTGTAGTTAAATCCCCTATGTCAGATTACTATTTTGGAATACTCAGTGTTTGAGAAAACAAGTTACTATACTACATCAAAATGTCAAGTAAGAATTATTTTGGATACTAAATAAAAATAAATACCTTGTAAATAAGACATTTGGAATGCTAAGTCAGAATAAAAAAGCATAAGAGAATTTTGAGAAAATCAATTATTTTTTAAGTACTGCTGAAAAAAACTGGTTGACAAGCACATGGTATGATTGAATTTGATGGTTTAGCTGGACTACAAGCATGATCAACCTCAAGTTGGTTGACCAGTTAGACCAAGCTAATCAACCAGCATGGCAATCAAGACCACACTATAACAATGATTACAATGCTAATAGGGCAAGAATGAGATGTTACTGCTTAGTATGGATATATGATGTTTAGAACATAGCTTTAGCCCTATCCTAAAAGGGGCCCTAAATTATACAGGCCTAACCCCCACATGGATTAGGACATTCAAGGTCAAGTTCTCAACAAAGTTCAGATACAGAAGTAAGAAAAAACTGTAGGTTTCAAAACATGCATTTCAATTAAACTCTACAAGCATTGTATGTACAATTATATAGACAAAAGTCAACCACTATCACAAAACATGACTAAATGCAACATGTACTATGTGGGTCAAAAGCAGGTTCACCAGATGGCTTACCACCATAAGGAATGTTTTTGTCTGGATGCCCAGCTTTCACCATGAAAGACCAGTTTAGACCACCTAAAACCAGCTACTAGATTTGAACTGGATTTTCCACCAAGTATTTCAAGACAAAAAGTTTCAATGTTGTATGTCAGTATTTTGAGATGGCAAGTCAGAATATGCTGTCATTTGACATAGTAAATCATTGTTTTGGTTATTCAAAAATTAACGAAACGAGTCATTTTAAATACAAAAATTAGATGAGCATTCTAGGTGTAAATAGTAAGAAAAGTCATTATTGTGAGCTGCTACAGCAAAATTTAAGATATTTATCATAAAGAATAATCAAAGAATGCTTTTGATAATACAATGAAAGCATCACAGTTTTTGCAGTCATTTGTGATAGTTATCACACTTAGTCAGTATGGCTGCAAACATCTGATGTGACAGTTCCACTATAGTCATACTGGTCACGTTCACTGATTATGATACTAATAGACATCATTATATTCTTATGAAGAAGTGTAATTTATTTCTTATTAAAAATACTCCAACTACATGTTTTCAATGTGCTTTTTTTATGTATTTACTAAGCAATGCATGGTCCACACATTATCCAGCCAGCACACCCGCCACATCGTCTTGATTTACACAGCAGGGGCGATTATTCCACACCAGAGAGTACACAGGCATTAATCATACTACGGTGGGGTCCAAACAGCCATGGATTCTAAGAATCTGTTCTCCCTAACAGGAAAAAAAGCTAGTCTTAATGTTGCTCAGAAGGAGTGAGAGCCAGCAGCCAGTGATCTGAAGAGCTTTGCTCTAAACTGGCACATAAAGCTGTCAGGGTGTGTGTGTGGCATGGTCTTGGCGCCAGGCTCTACTGTGGCAGCTGCAGAAGCAGACTGCTGCACAAGTTCTCCTGTCTCAGGGGCCATCTTCTGACTATCACCAGAAAGTGTGGTGGGTTTTGTCGCTCAACCTGGCCAAGAACTGTCTACTTTGATAGGAAAGGGCCATTTGACTAATATGCAACAGCCAGCAACAACCCTTTGTGTTTGCATGATGTATAGGAGAAGTTGATTACTGAGACTGTTTATGAGAAACCAGACCTCATCCTGTTCATTCCAGTAAACTAAAAACAGGACTAAAAACTTAGGCTTAGTTTATATCTCACATGTTGTATTTGTGAAGTTCTAAAATGTTTCATAAAAAAAAAACTTTCAAAGAATAGTGTCACCAGGAAAACACACAGAGCTAAAAAATAAGCACAAAAATAAAATACATATCTACACACGTGTTGTCCTAACGAGACCTTGCGCACTTTTCCTACATTCAGTGTAAATCAAAGCAACAAAGTGTGGTCTTCAGGACAGACTGAGCATCCTCAATGAATGGGGGGAATGAGGCTAGATGCCTATAAAATGTAGAAAAATGCAGATTCAACAAAAAAAAAAAAAAAAAAATATATATATATATATATATATATATATATATATATTTAAAATAATATTTGGGAGCAGGGCCATGTCTGAAACACAATTATGCTATTTCATATATGCCCTCAACCTCACTTTCCCCAAATGAGATCTTATAACACCCTGTTACCACACCTTCTCCTGCATTTCTTTCACTCTGGCATTCTTCTGCTCCTCTTTAAGCATAATTACATTATGATCGGCACTACCTTAGCTGGCAGAGGCTCAATATGGAAAAAAGAAGCAGATGTTGGAATAACATCATTGTTACACATAAACCATGTATTTCCCAAAACAGCAACTTTATACAAGAAGAAATAACCTTCTTAACTTTCAATTGAAGTCAATGTAAAAATATTTTATTCCAAGTTATTTTCGAGCATTTTTCATTAGTCCACTTATGACAGATTATGTCAAAAAGTGAAATTCAGCAAAAATGAAGATAGATTTTTGTGACAGAAACAATATTCTTATGTTGGTAAACAGAAAAGAATGCAGAATATCTCAGCATATTCTATATACAATAGGCTGAAACAATAAAAACACAATATACAATGCTAAATAAAGTACAATGCTAATGTACTACTGAGACATTGCTATTTAATAAGACAGATCCATTAGCCCTGGCCCCACAGTTCTAATCCAAGTCCCCATTTGGATTAGGACATCTAAAATTCACAGCAAATTCTGCCCTTTGGAGTTTAAATCAACTCATTTTGAGTGTAAGTGTGTGACCATGGAATTCAGTCTTGGGCAGAGTTAAAATAACTCTCTTCTGGGAGTTGATAACTCTTTGTGTTAAAACCAAACTCTCGTGGAGTGAAAACATTTATCCCATGTAGAGTGAAATATAACTGTGTGACTTAATTTTAAGATTTACTTCTTCATAGAAAAATCAATGCTTGTTTTAAATATTGCGTTAACATTTCAAAACTCTGGAATATTCAGGTGAAAATGATTACAAAAATACACAATTACTGCTTATAGCTGTTTTCAATTTAATAAAAACACACACTGTATTCAAAAATCCACAAAAACTGAACAACTCATCAAATGCACCTAAAATGTAGATGAATGACATGAAAGAAGCTTTATATCCAAGACTATGAAGAAGCTTTGCTTTTGAAGTCCCTGTGGCCAGAAGATATGGCTGGTGCTTTCCTTCAATCTTCTGAATTGATCTTCCAGACTGTGACGAGACTGAAACACATAAATAATATAAGAAAGAAAAGCATCTCTAAAAAGCAATTAGTTTGAAAGTGTTGTATGAGTCACAATATAGGGACAAACCTTATAAAATTTCACCAGATAATCTACTGTCTCTCCAAAGCCTCAGGAAGACAAGAAGAGAAGCCATGTCTTCTGTGTTTTACTTTTCTCAGCATTGTGACCACTTAAGTAAAACTTAAGTAATTATAGTAACATGTATCACTGTATCAATGAATCAACATAGCTACAGCTATGTTTAGCAATATCTCCACTATTTAGTAACACATATTCAGTAAATATGTTGATATAACTAGGAGAAATAGGAATAATGTATTCATTTAATGCATTAAATATGCACAGGAAAATGACCTCACTGTTCAAGTGATGCATGATTAGTCAACACCTGGAGAGTTGAATCACACTCCTCAACACTTTGGGAATAAACTCCAAAATAGCACTTCCAGCAAAGATTACCTCTGAACTCAACTTGTCATCTAAGTTAAAAAAATAAACTAAAACTAACTCCAGAGTTCTGTGAAATGTGTTGTGTACAGATTCAGAAGTTAAGAAAAAAGCTTGAGGTTTAAATGCTTGCATATTGGCCGAGCTGTGTACATACACCATATATTGACAAAAATACTTGGACACCCACTCATTTCCTTGTGCCTTCCAAAATCACATGTTTGAAAAGAGATGCTTTGCTACTTTTGTTGGAGTAACTGTCTCTACTCTCCAGGGAAGGCTTTCTATTAGACCATGAAGCACTGCAGTGAGCATCTGATTGCATTAAGTGACATGTGTTAGTGAGCTCAGGATGCTGGATGATCACCACCCCACCTCATCCCCAGCTCCCCAACTCATCCTCATATTACACCTGAATGTGCTTCATGTGATTCTAGAGAATACAGTTCCACTGCTCCACTGGTCATTGCTGGCAAGCTTTATACCACTTTAGCACACACCAGATGTGAGGTATTGTGCCAATAGATTCATGCTTCTTTGCTTCGGGTGAGTCCTATTCTCTATGGGGACTAGGCAAGCTGTTTGTACATGTGCACATGTGTGTCAGCAAAGGGTGCAACTTAAAACTTGCTGAATGTATTCATTAGAAGGGGTGTCCACAAACATTTGGACAAATACAGTACTTTATCCAGTGACCTTATTATTCATGACCCTTTTAGTTTGCTTACATTATTACGGCTTATTTCAGATCACACACTAAGGCTAAGTGGCTAAGGTGGCCAGTGTAAATAAACTATCTTTGCTCAGTCATAGCCTGAATCGCAATGAATTTTTATATAATAAGCCACTGGTGAGTCTGCGCCGATGCAGTCCTTTCAAAAGGCTGCACTAAAGGTCACAGAGGGCGCTTGTGAGCTTCTCTTTGAAAATGAGTTGCAATTTGTGTCTTTGCCTACATGTGGACTTCTGTGATGTATTTATGGATTAAGCAAAATTTTCAAGGACCAAGGACTTATTAGGACAGTGCGCTCGTTAAGGGTGTCCATCTCAGTCCATCTGTCCATCTCAGCACACAGCACACATCGTCTGAGGCTGAGTCCACACTGGGAAAAGCACTCCCTCTCTCTCTCTTGCCATAAACAAGCTCCCCTACACTTTGGCTCGGGCCCTGCTGTCACAGGGCTGGAGATCTATAAACAGGCTTTACAAGGCCCCGGTGGGCAAGGCTCTGCAGCAGGCCAGCTGCTCCTCCAGCCAGGGGCACTGCACCTGAAATATGACGGCCCAGTGCCGCAACAAAGTGGCCTTTCTGAACGCTGCTGAATTTACTGGGCTGGAGGTGTGGGCAATCTGGTCAGGGCAGTCAAAAGACGCACAGTCAGTTTTCCAATAGGCCTGGGAGCCCATTCTCTGCGGAGGGCGACGCAGGTCAGGGTAAACATGTTTACGTCATGTTACAGCCACACCACAGGCTTTTACTGCCGGGACGTCATACTAAAGACTCTGTCCAATTTCTTAATAGAAGCTGTTGCTTAACTGTACCTCCTATATCACACTATACCAACATGTCACTTGCTGGCACTGTAAGACGTGCACAGCGTTAGGAACATGAAGCTTTTCCAGGCTGTTTTCAGTGTCTGTAGGCCTGTTCAGCATCTAAGTAGTGAATCAGAGACATTTCAAATGCAGTCTCTGTGGACTCCATCTGGATAAAACAAGGCTCACGGAAACTAGTGCAACATCTAGGTGGCATTAAATAAATAAATAAATAAATAAATAAATAAAGATTCTATCTTATAATTCAGTCATATTGTTTGAAATGAAAGTCTATAAGGTTGATGGGCATGATGTGAGGAATGGTACAATCATATACTGAGAGGATTTGTGGAGCTCAGTCTTTCCCGGTTCTCTGCTCATATCAATGACCTGTTATGACAGCACTTTTGTCAGCTCATCAAGTTATTATTAAGCTAAATGAGATGTAAGGGAAACACTTCAACATAGCCAGGGCCTCAGGACTTACACTGAGAACCATCAGTATAACTAATCTCTCAGAGAAGCTAAAACCAGAATAACAATAATGCATTAGTGCCCCCTAGAGGACATTTGTGGGCAACATTTTTAAATACATGAAAATTATTTTCTTCTAAAGCAGTGGTCAAACAGGTCTGGACAATATGACAAAATCTATTAAACTTAAGGCCCGTGACTTGAATCAGGTGTGTGAAGCACAAATCTAGATGTCATGTTCTGACTGTTCTGTCCTGATTTTGCCAACCTGGCTCTCCACTACCCTGCCCTCTGTGATGCTGTTCTGCTCTTTGTTCTCGCTTTCACTCATGTAACACCAGATAATAAATAGCTATTCATATGACTATTTAACCTGCATGAACTTTCACATGAACACTGAGCTTGTGTCCTACACTCACTCACATTCTTATAACTCATGACCTGCTCTCACATTAGCCATGGCTTTTCATTATTTCACTCTTTCTGATCCCTTTCTTGTTCTTCTGTTATTTTGTTGTGCTCATTGGTGTTGACCAGAAGGGAATGGGTTCCCCTTTTTAGTGTTGGTTCTTTTCAAGGTTTCCTCCTCATGATGTATAGAGAGTTTTTTCTTGCTACTGTTGCCTTTGGCTTTCTCACAAAAGGGTTGGATTTGGAGGTTTGTAAAGTTGCATTGTGACATCATTTCATTATGAACATACTGTATTAATAAAAATATAACTAGAAATCCAGGCTACCAAAACTGGACGTTTCCCACCCCTCATCTAGATTTGATTTATATATTTTCTCAAAATTTTAGAGGGCCACAGCAAGGGACTGACAACTACTGGTTGACCTTGCTAGACAGTTGAGTTTCTGAGACTTAATTGCAGCAACAACACTCTGACCAGACATGGTCTTGAGGTCCGGGGCAAGCAAGCAGGTGGTGCTGCTGGAGCTAACTGTCCCCTAGGAAGATTGGATGGAGGAAGTTCAAGAATGAAAGTAGGCCAAGTATGCTGACCTGGTCGCTGAGGAGGGGAACTGGAGGAAGGCCTGATGCGAGCCTATTGAAGTGGGCTTCAGGGGCTTCACAGGCCAGTTTCATGATCTGTTTTACGTAGCATGTACAGCCCTTGTGGAAAGTTATACAGTGGTGAAAGTGTACAGACAGACAAACCAACAAAATGGAAGATGGATTCAGCTACTGAAACTGAAGGGTCAGTTTTGAAATGGAGGTATATTTTTTACTTTTTAGTGCAGTGCATTCACCAAATGAACCTAAAAATATATATCAACACTAATTTGTATATCAACATGACAACACAAAATAAACCTTTCACTGCAGTTACAAGTCTGTGTAATGTTGACTTTAAAATACACATTTTTAAAGTACATGAACAGCAAGAAAATATCTGAAACAGAAGAACATAATACACAATGGCATGCAAATGTCAGAATCAATAGTTTAGCAGGTAAAAGGTTATTAATTTTCCAAAAGGCATACACTAAATGTTGACACCTTTCTTATTTGAAATAACTTTGAGTAACAAATAAAAAACAAATAAACGTCTTTTATTCTTATTTGGAGGATGTTGACCAATTTTCCTTGCAAAAGGCTTTTAAATCTATGAGATTCTTGAGTCATCCTGTTGTTTAATTATGTTTCCCGAGGGCCATGGTAAAACCTTCAGTTTGCTCTTGAGTGTGGATTTTAAGGTGTGCTTACTGTGTGTTTGTCAATCCAATGAGTGCTGTCAAACAAACCCTTTTTATGGGAACTCAGAGAAGCTACCAGCTGTAGTCAGTCATGATCACTAACAGGAACTTAAGAGGGCTTTGGCTTGTCGGGTAAGGAGACATTATGGCTCTTTAAACACCACTGAATTAATAACCAAGTGAGTATATGGATATGTTTGAACCTGTATGTATAATTTTGACCCTGTGTTGATTTCAGAAAACATAAAACAGCTAATAAAGATTATGTTTACTGTCATATATTCTGTTTAGGAAAAGAACAATTCAAATAAATCAATGAAAGGTCAATATTTCCCTAATGAGTGTATGTAAACCTGACCACAACTAAATATACACCGTATGAATAAGAGTAAAACATAAGCTAATTATCTACAAAGAGCCATTAAAATAAAGTCACCTAAAATTCCTGTAACTTATAAACAGTGGTTTCATTTATATGAAAGGAATATGGTGTAGCTTGTAATTTTGCATTTGCTTGTAATATTTATTATTTAATAATAATAATAATAATAATAATAATAATAATAATAATAATAATAAAAATAATAAAAATAAAAAATTAAGATGTGAACAAAGTCACTCAGGTATATAATAAATATATGACTGTAAAAGCTACAGTCTCATACAACAAAGAAACAATTGTGAGAACTGAGAGTAAGACTACCCATCTCCAAGTCCATGCACATACAACTTAAGAAAGGTTTGGAGCTCTATGGGCTTGGTTTACATTATCTCTGTTTATAAGAGGAATTGGCTAAAAGACCACATGTTTGTATACAATAAAAGTATAGTTAAACAATATTGGTTTAAAAAACACAGTGTGACTTTCAACTCTGTACCGCTGGGCAAAATTCAGCCATTAGGCCTTAAATATAAAGAAAGCCATTATTTGACTCCATGGGGAGGATGGTGTGTATTAATAATGACGACAAAACCATGCTGACCATTTTCAGTCTGCCTGTCTTTTTAGTGTACTACTGTATAGTAATTACAGAAACTGCATAGTAACAATCATGGATGTCTACCTATAATGTCTAATTAATTTTCAAATGTAATTCATTATTTGGTTATTTTTTTATGTTTGCAAATGGTCACTAAATGATAAGTTGATGCTTTGCATCAGTGTTAAATGTGGCTCTACTGTTTGCTGGTGTATTTTCTTAAATCCAACTTGTTCATCAACCTGAGAAAAAATAAATGTTGTGATACATTTTATGTATTTATACATTTTATGTCATTTTATATTTATGTCTATTTTAATGTTGTTTTAGTAAAATCTTCACTTTAGCTGAGGCTTAGCCCAAAAGATCTTCACACACAATAACCAGCCTATAAATCACAATGTAAGGTCTCATAGGACATATACAGCTCACAGCTCACAGCTCACACAGCCCAAAAATGAATGGATGATGATTGTATTCTTTGTTCTTGTGATATACTGAGTTAAAAAATTCTGGAACATGACAATAGAAATGACAAACAGAAAACAGAACTCTCTCACTCCAGAGATCATCTTTACGTCAAGCACGCCTTGCTGGCTGCACAGAGTTCCTGGGATATAAAAAGAGATGGCAGAGGCTCCAGTGAGGGGAGACAAAAACCAAACACACGGGGAGATGATGGACAGTGCGCTGATGTTCCTCACACACCCAGGCAAACAGTGCAGAGCTCAGTGGGACAGGAGGTGGAAGTGTTTTAGTTCATGTTTGACCTTGGAAATGTAGCTATATAAGTGAAATGCCCAACTATCTAGCAATGTCAAGTTCTATGACAATGGCCTTATTTTTGACTTCAGAACACATTCAGACTCAGTAGATTACTTAAACTGAGTATTCTTGGCACTTTGAAGAACCATGTTATAAATAAAGGTCCTTCAAGGGTTTCTGTTTAAATAATGCTGTGCAGTCTTAAAAAGGTTCCATATAGTACCAAAACAAGAATCAGATACAACAATAGTACCTTATGAGCATAAAGAACCATTTTTAAGTTCAAAGCACACACTCCTTATATAAAGGTTTTAAAAAGAACCCTTAAATTGGCAAGTAGCCTTTAAATTATGTGAACATTATTCAAAAAATCAGAGCGCTCTCTTCAATCTGACACATCTCTCTTTTTTTGTGTGAAATTATAAGTGGTTCCTTAGGGAACAATTGCAATGCAAAGAACTCTTTTGGTGCTAAATTTAAGCCATTCTAAACAATTATTTAAAGAAATATATAAGGTACCTATATCCCTTGTATGTTTTCCCCTTTTATTGCTTTTACAAATGGAACCATTACCATTATAATTTGGCTTTTTAAAAGAATTTGCTAAATAAAGGTTTAATGTCAATTTAAATAGTGTAAAATAAATGTTTGCAGAAATATTCACCCCAATACAATTCGGTAAAAGTCCAGCAAATTGGTTGCAGTCTCACAATTACTGAGATCAAGTTGGAAATTGAGTGCAGTGAATGCGTCTCAAATGATTTTCGTATAAACAACTACTGGAAGGTGCAGTCACTGATTAATTGGTGTTCCTGCCTACAAATGCATTGTTCAAGAAAGAGACTAGTGAGGGAAGCCACCAATATATCTATGACTAATCTGGGAGATGGGAAAGACTCTACATATGACAGTTGTTGCCCTAATTCTCCACCAATCATTGCTTTCTGGGAGATTGGCAAACAGAAGTAAATCTCCACAGTTCATCCAAAGCCATTAAGGATACAATATTGTCAACAAAGAAGCTTCTTTTATGAAATGAGATGAAAACACATATTTTTCTCCTTTTGAGTAGTCACAGGTGTCTTAGTGGCCTCCCTCACTAGTCTCCTTCTTGCACAGTCCATTTAATCCATTTTAAATGGTTGTTTTTCCGGAGCCTTTGGGGATGTTTGGTGAGTTGGATTTTGTAATCTAGAGTGTTTTATTTTTATTTTTTGGTGTTTTTCCTGTTGTATTTGTAGACAGGAATCCCTATCAACCAGTGACTGTACCAGACAGGTGTCTTTACACTACAATCACTGAAGACACATTTACAGCACTAATAATAAAATACTTGATTCCATTTAGGTAAACAGTAAAAAGTTAAAATATCTAAGTTACCTTATTATATTAACTTCACAATAAGACCCTCTAGATCAAAAGTGTATGGATCTTTGATTTAGATGTTTACATATGAAACCATTGTCTTTACTAAAGAACCCTCTATTTTAGAGGTGCATTGGAAAACCAATAATAGTTCCCTAAGAACAAAATTTAAAAAGAGATATGTGAGTTTTGAACCTTTGCATAATGCTAATTTGAGTGTTCTTCTTATAGCCCTCACAGTGTGAAACTTGGAAAATGTTTCTGCACATCTCATTTACAAATATTTTTAAGGTTATTATTCTATGACATTTTGTAAAGAACTCTTTTTGGATGTGTATTTTTAACCACCAGAACATTCTCTACTTTATAACTTAGAAATAACTCAACCAGTTGTTGTCCTTTTAACTGCTGAATATAATCTTAGGATATAATAAAAGTCACAGAATTTAAGAGGCTGTGAGTGTGAATGATTATCTTGTTTTTGATGTTAACCTGTTTCCATTACTGTATCACTAGATCACAGCCATCACCCCTCTTCCCGAAACATTTTAAAAAATTAATGACCGCAAAATACAACTTGGCTTGGACATACAGTTCTTGGTGTTAGAAAGAGTGTGGAAAATCATTGCAGGTTATATCACTGGGACAAGAACACACAATACACCCGAGTTCTTGTCCAGGCTTCTATGACACAGAATCTGCCTCTTTAACGTGACTAAATAATACATTGTTCTCAATAAGAGCATGTATATTATAAAGTAAGGTTTTTCTTTTGACTTTAAAAAACAGTATGGCCAGCTCAGGCTGGTCAAACTGGTTAAACTGATCAACAAGCTCAGCTCATTACCAGCACAGAGTATGTTCTAATTTGATATTGATTGTATAGCTGGTCTACCAACAGGTAGACCAAACTGACCAAGTTTGTCAGCCAGCACGATCTAGCTGGGTTGTAAATCAATTAATCAGTCAAACTCAAATCACAAGGTATGGTGGTCAAGAGCTAAACTGGATAACTTGCTACACCAGCACAGGGGTATGTTTTCATCTGGATGACCAACCTTGGATGACCATCAAAGACCAGCTAAGACCATTTGAAACCAACTACCATCTTAAGCTAAAAATATATGCTTTTACCATTGGGACATTTGTCTTTAAACATCTGTAGTTGATATTATATTTGTAGCTACACAGATATAATACATATATAATGCACATAGTTTATAAAGTAGTCTGGGGAAAAAATTGTATTAAAAGCAACAAATTTGTCAGGATCTAAATATGCCAGCCAAGGCTGTATCTTTGCACAGTGTAGTACCCACTATCTGGACAAAGCTGAGCCCACTGAGAGAACAAAACAGTATCCTATCTCAGACAGATCCTCAAAGAGGCCCACCAAGGCCTCAGCTCAAGCCTGCATGAAATACCATGGGTGATATTTAATGAGGCTGCTGAATGTAGGTGGCAGCCTTCTCTAAAGGAATGGTTCCAAAAAGTCAGGTCAGTAAAAACAACATCTGCAGGTTCATCTGCTACAGCCGAAAATCCCCTGCAGGAAAAGTATCTGCTAATTATGATTAATAGGCTCTAGGTGCAAGGCCTGTTTGGATGTTTAGAAACATGAGAATCTGAACATCAGTTCAATGTGACCAAGTAGTCAAAACTATTTCCTAACATCTAACAGAGACCAGGTCATCTACCTCCCATCGGGAGCCACCATGTCACTCTGCCCATTTATAAGCTGTCTAATCTACTGCCAAACATCTGAACATGAACCAGTGACAGAAACAATGATTCCTTGACAAATGGAGAACAAATTGTGTGATGACAATAGACTCCAGCTTGAATTCACTTTTTTAATGGTTTCTTAAAATGCTGTGTTACACATTTGTTTTCATTTTCTAATAATTTCTTGGCAGCTGCATTAAAAATGATAACCAGTTTAATTATAAAAGTAAAATATTGTAAATGTGAATTAATAAAGCTTTTATTTTGGTGATCCAATGTGTAGTAAAATGTCTAGAATTAATTTAAGTAACTTAAGTTAAACAAAATTAAAGAATTTTGAATTTTAAAGTATTCCAAATGCCCTTCCTATTTTTATTTTTGTTTTTGCTACAAACTTAGTAATAATAATGTAATAGGTGTATTTTACCATGACCTAATGACATCATCTGATCTCTCTTTCAATTAACCAGACAGCTTATGTAAATATGCTACAAAAGATTATTTGAGTAATGCCATAGAAGATACACTGTTAGTTAAGAGATGTGAGAATGAAGAGCCTTTAATTTGGTAAAGAATCTAAATCTTTAAATTTTTTAAATATTATAATATCCATGATCTACATGATCTATACTGACTAATGTAATAAACCATTTTTATGCTTCACACAGAATGCATGATGGTTATATATTAATGGTTATCTATTGGCTGTTTTCCTGAATAGGGACACTGATATTTCATATACACAAGTGATTTGCAATGTGATGGACTTCATATAATGTCACAAACATCACAACCCTAACTTACTAAATAACTACAGAAAGAAAAAGGAAAAAAAAGAAAGAAAGAAAGAAAGAAAGAAAGAAAGAAAGAAAGAAAGAAAGAAAGAAAGAAAGAAAATATATGTTGTGGTACAATTTTACCAGTAAATAAAAAAATAAATACGTTTTCCATTAATACAAACATTAATATGCACCTAAGAAAAAAATAATCACAAAATAAATAATAGAAACATCACTAAGACATCATAATAAAGGAAAAATGTGTATACGTGTGTGGGGTTTAATGTGACCAGTTAAATGCTCTGTTTCAGTCAATTCCATGTAAAATGTGTGTATTAAATGCTGGTGGTCAGTTTCGCTTTCTGGTTCCTGTGAAGGTGTGAAATGTGGAAGCAGCAGGGCTGAGCCCATCCCCAGCGCAGCTCCTCCAGCCCTTTAGATAAGGCAAACGGAGCCCATTTCGCCTCTCCGGACGATAATATCCTGTGCAGGTCACCCAGAGGAAGTATTCAAGCACTCTTATCCTCTTCTTTATCTGCTGGAAGCTATTTGCTGAAAGACAGCGCCTCAGAAGCAGGAGCTGCTCGCTTCACTCCAGTTCATCCAAGCGGTTTGAGCGCACATGACGCCAGTCTCTGTTTACTCAACGGGTCTGATGTATTTAATGAAGGGATCCACTAAACACCACAGAGCCTTTAAACGTGACTCATTTAAAACGTTAAAGGCACATAATACATACATATATGACAAGACCTTAAAAGAGCAAAACTGCTTTTAACTCTTCAAACTGCAATCACATCAAAAATATTCATTTATTTATTATTTTATCTGAGGAGAGTTGAGGAGAGGAGAGGAGCAGCTGGGGAGTAAAGGAGCAGAAGAATACTTGAAGGAGTGCAGGGGTCGAAAAAGAGGATGAGTTATAAATGAGGGGTAACATTGAGGATTTAGGGAGAGAAAAAGGGTAGAGTATGGATAAGTTAGAGAGTATGATAGAAGGAGGAGTAAAAGAAACGTTGGAGAGGAAGAGGGTAGAGAAATAATACAGGAGCAGAAGCGAGGAGTTAGCCAGAAGAGGAAGAGAGTAAAGGAGTAAGATGAGTTAGAAAGAAGGGGGAGTTAAAGTGGAGTAAAAAAAAGCGGGGGAAGAGGAGAGTAAAGAAGCAAAAGAGGAGTCGAAGAGAGGGGTTAGAAAGAAGAGGATGAGTAAAAGTGTAAAAAGAAGAGTAAAAAAGAAATTGGAGAGTTAAGTAAAAGGGGAGCAGAAGAAGGGAGTTGGAGAGAAGTAGGAGAGGAGGAGAGAGGAGTTAGAGAGGAGAGGACAGCAGTGTTAATTTAACACTAACAGTGCTGTTGGTTTAACACAGCAGTTTGCGGTGAGTACAGGATTAACACAGAAGTCTCCTGAGTCTCAAAGTGGTGTCTCCTGAGTCATGCTGTATAAAAGCTCTGTCCAGCCCGGTGCCCGGAGTTTACTCTTCTGCCCGATTAGAGGAGCGCTGGGCGCGGCAGAGTCGGTTCTGAACTCATCCATCAGATCCTCCATCTCTATAAACACTCCGACACGGAGACACGGGGCCATTTCCCCTGCAGCGGTCTACTCAGATAAAAACCACGATAATACTCTGTCTCCCCCCCGGGACTAATTACTGCCCCCTCTCCCCGGTGTCTGGGGTGGGCATGGGGCTGGAGCACGCTTTTTTACCCCTAACACACAAAACACACATAACACACAAGTTAGAGGGGCAGAAAAGAGATTCTGACCATAAAACTTCTAAACACTTTCCATGATAAAAAGTTGAATAAATGCCAAAAAAATACTTTAAAATAATATAACAATAGGCTAATAATAATAATAATAATAATAATAATAATAATAATAATAATAATAATAATAATAATAATAATAATAATGAAGATGATGATGATGATGATGATGATGATGATGCATCTCTCTTTGCACTTAAATGAACGGAATATGAGGCTTTAGATTCAGGTTAAATATTTATTTCATTTCTCTCTTTTTTGGGCAGGACAGTTTAGGTTGTTTTGTCCATGCTCACATTCACTGTGTTCAGTAATATTTTCTACCCTAATAAACAATACTTCTTCATGCAAATGCATTGTGTCTGATGTCTGGTCCGACTCTCATTTGGTTAGGAGATTACTCCGAAAATGTCCCTAATATAAACCCAGCTAACACAATTACATCGTTTAGACGTCCTCACAACGTTATTTAATGTTATCAAGAAAATAAAAAATTAGGGCATATGGACATTATTTTGTTGGGTCCTACAAACCATTCAAGGGAAGTCTTTTATGACGTCTAACTATGTTTCAAGATGGTCCTTATTCACAAATGACTTTCTCAAAAATAATGGTCTTTTATGGTGCTCTAGGAAGGTCGCAATTCTCATCAAAAAATCTATAGGACAATCTCAGACGAGTTGTAAATGAATATAGAAAATCATGTTATTCTTAGAGTCCCAGAAACTGTTAATGGGATGAGCAACATCCCACATATCAAGCATGTATCGGTCCACAGGCTTGATAAGTCGCTGTTTACCACTGCTGGTTCACGCTCAGACCACCAGAATATTATCCTGCCTACAAGATCTAACTAGTTCTTAATCCCCTAAAAGTATATTTTAAATGCACAGACTAGAAACGAATTAGAAAATGAATTAAGACATATGTTACAAAAACTGCGAGGAAAATAATGACAAGGTCTGATATGAAACTTTAAATGTTGTTGTTTATGGTGTGCTGAATGAAAATAATGTCCTAGACAAATCTACAGTATATAAGGAAAAAAATATATATATATAATAATTATAATATGGGCACTAATTAAAAACTGGGCAATAAAATGCCCTGCTTAACCAATTCCAACATAAAGAAATGCCAAGTGAGTATGTTTACAAAGCATTTGGGTGTTAAATGTAGATGAAGATGCTCATAAGTCTGGGTTTGGAGACAGAGAAGTTTCCTTCTAACTGGTCTATGCGTTCTCACATCATCTTATGTCAGAGAAGAGATGAATTGAGACAAGAGCAAATGGGAATGCACGCCAACTCAGATGACCAATGAAGGCGTGGAAAACCCATTACGCACAGGTCCCTCCTTATCCACACACACACACACACACACACACACACACACACACACACACACACACACACAGTGTCCTCTTCTGTCCCATCGGACCCCAAAAGCGAGGTTTCAGGGCTCAAGGATGAGAATGGTAAACCTAGACGTCCAGAAGCAGCAGAGTGTGTCCATCCACTGAGTCTGTCTGTTCTTCGACCTTCCTAGATGCCCACAGCAGTCATCAGAGCAGGAAGCTGAAGAGGAAACCCTCATGGCCATGTTTTCTTCCACCCCCTTCTCTGTCAGAGACATTCTGAACCTGGAACAGGCTCAGGGCGACGTGGCCCCGTTGGACATGGACAGCTCATCCTGCATGCTGGCTGCCTTCAAGCAGGAGCCCGCCTTCATGGACGTGCAGCCCGGAGGAACTACAGTCGCTCTCTTCGGCCACGACGAACAGCAGGACAGCAAAGGGCAGAGAGGCGCTGCCCTCGGATACGAACCTGCCTTTTATGGCAAGGATTTCTTAGAGATGGAGCTGGACAAAGAGGCCAAGACGGACGAAGCGTTTGAGGGCAAAGAGCGAAAAGGTGGTGCATTACATATACTCTTAAAAATGCCAAACAAAGAAGATACACGTTTGATTGCATAAAGGACCACGTTTGTAAAAGTGTTCTGTGAATGTGAGGAATCTTTAAAGAGTAACAAATATTTATACACACTGAAGGTTATTATAACTTCTAAAGTGTAAAGAACCACTCAATTGACTACTATTATAAATTTAATCTCTTACAAACACTGGGAAAATAAAAGTGATAGGAAGAATATCAAACCATGTCTGAGATATGTGTCTGAAAAAATGGTAACGAAAATAGTTATTTAGAGTAAAAAGTGTTTCTTCTATGGCATCAATGTATTCAGTTATTTAAATGCAATCACATTCTAACAATTATGTATAATTACTAACTTTAATATCCATAGGTATAAAGCTCTCTAATAACCAATATAAAAAGTTACAGTTATATTAAAATTACTTAAAAAATAAGTACATAAATAAACACCTGTGAACCTCTGGTTCCAACATTATCCTGTGAACATTATTATAACTTACAAAAACATGGTTCTTGACTTGGATTCTAGGCTCTAAAATTGGTGTTTAATTGGTATATCAATGTACTTTAAAATTCTGTTTATAATGAAATTTAAATGTGGTTACAAATAAACAGTCACTTTTTATTTTATTAAAACATCAATGACGAAAAACTTTTAATACAACAAAACTAAGCAATTAAAACATGTCCCATATTGGATTGAAAAGACTTTGCATTAGATTGTTTTTATGGTATCACCTCTTTTTGGCTCCTTTAATTTTCAGTGATCCTTAAAAATATATATTTTTAAAGTCTTGGTTTTGTACATGGTGATGCATCGCACTGTGCAGACATGGCACAAGAGATTATGCTGATGTAGCACGTTTTTTCAGACATCCTCAAATAATTATTGTTATTATTGTTTCCCAAGAGAATTTAACAAGCAATTTGTAAACCAAGCTGTGTGGGTCACTCAGTTTAATCTATTTGACTTCCTTTTTAAAAGTTGTTTAACTTAACGATAAAAAAGAGATATTATGGTTGACAACGTTGTCAGAGTTTGGACGTCTTAACGATTTGTTGTGATGACCACATGTCATCAAGATTGAACATCTGTTTATAAAATTTCTCTAAAAACAACAGTTGGATGTGCATCAGTAATGTATCTGTAGAAGGGAGACTTCATAACTCACAGGGGCATCAAACCTGTACTCTTAAAAATTAAGGTGCAGTGTTTGTTTTGGGTGATACCATAGGAGAAACAATTTTGGTAGTGTTGGAAATAGATACGTGAAAATATGAGTGTGACAATGCTTTTAAAGATTCTTTACAAAATTAAAGATTCTTCAAACTCACATATCACATTGTTTTCCATGGAAATAAATGGTTCTTTTATAGTGTGCTACTTATACCGATGTGTGAGTGTGAATAATATTTTAAAGGTCTAAAAAGCCTTCACCTGATCCAAAGGTTATTTGCTAATTTAAAGTTTCATTTCTACTACAAGCATGGTGTGGAAGCCCTGCAGCAGCCATTGCATCACAGAGTTGTGTTGCACCTTTATTATATATGTGTTAAGACCTTTACTTCGCTCTTTAAACTGTTTCTCAATACTTGGGTTCCTTAAAACCGAATTGTGTTTACACCTCTATTCCTTCAGGTCTTTGAAATGCAATGTTATGGTGACTCAGTTTCTGGAAATTGTATGCAATTTAAAACCCTGCCGAGGAAACTCATCCAAACAAGTTGATAAATCGTTCTGCAGTGAAGCTTTGTGCACTAACACACCACACTAAAGCCTCAGTGGACAAGCGTGAACAAATCGTTTCTCCAGTTTAACCCGTTAATGTCCAGCAACCACTTTTCAAAACTTTACATACATTTATTAACTCAACGTGTCATTTCCATACTTATAATCAAATTTTGTAATTGAAGGTAATTTTTTCATTCATACTCAAATTAGAATTATTTAATGTTTTTGATTTTTTTGTTTACAAGTATTGAAGTGATTCATAATCAAATTTAACACAAATAAAATCAAATATTTAGATTTTCATATTTTTATTCACAACAAAACATTGATGTTTTATTTTTCAGAGACGTCATTCGAGACACATTAACCAGTTTTTGGTGGACATTTCCTTTAGATTAATGCTCTGGGAACCTCAGGGATTAGTGCATTAAACATTTTAATCCACACTGGAATTCTACACTTCCACTTTTCCTGCTTCATGTTAAAACTGTGACCTTCACTCACAGCACTCTGTATTTAGACTTGTTTCAACATAGGAGTGGCGTGAATACTGGTCATGTACCTAAGTAACCAACAGTACTAATCCACACTTTTTTCTGAATAACAATAAGAAAGTAAACCTTTAAAAAACACTAAAAGTCTGTTTACAATGTGATATTTCCAAGTAGCTGGAAAAGTCAAGCGTTTAATGGGAAGCCCATCTGTGTAGCCAGTTTCAACCAAACACTGCAAAATATATGTCATATAAAATGAGTGGTTGGAGTGAGGGGATTCATATATTCTGGGCAATAAAACAAGTGTTCATTTGAGTAGTTATTATTAGTGTTTCTGAATTTAGGAATATCCGCAATTACAGACAAGTTAGAAGGGTTCTACAAAATGAACCAATAAAGGAACCCATTTGGGTTCCTTACCTTTAAAGAACCATTTGGGATGTGTGAGTGTAAAGAACCATTTTAGGCTCTAAAGAACACACACATAGTATATAACCATAACAGGTTCTTTACCAATTCAAGGTTTTTTTAGGTCCAAGGAATCAATTTACGAACCATTGAATGCATTTTCTGTATTACACTTCAAAAGTGCAAAAAAGTTACTTTATTAGTATATACAAATATTAAACCGATGATGTTTTAATTAATTAATTGATTACTTTTGTTCAAATGTTCTAATGTATTTACTTTTTTCGTCCGACGTAGTTGTGCTGAACAGACGCTAAACGCTTGGTCACATGTGAAGTGATTTAACTTTCAGTTTTTACACTGCCTATACATACGTTAATGCATACAGATAATAATGTAAATAAGTGATGCTCCTTATCCATGTGTTACCTACCAGCTCCTTGAGATCCTTATCCGACTATAGAAAGACCTTGAAGTCATTTGTTTGTGGCTCATTTACTTACACTGAAGTATCTGAACTATTTTTTAATATAATCAATAAAATGCGAAACAGTGATATAATTCACTGTTCACTAATTAACTGCTACTGCAGAGGACACACAGTCATATAAACACCATACACCATACACACAGTCATATAAACACCATACACCTTACACACAGTCATATACATACACATAAACACCAGTGTATTAATCAATCAATCACTGACTATTGTCTTTAGTCTGAAGGAGCAGTAATAGATATGTTCTAGAAAATGTCACTTTGAAAATGTATAAGCTGCACTGCGCATTATTATTATTATTATTATTATTATTATTATTATTATTATCTTCATCATTTTCATTATTTTTATTATTATTAACAACAACATATGATAATAATAATAATAATAATAATAATAATAATAATAATAATAATAATAATAACAATAATAATAATAATAATAATAGGAGAATATGCATATGGAATTCAATCATATAGTAAACTCTGTATTTGCCACATTCTCTCCAGCCCCCAGTTGCCCCCCTGCTGAAGACCAGCCCAGAGCTTCAGGTTCTGCTCGGTCGGCTCCGCGAAAGAGGAGGAAGCCGCGCGTGCTCTTCTCTCAGGCGCAGGTGTGCGAGCTCGAGCGGCGCTTCACGCAGCAGCGCTACTTGTCCGCGGCAGAGCGCGAGCACCTGGCTGGCGCGTTGAGGCTCACCTCCACGCAGGTGAAGATCTGGTTCCAGAACCGCCGCTACAAGTGCAAGCGGCAGAGGCAGGAGCGCGCGCTGGAGGCGGCGGGGCTGGGCGCGCCGCGCCGCGTGTCCGTACCTGTCCTCGTGCGCGACGGTAAACCGTGCCTCGCGGACGCTGCAGCAGCCGCGTACGGAGGCTCGTGCAGTATGGGCGTGAGCGCCTTCCCCTACGGAGCTTACCCGGCCTTCGGGAGCTTCCCGAGTCCCGGCACCACGAACTACGCGTGCAACTACTCCGCCGCCACGAGCATGCCCTCCATCCACCACTCCGCATCGCCGCCCAACGCCAACTACATGAACTTTGGGGAGCTAAATAACGTGCAGACCCCCCTGCAGTCCGGCGGAGGGGTCTCTTCACTGCACGGAATACGGGCCTGGTGAAGGACACGCTTCTGGAGCTTCTGCTGTGTGTCAGAAACGCTCATTTGATTCGCAATGATTTGCATCAAAGGCGGCAAGGTACTATGTACTAGCTAAATACTATGTACTAGACACATGCAGTGTTCTCTCTGTTTACATAGTATGGCAATATTTTGCGCGAGACTGCATCATCACAGCCACACTAAGGTGCTTCAGATAATCCTATATGGTCAATGCCACAAGAAACACTTCTGGTTATATACAGATCCATGTTAGTAATGGAAGGACCTATGAAGGGCCTTTAAAATGGTAAAGAACCTTTACATCACACTCTTAAAAAGGTGCTTAAAATGGATCTTTTGGATTCCATGAAGAACCATTTTTGAATGTGAATAACCTTAAAGAACCTTCACATAATGTAAAGGTTGTTAACCTATGTCACTTTCACTGGTGAAATGTGGAACCTAAAGTGGTGCTTTTATGGCATTGCTCACTTTGTAAACCCTCATAAATAAACTCTAAACATTTAATGAGTGTCCCATGAAATTTCTAGGTTACGTATGTCATACTTAGATATTATGTCCTAAACTAAAGTGATCATCAGGCACTGACAAAGCCGCAGTGTCATTGAAGGGGTAGCTGGTTTAGGGATGAGGGAGCCACCTATTAAGAGACATCCTGGTAAGCATTTTGTTATCAGATACTTCAGTTCAGTCCGTTAAAAATGCTATTGTTGGTCTTAAAATAGACCTTCATTTAGTTCATGACAAAAGCATGTTGGATTAAAGTTGGTTTGGACAGTGGTAGTATAGTGAGTGGACTGTGGTTGGTGAGTAACATAGTGAGTAGTAAGGCCACCCTCTTCATGGCAGACTTTGATTCTTCATCTGGGTAAGCCCAGCACACTACACCACTAAGAGACCTTGGGAAAGACTACTTACACTACTTTCCTACCTGTGTAACCTATATATCTGTCAGCAAAAGACCAATAATGTAAATATTATTTAAAATATACCTTTTAAAATTAAGGAAAATGTTTTAAAGAGTGTTATTTGTCATAGAATATCCAACTTTGGTTCCTCAAAGAACAGTGTTTGTAATAGAGATGGGCTAGTGGGAAAGGTTCTTTAAAGGTTTAAAGAACAATCACTTAATGTTACAGTTCTTTGCCAGCTGAAAAGGTTCCTCACAGTTTTGATAGGGGTTTTTAGGGTACCAAAAGTGGTTCTTTTATGACATTTCTCAAATAACTCTTTATAGAATATTTATTTTTAGGTGTAAGAAGTTTTATGCTCCAGAAGGACTGACAAGAGATGTCAAAAGGGAGGTTGATAATGGTGATTTTATTCCATAAAAAGATGTGGTTGATCAATTTCAAGTCAGTCCTGGCCTCTTGATGTGGCCCTAAAATAGGTGTCCATTTTGTATAGGTTAAGCTTGTCAGAACTGATTTTGGTTTGGTTCTAAAAGTTTTTACTCTCTCTACATAATGGTTGCCCACATGATCTGGCTCAAAATTACTATAACTTTATTAAGCAAATAAACTTTAGATATTTATTTATTATCCAAAAGAACTATTCATTAACATTCATAAAAAGAGAAAAGTTAATTTCATATTTAAAAAATGTTCACTCTTGTCAAAATCTAGACATCCCATGGATGTCTTGGAAAGATATGTTATTCCCAGCAGGATCGTTACACTAAAGTTGACGTTAACCAAATATTACTAACTCATAATATGTGATTATTAAAGGCATTCTTATTGCTGTGAACAAATAGTTTTGTTGATATTTAAGATGAAACAGTGGCAGTGTATGTTGTGCAGCTCCAATGGTCTAGTATAGTGAGTTCAGTCTCTGCTCTGGTTACTGTCTGTGAGGAGACAGTACTCTGGTTTCATTCTGCCCCCCAAAAATACACATGATAGGTAAATTGGCTATGATAAATCGCTTGTAGGTGTGAATAATTGCTTTTATGTGGTAATCTGTAATGGCCTTGCACCCAATGATTCTGGGTTGGCTCTTGAACAGGAGGAAGATAGATAGATGTAAATGTTTTCATATGTTGATACATTATTGTTTGTCAATTTTTATTTCACTATTTATGTTGTTTAGACTTTTATGACATTACGTCAACTGGTTTGAAATTTATGTAATGTATGTACTTCTGTTATATTCATGTATCTGATAGCTGTATTTTCTCTTATCATTAGGTTTTACTTCCCATAACATTTTTAAATGTAGTAAGTGAAAAAAAATCAAGATTCTCACACATTGCTCATTAGCTAACTTTAAAGGTAAGGGGTTATAAAGGTGACTACCTTTGCCTATAGCATGTTTATCCAATTTCACCCCATTTCAATTTCCTATTGAGTGTCAATGTCACATTGAAATGAAACAGGAAAATGATATCAATTTTGTGGCATGACAAAATTCCTGGTTGAATCCCAAATAGGCCCCTTCTGGACATGTAGTGTACAATTAGGGAGTAGAAAGTCCTATTTAGTGCACTATGAAAGGAGCATGGAGCTGTTTTAGACTCTTCTTAGAAGCTGTTTTGGATTAAAGCCTTAATCCAACTGTAAAGAAGTTTTTAAAAAGTGTACAAACACCTTTTTGGTGTGATTCCCCCCCAATTTAGCCAATTGCCACTCACTTGTTAGAGGACTCTCCATGATGCCACCAATGCTGAATTCCTCATGAAGCACTACCACATCTTTTCAGACCGCCACTGATTCAATGTCATTGGACAGATCACTACACTCAGAGAAGAACATTAACTGTCTGTTAACTGTCTGAGCTAATGGTACTGACTAGCATTGTGCTGAGTGATGGGGTGAGAGAGGGCCTCCTTCAGACAGAGTGAGGCCAGTTATGCGCTCAAGGACACTCAGGTGGCTGTGGCATCACCAGGGATTGAACTGGCCACAAATACTTTTAATCAGTAGTGTCGTTGTGCTTTGTGGGAAAGTTTGTTGTAATTTGCTGTGAATGAATGCTTTGTGTTAATTAGTTAAGACTTCCATTGAAATGTGAGGAATGTAAGTTATTACTATAATCTTTATTATTTTTAAGCATGGTGTATTCAATTTATAAATGCATTATTTTTACTGTATTCATCCTCTGAATCAATTACATGCTTTATAAATGATGTCACACAGCAGGTGTTTAGAGTAGACCTGCACATACTAAACACATTTTCTGGTGTGTTGTTTTCTCTTTTGTTACTGTTTTATTTTCTGTGCTTGATTTGGGTGACCACTCCAAGCGGACCCATACTTTAAAAGTGACTGAAACCCTGGGGGTCAGACTGTGGAAGATTTGAGAGACTTGGTTTGCAGCCTGCAGGCTAAAGATATGCAAAGCCAAATATGTCACATAATTTGCTATCTTATAAACTGAAAAATAAAGTGTTTGGAGAAATGTAAGAATGATATTTTGAGTCATTTGTGGGATTAAATATATATTAGTGTGAAAAAGCTTTTTTTTACATTTTAACTGTTATATTTTATATTCATTACATTTAACGTGATATACTGCAAGCTTTTCAACATTTTGGTTAATACTGATTTGTAGTTTAGTCAAGCCTGAATTTAAATATTGTAATACTACGAGATTCTGGATTTTCATTAGTTATAAGCCATCTTGGTCAACAGTATGAAATATGTCACTTTATATGTAATGAATATAAAATCTGACTGAACACAAATGAATTTTTCACACTATTAAAATGGATGGTCTAGCTCTCGACATCTACTATACAAAAAGGAACCATGACTACACAAACACATATGTAACTTATTATTATTATTATTATTATTATTATTATTATTAATAATAATAATAATAATAATAATAATAATACTAATACTAATAATAATAATAATAATAATAATAATAATAATAATAATAAGAAGCCATTGTTGTACTAGAAGGGACTGAAAACAATCACAACCAAAAGTTAATAATAATAATAATAATAATAATAATAATAATAATAATAATAATAATAATAATAACTTAAGATGCAATTATTCACTATTGTTGTAACACTGTACTACAAATTATAACAAACTAAAAACATCATTATAGCTCATGAAAAATCCATAATCTCAAACTATTGTATTTAATTTAATTTGTAATAAATTATCAGCCAATATTAACATAAAAACAAAAAGAATGCTTATATGCTACTTTAAATGCATAGGTTGTGAATATTTATCAGAGTGTAAGTTTTTTATTAAATTATTAAAAAAGCCTTTTTCCATGATGTTCTAATGAACTAGTAAATTTGATACAATAACACCATACCTTACATTAATTCTAGTGTTACTGTTATTATTATCTTCCCTGGGCACATTATGCATACTGTTGTCACTGTGACCCTATGAATACAAAATATTTGCAAGAGATCATAATACTAGATCTCCTTACACAAGCTATGCTTTCAAGGCATTTTAAATTGTTAATTTAAGTCTAAATCAAAAGCTGCAAATATTTATGAGAAAGTCAGACACTTAATTTTCTGGACTGATTGCTGGAATTAAGAGCAATTCATCAAAAGCTAGACATCCATTTCCTTCACCAGCACAAATGATATATATCTATAAACTCTGTTTAAGTTTCACTGTGGCGACTGAAGGTCCACAGCATAACAGTTCACAGTTGGCTTGATGGCATTAGCAGTGACTAACAGGGTGAAAGTGCTGTGCTTAACATTGAAAATGGCTCAATTTGCTTAACACAGATGCCAGAGTGCAAGGCTGTTAGAGAGTGTGTGAGTGTATGTATAAGAGGCAAAAGGAGAGGACAATAGGATCCACTTCAAATGAGTAAGAGAAGGCGCTTGGGCATCTCTCTGGTCTCTCCACACGTTGGGACACACTGCCAAGTGAGTTTTGGTCATTGTGCAATGTGGACTTTCATCTGTTTGTCTGAATGTGTGGAGAAGAATGGAGATCACAAAGATCAACCGTTTGAGTTTAAGCCTGACAAACTGTATTGAAGACGGTGACATGGTAGCATGTCCCTCAGCAAGTGTATTGGAGAGGCAGTAGTGGTGGTGTGGTGGTTGTGGTGGATTGGGAGGCAGAGGGAAAAAGGTCTGAGAGGAAGGTCACACGGGCACAATGGCCACTCACTCTCCAAGGCGTTGAAAAGAACAAGTCAGATAACATGGACACACGACTCTAAAAATAACAAGCCTAGTCTTCCATTTCCAATGGAAAGAGAGAGAAGGAGCAAGAAAGAAGGAACCAGGCTGAAGGAGGATGAAAGAAAGAGAATAGAGAAATGGAAGGAAGAAAAGACGGTGTGAGTAAGAGAGAGTCAGTTTTATTAATAAGCTAAAAAAGTTGATTGTATTGCTATGTATTGTCAAGAACTAGTAAAGAATCAGTAAACTAGTAAAGAACAAGTAAAGAATCAACTGATTGAAATATATTGTGATTTTGTGAACTTGTTATTCAGTCAGAAGAGTGGGATCTGGATAAAACACAAAATTAATCACTAGCTGCCACCAATGTTTAAATATAAACTATTCATTAAAATTCAATAATGTAATTTTTAGAATCAATACTCAGTTGCACACCATGTACAGAGAGAGAGAGAGAGAGAGAGAGAGAGAGAGAGAGAGAGATAAGGGGGGGGGGGGCAAGAAAGAGAAGGGGAGAAAGAGAAAAGGAGAGAGGGGGGTGGGGGTGTATTAATCAGCTCTTCCGACTCTTATCGGAGAAAGGACAGAGCTGCATGCCTCGTTATCTGTGGTGCTGAGATTGCAGCCGCAGCTTTTTTGAGCTTTTCTCCTCTGATACTGCAGCTGTCTCTCAGCCAGGCCAGCAGCTGCCAGCTCCACTCCGCTCTGCACCGGATGAGTTTAACTCACCCAAACTGGCGTGTCATTCCGGAGGTGTTCCTGTGACAGCCTGCAGTGCCTGACCTGGAAATAGCTGACGGGGTCCAATAATAACACACTGGGTTGGTCTCAAACTTAGATTAAACTCAAGCTTATTGTCCTTTGTAGACCTCAGTGTCAGAAGAACTACAGGTGAAGAGAAGAACAGAAGTGGATGTAGGGTTCTGGTGAAAGAATCAAACGCCTGAAAACACAGAATCTGATTAAATGTTGACCAGTAATGTTTATTTTTTATGTACACTTTTATATGAGACAATAACTGTTTCAAATCTCTTTATAACTCAACTCAACAAAATTCTGTCACTCATAATCCATTGTCTGTAGTGTATAAAGAATTCCATTTCCTTGATTAATGGAAAGCAGCATGGAATTGGAGATACTAACTGCTTGAAAAATAAAATGCTGATTATTTTATATGTTTTTCAACAGAACTAAAATATTGAGTGTTTAAACTCAAAAATACATTTCAGACACAATGCTTGACAGTGAGTTCATTTACATGCATTTAATCTGATAACTGCAGAAAATCAGATTTGGTCTGTAACCCAAACAATGCATTTATACAGACTTGGGTAAACACATAATGGGGAAAACTCTGGGTTTACACGAGTCAGACAATAATCAGACTTCTACTTTGCAAATAGTCAATAATCTCACCGAAGCATGGGATGTAAACGTCATCCCATGATGTTGGACCGGCATTTACTACAGCAATTTCTCTTTAAACCTGAAATTTGATTTAACTTCATTACCTTATTATTAAACATATTAGACACTTATTAACTTATTATCTTCCAGGTCATATAAATAAAACATACAACTCATACTCTAATGAAGGTCTGTGAAAACTTTACATTTCTGATTAATCATCATATTAAAAATGAAATAACCATTATGTCTAGGACAAAGTGAGTGGGTTAAATAAGTGTTTTTGGAATGTGCAGAATCGCACCATATAGGCATTATAAGAAATATACATTCACCAAGCAATTTATTAAGGAGACCTGCATACCCACTCATGCAATCCTGTCAACAGCACAATACCTAAAATCATGCAGATATGGGCCAACAACTTTAGTTATTGTTTCAAATCTACCTTCAGAATCAGGAACAAAAAACTGAACTCAGTAATTCTCATTGTAGCAGGATTGTGGGTGCTTAGATGGGCTTGTTTGAGTATTCCTTGAACTTCTAAACTACTGCGAGATTCATAACAAGGATCTCTAGAGTTGGAGGGATGCTGCTGGGGTATAATAACTAAAAAAAGTACGTCAGATAAGATACCCCACTTTTTATGGCTACTTCCAGCGTGATATTGCACCACATTATAAAGCAAGGGTCATCTCAAACTGGTTTCATGAACATGACAATGATGCACAGACTGAGAAATCTGTATAACTCTGGTTATAGAGTATACATACACCGAGACATCTGATTACAGAGCTAAAATCCAGCACTCATTACTTGATTTCTTAATCAGATTTCTAGCCCTGGCTATGATTTAAGAAATCATAGTATGTTGTGTACATGACCACTCGAATAACTGAAAAAAATTGGTACTGAGTGCACGTAAACACACTTAGTGTTCATCAGGGGCCTTCCCAGTGACTGGGTCTGAATCCAACACAACCTTTGGAATGTGGTACAGATGCAGCATGAATGTGCTCCTGTAATATCTGCAGACACAGATTCAATCATGTTAAGATATAAAAATGTGGAATCCATGACAAGTAAACTGAGGCTGTTTTGAGAGCTCGACCTATTAGTACAGTCTTCCTAATAAATTGTTTGGTGATATTTGGTAGATATTCATTTTTGAGGCACTTCAGCCCACTTTCAGTTTGACTTGTGTCTGGAAAGCCGTCACATAGTGTTGAAAGTGATCCCACAGTTCATTCAGAATGCTCCTGTCCAGTGTGTACAGTGAACTGGTCAAAGGAAGGGGAACAGCCTTTTCTTCAGGATGTACAGTACAGTGGCCAGGAAGAGTGCCAGGGCCAGGAAGATGAGCAGTTTGTCTGTAAGTTCTCTGCGGTTGTATTTTGTGATGAGTTTTCTCCCCAGCAGTATGGTCCCAGTCATGGCCTTAAACTCTTCATTGGTTTCCTGCACCGTTCTTGAAGAAGTTGCTACAGAGAGACACAACAGCATTAACTCCTAAGGAGCCTTTATCCACATCCCTACCAAGCAAGGTAACAGGAGAACACAAAACATAAGGAACTTACCTAAAGTGCTTATGGTCTCCTCACTCTGCTTCACCTGCTGGGACATCATCCTGCTAATGCTCATTAGGCTCTCTGTGATATCACTGGATGTCTGAGCAAGGCTCTCTTTGGTCAGCTTTCTGTTTAACGGGATAAAAAACAATTCTTCAAAAATAATCCTCATCCTTTACATAATTGCACAGTTCTCATTTTCTTGATAAGACCAGAAAAGGATGGCTGCCAAAGAAAACAACAGTAGTTGATAACAGAAACATTGTCAGTGCTGTAAAGAAAGACCCTAAAACCACTGTTAGTGACATCATAAACAACTTCCAGAGGTCAAGAGTGAAGGTCTCACAAACTACTGCTCCCAAAAGACTTATGAATAAAAGTACGGAGGCCTCTGCAAAGCACTAATTAGCAAAAAGAACAGGAGGGCCAGGCTGGCATTTGCCAAAAAGTTTATTTTGGAGGTAATGACATGACCAGGGGTTGCATGGCTTCTTCTGGGATGGGCTCATTAATCTTCAGTGACGGTGTGACGCATGATGGCAGCAGAACAAAGAACTCGAGCGACAACAGAAAAATTTTGTCTTTCAATTTAAAGAAAGATGCAACCAAGCTGATTAGGTGATCCTTCATCATACAGCAAGATAATGATACTGCAAAGGAGTTCATCAGGGGCAAGAAGTGGAAGGTCTTAGACTGGCCTAGTCAATCTAAACCATACAGAGCTGAATTTAAGAAGCAACTGAAGAAAGTAATTGCCCAAAACAAACGCCAACTGAAAGAGGCTGCAGTGAATGCCTGGAAACGCATCACAAAAAAAATGCTAAAATATAGTGGTGTCAATGGTTCGCAGGCTTGATGCAGTTTGTGCAAACAATGGCTTTTCAACTGAATATTAAGTCTTATTCACATTACTCTATTTGAAGTTCCAATCTGTTCTTTGCTTACAAGAAAAATGGGTGGGCTCAGACAATATCTTCTGAGCTGTGTAGCATATCTCGATGAGAATACCTGGGAATAAAAGTTGACATGTTGCTCTCTGAAAAATTGGTCTCATTCATATTTTAATGTCAAACCCAAACTCAAAACTGGTAATATTACAGCAAATTAGTTATGAGACTGAAGAACTGAAGTGTGGGGTGGCATACAGAGTCCAAGGGTTTAAGCATGCTGTTCGGGGAGTGAAATCACACAACCTACACTTTGACATTTCTTGACAATTAAATCAAAGAGGAAACACAACAACACTGTAATCACCTTTTTTCCTTAAAAAGTGTAATGTTGCTTTGGAGGTTGTATTGACAGCTGCAGCATAATGCTGCTTAAAACACCAAACAGGTGTGAACATCATTTTTATTTGCTTTGAAGCAGAAAATGGCTCTGAAATCAGGCCAAGGGTCCTCCAGTGCCAAATGACCACCTGTCTCAGAACCTGCCTCATGGACTGCCACAGAAACTACTTCTGAAGGTCAAGACAAAACCTGAACACAAATTAAATGCTAAGTGCTAACTTGTATCAACTAAAGTTATGCAATCCACGTGTATCATTCCTTTTAAATAATATATAACCATTACTCATATTTGGACAAACCTTGATTGATCTGGTGTCAGACGATTATGAGAACATGAATGTCAAGATGTGTTTTTACAAGGTCCTGTCAAAAGCAGAATACTCCTAATCTGATTTCTCATCTTGCATGAATCTTCAAAGACATATTTGAACCAATTGCACCCATTAACTACTTGTAAAATTTGTGTTAGCAACTACACTGCCCTCTGCTGGATAAAGCTAGAACCACAAAGCTAGAACCACAACAAAAATGGATAATTGTTTTATTACATTCTTATCTGCTTAAAAGATGTTTAAAATTAATGTAACACACCTGTCATCTGTATATAAGTTTGTGTGTCTCAATTATATCCTCAATTTTTTTTTCTGACACACACAGCCCAGCTATCCCTTACTGATAAAATGCTAATAATTGATACAGATTTATTTAAATGTTTGTTTTTTATATGAATTGTATGTATATGTATTATAAATATATTGTGATGCAGCTGCACAAAATACTATAAGTTGGTGAAGTGAAATTAGAATATATATATATATATATATATATATATATATATATATATATATATATATATATAGAGAGAGAGAGAGAGAGAGAGAGAGATAGAGAGATAGAGAGATAGATAGATAAAATTTGGAAATAAAAAATTGGCATGTGCATATGTATTCACCCCTATGAAGCCCCTGTGTGCAATCTAAGTGCCTCATGATTTGTCAGTATATACAGACCTTACAACAACTAACCGCTAACCAACAACACCATGAGGAACAAGGAGACCTCCAAACAACTCATGCACAAAGTTGTGGGGAAGTACATGTCATGGTTGGGTTATATAAAACAAAATATCTGATGATCTCCCCGGAGCACCATCAAATCCATTATTATCGTTCAATTATCAAATGGAAAGAACATGGTACCACAACAAACCTGCCAAGAGAGGTCCACCCACTAAAATTCTCCAGGCAAGGACGGCATTAATCAGAGAGGCAGCATAGAGACCAGATGGAACACTGAAAGGGCTGCAGAGTTCCCAACTACTCTATTCCAAAACAACAGAAATAAAACAGCAGAAAACCGTTCTACATATTCACCTCTGCCTCGCTGCACTGCCCCCGACATTCAGCAAATCTTCTTTCTCCAGCTTATCGATTGCCAGGTTACTGGCCAGATTGGCTTTCCTCCATGCTGTTTGGTTACTGCAAGACAGAGAGACCTCTTTTAGAGAGAGAAAGCAATCAGTAAATTAGTAAAACTAAATATATACAAAGACAGATATGGATACAAAAGTCTTAAGTCACCCAGGCCATTTGACAATCGAGCTGTAAGCAGTGCTGTAGTGTATGGTGGGGTAAAATGGACAGAATCATATGCCCATATATTTTAGCTGAATGGCGATAAACGAGATGATAAATGATGTGAAAAATACTGCCCTTCTTCTGAAATGTTTACGGAACATTTCATCAGACTGAAATATGGTCTTCATTTCTTCTTAATACATATTAATTATTATGTCCCCTCCTTAGTGTGTATGTGAGAATGCAAGTGGGGGCAGAGTTGTGAGCAGGGAGCAGACAAATTTTGAAGCTCAAAACTTGATACAGACGATACCGATTTATATCCTGATACAGATATAAATAATGATATATCACCCAGCCCTACTGTAGTGCTCAAGTCTGGAATTCAGTATCTAAACAAAAAAAGTCCCATTTTTAGGTATCATTTAGTCATGCTCTACTGCATGTTATTGACTTCTACAAAGATGATCTTGTAGTAGTGAACATTTTTCAACTGGTGAACATATTTCAGCCAAAAAGCTTCATTATCCAACCAACACTCGGGGTCCTCACCTGAGCATCTGTTTACGATGAGCCTCCACCTCTTTGAGTAAGGCCTGCTTATCTGATTCTTTATCCTGCTCCTTCCCCATCTGCTCCAGATCCTGTTGAGACAAGTGTTCTGAAAAGGGCCCATCATTTTTAAAACATAACAAAAAAGCTCAGCTGGCCAAAAGCAGTGTCTCTGTCTTACCTGGATCCGCTGCCGGAGATGGCTGAACCTTTCCTTTACTTTGCAGTTCAGTTCTGTCAGTATATTCTGTGGTCCTGTGCATTCACTGATATCCTGGAAAATACACACACATACACACACACACACACACACACACACACACACACACACACACACACCATCTGCTTGAGGCATACATCTCTCTATATAAAACAACAGGTTTCAAGCAAAAAACCGCAGCATATTTGATTACTGTGACCCAAAGAGACTGGATGTACTACAGTGTGCAACTGGTTTCATAAAGTCCAAGACTTTGATGGTCAAACTGGTGGAGCCAGGTGGCTGAACTGGTCAACCAACTTGTCTCATGACCAGCACAGAGCTCAGGCTTGAATTAGATGGACAAAGTCATCATTCTGGTTGAGTAGTTGGGCCACGCTGGTGGACCAGTATAGACAATTCATACTGGTTGTCATTCATTTCTGTACTTGGATTAGACTGCAGCTCCGAAAAACACTCAACACCTGACTCCACACACACAAGCACACACAACAGCAGGGTGATTCGAGGGGCTGCCCACCTGAATCAGAGCTTTAATCTCCAGATCATACTTGATCATTTCTTGCTCACATATTCGTACGTGTACGTCTGCCATCGCTGCTGTGCGGTGAACGTTAAAAGGCTTCCGGCGAAAAGACGCGACAGCCACGCAGAGCAGAGCAGATTCACTGATCTACATATACACGTGATCGGATTACTGCCTCGGAATATTCCTTACAGATCGAGTAGAAAGCATGGCGGCAGCGGCGGCGGCAGGCTATGCAACAGTAAAAGCCGTTTATCCTTCAAAATAAAATAAAATAAAATAAAATAAAATAAAATAAAATAAAAACAATAAATAAAATAAATAAATAAAAACAATATCAGTACAAGAAAAATACAATAAAATAAAACAAATAAAAATAAAAATATAAACAAATATAAAATACAAAAATAAATAAATGAAATATTATATATATATATATATATATATATATATATATATATATATATAGCATATATATATATATATATATATATATATATATATATAATATATATATTAATAATGTTTGTTCAGCACGTTAGCAGCATCAAGTAACACCAAAAGCCATTTATCCTTTAACATAAAATGAAGTTCTGTAAAATAAAATAATATAAAATTTGTGAGTTTGTTCATGAATTAATATTGTATGTGCAGCATTGCAGCAGCAGCAATGATGAGGAGTAGAACTTTCTTGTGGGTTGTGTACTGAAATGAGCTCCATCCAATACCTTTGGGAGTGAGGTGTACGACACAGAAATCTTCATCCAACAATGGTACTTGACCTCACTAATGCTCTCATGACTGAAAGCATTCATATATAGTGTATAATATCAAGTGTAAAGCTGTTTTTGAGTAGACATAGATACAGCAGCAAGGGGAACCCGTGGTTAAAGAATAAACACGATCAGCAGAAGTCTATATAAGGTCTGGGTGGATATTCAGGAGAATGGATAGGTGACTACTAGTTAACATGACAAAGAACATTGAGCAGAGCTTTTAATCTTGACCTGGGCAGACCCCTAGATGGAGACAGAGTTCCATCATTCTCAAAGAAGCCACACTCAGCGATCCATTCTTTCACAGTTCATTTATGCATATCAGCACCTACAAGACATTTGTTTTGCTTCCCCCAGAAAATACAGCATTAGATGTATGAGAGGTCCCTGGGGTATGAGTGTGCTTGTGACACAGGAGGTCCATTTGTGGACAGAGTGAAAAGAGGAACCAATTATTGATGACATTCAACCTCCAAAGGCACAGACGTAGGCACGCTGTGAGTGAGTGGAGGAAACAGGAAACAGATGTAATTAGAGCCATGGAAAAGAGGCCTCTCCTACTGAGACAGCAACAGAATGATGGCAGCTTGGGTGTCACGCTCAGTCACAGCAATGCAACTCTGAACTCACAAGCTGCTTCCAATTGATATGGCACGCCAAAGCTTACTAATGTTATGCATGGACAAGACATGGGGGTTTGATGCTGCAATCCAGTATCAGTGAGTGTATATATATAGAGAGTATATATATAGAGAGTATATATATATATATATATATATATATATATATATATATATATATAGAGAGAGAGAGAGAGAGAGAGAGAGAGAGAGAGAGAGAGAGGATATGGAGGGAGCTTCTGGAAAATCCCATAAGTAACTCCACCGAAATGGTCCATTCCAGGTGAGCCAATAAGGTAGGTTTACATTCAAAGTGTCATGTCAAGGTCCGTCTTAAGTTTGCTCATGATCACTTGGAGGACTCTGATACAGACTTGTTGAAGGTTCTTTGGTCTGATCAGACCAAGATTGAGCTCTTTTGTGCCAATCACAATCGGGTCTTTGGCCAGAGGACGGCACTGCACACTACCCCAAGAATACCATCCCAAAAATTTATATCAGTGAGATGCCCCTGGACCCAACCCAATTTCATCTATAAGAAGGACAATGATCCCAAGCACATGGCCAAATAAACAAGTCCTGGTTTAAGAGGGAAAATATTAAGGTGTTGCAGTGACATAGTCATTCTCCTTACCTTAACCAAACTGAATCAAATCAAAGTCCACAAGGGATGCCCAAAGAACCTAGACAACTTGGAGAAGATCTTAATAGAGGAGTGGACCAAGATTACTCTAGAAACCTTTGCCAGCCTGATTGGGTCTTCTAAAAAAGAATTAATAGCTGTAATTGCAAACAAGGTTTTTTGTTTACAAAATATTAAACCTAATATTTTGACTAATAATTTTTATGTTTACCATTGCTACCCTTGTTCAAACTTTGAAGGCAATAATCAGATTAACCTACAGACATGATACACATATCTTAACAAACTGCAAGACTTCTATCTACCTAAAGTTTCTGTGTGAAATTATCAGAGAGTAATACAGCTCGGAACCAGTTAAAATCACTAATTTCCAACTGAATTAAATCCTAGTTTAAATGCCAAAGGAGTCTTCCCGTGCCTGTTCCAGTGTTGCTCTGATTATGTATGTGTACATGCTCAACCTGCATGCAGACACAGACTGATGAGTGAGAAAGAGAAGGGCTGATGAGATCACTGAACCAGATATTTTTACAGAAGAAAACAAATTCTGAAAAATTCACAATAAAAGTTCTGAGAAAAGATAATACTGATATATATTTAAATAATAAAAATAATATGTTAATAATAATGTTTTTGTTATATTATTTGGAATTGCTGCATTTTAAAGAATTAATTATTATAAATATCCTTGTCAAGTCAAGTCTGTGTTGAGTCTGACTTTCGTAAGGTGTCTTAAAATAGTCCAACATATTAGACAATTCTGTAATACTGAATATGATAACTATTCATTTGAAGGAGCAAATGCAGTTCACTCTTCAGGCAAAATAAACCCTGTATTATTATACTGTCCCATTTGTCCTTATGGCCCAGTCACCCTTAATTCATGCAACTGAACAAATAGAACTGAAGCAATGCCTTTTAAAATATGTACTTTAAAATGTAATTAATACAAATGCAATTCAAATTACTTGTGTGGAAAAACGTTAGGACACTCCCACACTGAGAAACATATTAGAACTGTTGATTTCTAATTGCTCTGAAATGTTTTAAAAATTATCCTTAAATCCATGATATCCTTTCACAGACTCATCTGCATCCACAAGCTTCTTTCTAAAGGCCACAGACTGCTCTTTGCATCTCACTCACTTCAACAGCCCACTCACTTCAACAGTCAAGAGCAAACTATCCAAAATGTCAGACCCACTCTAACCATTTTCGAACAGTCTGCCTAAATGTATAAATGAGTGTGTGTGTGTGTGTGTATATATATATATATATATATATATATATATATATATATATATATATATATATATATATATATATATCAGAACAGACATAAATAGAGCAATGGTTACAAATTTACTAGGGGCCACAGTAACAACAGTAGTCAGATATCAGTAAAGTTGTAGTAATAATAGTGGTCAGGTAAATACAGTACACATAAGTGCAGAATAATAATACAGATTGGACATATAGCAGCATGACATACATTCGCTCACAAAAAAAAAAATAATGCATCCAGATAGAATTGCTGCAGAACCTGTCATGCAGTTCTCTTTCAGGCAGATATGGAAATGATTACAGGTGTGGTATGATTAGACACTGGGTCTTGGCACAAGAAAGTGAGTAAGAAAGAAAGAAAGAAAGTGCTGCTCTATAAAAAGGCAGATGCTATTTTTGGGCAGTGTACCTCTTACTAAGAGATTGTTGACTGTTAAACATGCCTCTATGACATGAGGGAAGCAAAATTGTAATTTCAACAAAAAGACAATTTGGTGTCACAGTGCCCATTACATGTCCTGTAATTGCCAACCACCATAACCAGGATTTCTGTATTGTATGACCTGCAACCATACTGTCTTTAGCAATGAATCTAGGTTCTGTTTGGGATCTGAGGATGGTTGGATTTGAGTTTGGAGTTTTTGCAGTGAGCACTTAATGCCTTTATTGTGGAGTGACACAGTGCCTCCAAATGTTTGTGTGAAAATATGGAGAGCCATTGCAAATGACATTCAATCATCCCTAGTAGTGATCTGAGGGACACTAAATCCTCAGTGATATACTCAGGACATCATGGCCACATATGCTATCAACCAGAATTTTTCAGCAGGCACTACTTGCACACACACAGCAAGCATTTCCCAAGAATCTTCAAGAAACTTCATCACTTGCTTGATCTGCCCAGTCACTAGATTTATCACTAATCGAGCAATTATGGGACCAGCTGGGATGCCAATTTCAGCAACCTATGAGTGTGCAGGATCTGCAGGCCCAGCTACAACATCTGTGGCCAAATGTGCAAATATGCCAAACCATATCTCACCTCGTATCCAGGCTAGAGGCAGAAGTGCAGGGTACAGAGTGCATTTCCCCCAATAAATGTATTGTTTCACTGTAATATTATCACTTATAGAGGGTGAGTCAAAAGCCACAGGACATGCTTTTTATTGAGGAGTGGCTTAAGTCTGGCAACTCTACCATACTGGCCTGATTGGTGGAGTGCAGCAGAAATTCTATCATGACCAGTTTGGCCAGGTGGCCAGCTCTAGGAAGATTTCTAATGCTTCCAAACTTCTGCCATTTATGGAGGATTATGGCCACTGTGCTCATTGGGACCTTTAATACTGCAGGATTTTCTGTACCCATCTCCACATCTGTGTCTTGATACAGTCCTGTCACAGAGGTATAAAGGCAATTCCTTAATTATCATGGCTTGGTTTGTGCTCTGACATGCACTGTCTACTATGGGACCTTATACAAACAGATGTGTATCTTTCCAAATCATGTCCAATCAACTGAATTTACCACAGGTGTCCAAACAATCTGTAGAAACATCTGAAGGATGATCAGTGGAAACAAGATGAGCTTGAGACCAATTTTGAGAGTCTTGGCAAAGGCTGTGAATACTTATGCACGTTATATTTTTGTGTTTTATTTTTTAATACATTTGCAAAGATGTCAAACTTTTCTCTCTTTGTCCTTGTGGGGTATTGTGTGCAGAATTCTGAAGTAAAGGGTATAGAAAATTCTTCTATATACAGAGAAAACAGCAGGTATCCTGTGTCAGTGAGGATCTGTTCTGCCCTCAATTCTACTTTAGAATGAGGCCACATGCTTCACTGAGTCAAATGTGGCAACAGCAAACTTTTTTCCTGGACACAGTGCCACATTCTAATGCTAAAATGTGTTTCACTTATTTATTTCCCTATACTCTCGACATCAGTACATGCAGAGTATGATTTGTGTTGAGGAGAAGATGAATGGTGCTAAATACAGGGATATTCTTGAACCAAACCTGTTTTGGCCTGTCAGTGATTTGAGCCTGGGACAGAGGTTCACCTTCCAACAGGAACATGACCATATGCATACTGCTAAAGCAACACTCAAGTGGTTTAATGGGAAACATATAAACGTATTGGAATGTCAAAACCCAGACCTTAATCCAATTGAGAATCCGTGGTCACACTTGAAGATTGCTGTTCACCAGCAAAAATCATCCAACCAACTTAAAAGAGCTGGAGCAGTTTTGCCTTCAGCAAAATCCCAGTGGCAATAGATTGGGAAAACACTGCACAAAATCAGGATTACCCCTTTTTAACACTCTTAATTTCAGAAGAAACAGTGAATGAGCAGGGTACATGAGTAAATAAGCATGAGAACTTTTGAAATGAAAAAAGAAGTCAGTGGAGGGATTGTGTTGTTCAGGGTTATGTTCTACTAGAAAACTGTGTTTCTGGGCATTCCTGTAGATGAAACATTGAAACATTGCTGACCAGGTGTTCCCTTATAACAGTGAATACTTACAGCATAATAATATGCCCTGACACACACTGTCCTCAAATGGTTGGAGGAATATGATGAGAAAGTCAAATATTCTTGCACTGGCCTCCACATTCCCCTGGTCTCAACCTGATCAAGCATCTGTGGAATGTTTTGGAAAACAAGTCACCTCACCACTTACAGGGCTTAAAGGATCTGCTGCTACCGTCCTGATGGCAGATACCAGAGTCCCTCCAGGTACTGCAGCTGTTTAGGCAGCATGGAGGATCAACATCATATTAGGCAACTTTTGGTTTATCAATATAGTGTTTAATGAAACCTGGTCTATTTGTTTTAACCTTTTTTGTGGCAGCAGTGCCCATTAAATTGTTTGTGGTTTATGATGACCATAATGACAATAATATTCATCTTAGCCTTAATTTCAAGACTTAATTGATATGGAAGTTGGACGTTATTCCCTTAATATCCCTGGTTTGATGCTACAGACATCCATGGACATAAATAGCCTTGCTTTGTCTAGGTGTGTTGAATGTTTTATTATAAGCATGATCAGCTTTCCAAATTAGCTGCATATTCATTCACATGTTTCACAAATGTTATGCACAGTTATGAAATTTAAATTTAGAAATTTTAGAAAAAGGTGTTATGTTTCCATTTACTGTATTTTTTGCAAAGAAAATGACCAAATGTTCCCCAATTTAGTAGATTCAATTAACCCATCACTCAGCACTCCACTAGTGTTACATTAGCCAAGGGGAGATGGGAAGAGAGTACCATCTGCACATTCAAAAAGAACAAACACTTGTGCTCTCTTAGGCTCTGGCTGCTGATGTCAAAGCAACCTGATTCAGGGTTTGAAATCGCAAAGTCAGCACTTTACTCTGTTGCAAATCGTCTTTAGATTACATATGCCTCTGTGATTATGAGCAGCAAATAAAATAAAAAGTAAATATTTAACTCAGGTTTTGCTTTTAGCAGAATCATCTTTACAGCCATTTGTGATTTTTTTGGTCTGTGTTCAGTTCAAAGACACCAGCCTTGAAGAACAGTTGCCAACCTAACGAGGGCTGAAATCTCTGTGCTACCCTGATGACTTCCACCACCTTACATATAGGAGCACCTGAACGGCACTGGAGTTCTTGATAATGGGTGTGGATTGGGAATGGCTACAATGGTGGGAAAATTGAAAACCCTTCCAAAAATAATACAATAAATAAAGTGGTAATTTAGTTTTCTGTGCTGAGTAAATCTGAGTACAAGCAGGCCAATTTGACAAACTCTGGCCTCTAACTATATGTTTCAGGGGTCCAGTTGAACCTTGTGACCTTCTCCCTTTTTGCTGTCCCATAGATGGACAAAAACTGTACATAATCATTTGTAATTACACAGCCTCTGAAATATGTTCCTGAAATACTGCAGCAGCTGACACAAATAGCGTAACCTGTTGAAATGTTTCAGCTTTTGAACTCCATGACTTCACTGCACTCATTGAAATGTCATTAACATTGTGCTGTGTAATCACTGCTAGCCACAAAATGGACTGATACACTAGCACCTTCTTTGTCTCCTGGCTTCTGAGTTGCTTATGTACAAAGAAACCTCAGAGGGCCGCAGGTTTTGTTCATTACTTCATATTGATCTACTAAACTATTCCAGGCACCAATATATAAGTATTGATTTTCTTAGGTGTACTTACAGATTGAGCACAATTTTTCCTTCTTATAAAAGCAAACTTTTCACATTCAAGTGTTTTCACTCAGCTCTGTCCTTTACCATCTGCTAACGACGTCTGTAGTGGTGAGTGCATCATTACGTCTGCAGAATTTTTACACACCTGAGAAAAGTTAGGAAAGCAAAAACATTTTCTTGAGTGGTTAATCTACTCTATGTTTCTATTTTTAATCTGGTCCACAGAAAGTTCATAAAATTGCCACTTAATGCCTTATATGTATTTGCAGGACTAAATAGCAGTGAGGTAATGCTTCTGCAAAGTCTCACAAATTACTTTATTTCTTTTTTAACATTGTGTTCTCTTCAAACTCAAACTGTCTGGCTGTTACATAACCAGCTCTGGAACAGCTTGCAAAAGGTATGTGGTCAAAAATCACATTAACATTCATACTATAAACCCCAGTAGAGCTGTTTGTTTGCTTAATAGAAATCAAATTACACAGCTGCCCTCCATAATCGTAACAATGAACTTACCTAACAGTAGGTCACATCATAGTAGAGCCGTTTAGCTGAATACCATAATGTGTCTATCATCACGGTTTATAGGCTATTAGACTGTGTACACATATTTATGATTTTCTTTTTTTTTCTTTACTTAAAGGAGCATTATGTACTATGTTAAAATATCATTATTAACAAAATGTCAATGCTCCACCTAATACGAAGAATAGTGTACTAGTGCATCTAGGGAATTTTCATTATTGTAAATAAATATTGTAAACTTATATTTTATACTCATTAAATGTACAAACTTCATTAGCTTTACTTTTGATTGCTATAGCTTTTAGCACATGAAAATCAGAAATCCAAAATCATATTAGATTACTTTATTTTGAGATTAATTACTAATTATACAGCATCAACATTAAAACAATAAAGATTTTAACTACATTTAATGAATATGACAGTTTATGTTTTGCATTTAACTCTGAACAAAAATATCCTTGCGATATTCTAATTTCCTGAGATGCACTACATAGTACATCATTCCCATTTCTGGCTCAGCATGCTGCTAAATGCACTATGTAATTCTTGCAGTGGACAGGAAACACTTACCGTAAATACATCTTTATAACCAAAATCATATACATGTATAATCCTGTAATAATACTATACATTAGTCCACATGATTCATTCCAATGGAGTCGTGTTCTTTCTCTCTCACTTTGTCCAGAAATTTCAAAGGTGAATTACTCCCTGATTGCAAGAAGAAGACATGCCAGTTCACATAATGCTGCTTTAATATGGAGTACTTTAGCTAGTGTTACATCCAAAGATTAATTAATTGTACTGTTTTTGATCAGTAGTTTTTGATATTCAAAGATGCAGTGACCAATCTTGTCAATTATATGGTCTCTGGTATGGACACAGATTAATTTGAATACAGAGCTACATTTCTTGGCTGGTTGTTCACAATGCTGTTTCAAAATAAAAATTGTGGTAGGGTGGATGTAGTCTTAGCCAGATTTTTTGACTGACCAGTGTAAACTGCACATGTATGAACAGTGACCTGCACCTGCTGTCCCCGTGTCGTTCTCTCTGACAACCAGCTACACCCTGTCACCTCCTATAGTCACCACCCAGAAACAGTGAGGAAACCAATGAACGTGACACATGCCTCCAGATGGCCAGATAGTGTGGCGTGGACACACACCAGTGGAGAAGAAGCAAGGGAGTTTGGGGAGAGAGAAAGAGAGTGATGGAGGAAAATAGATTTTTGCCAGAACGATTCCGAATGTATAGTCTTTTATATCACTCTGCCCAAAGAAATAGGACAAGTGGCTCCATATAGTATATCATCACTGTCATAACAAAAATGATGGTAACACCAACAATGGTAGTTTGGCACTGCAAATAAAATCATGTTGTTTTTTTTGTTTTGTTTTTTACCATTAATATACATGAATGTAACAATTTAATTCCATGTATTACAGGAATTTTTGTATCACTTCTTCAGACCATTCATTAAAGCAGGATAGGCAACCCTGGTCTGACAGTACCAGCTTCCTGCACAGTTTACTAATTTTAACAGATCTACTAAACCTGACAATGAATAGACGATTTGAATCAGCAGTACCTGAGCAGGAAGAGCGCAAATGTGTGGGGTTGTTGCACAAGGGCTTTGTCTGAAATATTAGAAATGCTGCAAGTCATGTCTGAATCAAAGATTACTAATGAAGTCTTATATGATTTTGGCTGAAATGCTAATAGATAATGGTAACACAGCAAAAACTCATATCTAGCAGTAAGGTGTTAATACATTTCATGACATCATGATGTATTGCTGCCTTCATTATTCAGTTACAATCATATTCACCATTTAGCTGCTTTGTGAAACAATATGGTCATCAAAGGATCAAGGTCAGCAGGTTATTTCCAGTTTTAGACACAGCCCAAGATGTGATACAGCATATACAATATGAACCCAAATGAAAGAGCAAGGATTTAATCAGCTCAGATACTCACCTTAATATAAATTGATTTAATGAATGAGTGCCAGGTGAAGTATTCAGTTGATCAATAGAGACTACTTAAAGGTGTGAATTCCACAGGTATCAGTCACTTCAGGTGGATTAAATATGGAAAAAATCATGGGACTGAATATAGGTTAACAATACTCAATCAACTATAATATGAGTATACAGACTGAAGGTACAGAGTTTATAAACCCCCAATCACCAGTTACCAGTAATTATAAGTATTTAGGTAACAAATATACACAATATGTGGCAAATTAGTAAGGATATATATACTTCAAAAGTGTGCCAAGATGCCGTCATCACCTCAGGGGCCGACTTTACTGTCTTGTGTTCAGATTGATGCATGCCTACTGTACCCGGTCTGGGTTGCCAATGGGTATTCTATAACCTGAGAGGGCACTGCTTATCACGGTTTACGTTTCAAAAACTTGACGCAGAAAGATTCATGTTTCTGTTACAAATTAAACTTTATATATATATATATATATATATATATATATATATATATGGAAAAATGGCTTGAAGGAACAAAGAAATATTACAACTGTTGAAACCTTTCTTACAAGAGGAAATAACATCTTTGATTAAACAAGTAAATATAGATTTGGTTATGTGGTGAAAAACCACCCATCTAAAACAGAATAAAATATTCACAACCAAACCATCAATGGGAGAGAAAACATGTCATTAAAGTGCTATTTTCACTGTTGGTTTAACCTTGAAGATAGAACACATCAATTATTTAATTACATCATTCCTGAAATGGAATGTTGCATCCAGTAGTGGCATACAATTCTGTGATTCACAGGGGCAATGTAATTCTATGGTCAAAAGGAATTTCGTAATAGATGTTTATCTGTCAGTTCTTCTGGAGACAAATGTGATTGTTAATTAGGTTTTCCTGACATATTAAAATATATCCTTATTGGGTAAAGTGTGTTTGTTTTAATCAAAAGGGAAAACCCTGGAGGTTCTGAACCAGAGTTAGTTCATTTATGGACGCATTCCATTCATAATGGATGGGTGTTGGGCAGAGAGAAAGAGAGGGTGGAAATAGATCTGAATCAATGTTTTGGGAATATTGTTGCCTACACCTAATTGTACTCTAAATAACAGCTTCAAAATGATTTTCATGCTCCGTTACTCTGTGATAAGAAAAGCCTTTCTGGGCGTTCTCTGCAACCTGCTAAAGTATGTAACTTTAGTAAGGTAGAAATGTTTCAGTTCTGTCCTGTCATCTTATTTTTCTTCTTGCACAGTTAACTTGTGCGGTGTCTGACTAAGCAAAACACGGTTTAGCTTCATCTAAATATAAATGCCAGACGTCGTCCCTGGACTAAAATTTACCCTACTTTTATTCTTTCTCACCTACTTTCTATTCCACCACCTGCACTGCTTTCAGGAAGTGAATCATTCCCACTATGACATCAGTTGTATCTTTAGAAACTTATTTATGATTCAAAAAGCCGTCACATCAATATTATCAACCATATCATAGGTTTAATAGCAAAGCTGTGAGCAAGCTGCACTTATTTATTTATTATTAACATATTTTGCCCAAATGTTAAAGTGCAAAGGGGACAAATCATTGGACTAAGAAAAATAGAATGGTCACTTTTAATATATTATTTTTGTTTTCCATATTTTGTTGTTCTGTCTTTGTATTTTTTTACATTCTTTGCTGCATTGTTACCGTTTCATGTGAGCTATCAAACATTTCACTGCTAGCTGTTCCCTGTAGGATGATGTGACAATTTTTGATTTGATTTGATTTAATCTGATTTACTGTTGTATTGGTTTCTTTAATATGTACTTCAAAAGGCTAACCAGAGGGAATAAGGCTGTCAAGAATCTGCTCATGTTGGGTACTGCAAATGGAAGACCCCCTACTCCCATGGTTGAATCATAGATTTTATCAGCCACATGCTGTCTCCGAGCAGCTTTCATTATCCCATTGAAGACTCTTAGATGTTTGTGAACATGCTTTGTAGAGTGAGAGGATGAAAAGATGCAGTAATGATGACTTTACTCCATGCTGAGGATCACCCGTCATAATTGCCATACTGCAAAAGTGTACCAACTCAAAGATCTTAACTATAATTTAGTATGGATTCCTGTCCCCTGTGGTCTCCCAGGCAAAGTCTGCTGACCCCACCAACTGATGCAAAGCCTGTTTTGAATTTACACATTATGAAAAAATGGCAAACCATGTAGGAGAAGCCAACTAACAATAAACTGCACAACCAGTATATGTGGTGTAATGACAACTTCATTTGAAAACAGATTAGACCAGATAACACTGTGGACATAAAAATGAATGCACACCCCTCATTAAGGGGATAGGGTTCTTGTCTAAGTCCACTCATAGTCAAACTGAATGAACAGTTTACCATCATGATAGACGTAGACTCCATTTAATTACAATAAAATACATCATCAATACTGGTCACTATGCAATCTGATATCTGACTCCCATTACTGTATCTAGCAACACCACTGTGAGGACAATGGCTTTGCACTGTTTTGACTTTAAACCTTCATTACCTAACTTTCTCCATGTTGATGTTCTGGAGGGGATATTTAGGTTACAGAATTCATCATCAAGTGTATTTTAGTTATAAACGGTGCTCAGACTTCAAAGAAAAAGACCAAAAGACCAGATATTTCCAGAGAGCCGATGCCATCAGCTCTAGGTGTACCACTTCATGTTGCAGAGCTTTTTAGACTGAAGGATTCAGGAAGAAAATAAAGAGAAACTATCAGAAAAAACATGCATATATACAGTCTTCTGCCTCCAATCTAGGACATTTTCAAGTGTGGGTGGAAATCCTGCTGAACTCCACAAAAATTTTGATTGATCAAAGATGTTCTTATCAGTTATTCTGATGAGACTTCTAAGCTCACTATGACTCAAATGTTTCTATTTTTTTATGTTAAGCAAAATGGTCCTGGTAAAAGCCCAGTTTATTGGGAAGAATTAGATCATCTGTAATACAGATACCAGCCAAATATATAGACAATTATAAAACCAGCTCAGTCAATGGGATATGCCTGCACAACTGCAAGACAAGTAAGTGAATTCCCTGTGGAATTACACAGATTTCTGCAACGTTAAATAATAAAATGTGAACTGATTATTATCTAAGTCACAATTATAAACAAACACAAAATTCAAACAAATACTCATTTAAGTTTAACATAGGAACACACAGTTATATTTTATTAAGTAGCTAACTAGCAGTTAATAACTATAGGGAAGGAGTCTAGCCCATCTCATCAGGCACATGGGTGCGTCTCTACCAGAAGACCAAAGTGAGTATACAAAAACAAAAGTTTTTAATCTCAATAAGATTTGAAAAAAATTGGTAGACAACAATAATTGAAGGTCTTTGGTGCAGGCCCAGTTCCCAGCCCAAGACCAAGTCCAAGTCCAAGTAACATCTGGACCCTCATAGATCCTCCGTCAGATAGATGGCAGGGATGAACCAAACCCTAGGAAACTGGGTGGGACCAAACTAATGGGGGGAGGATGGAGGGAGACATACAAAACGTTTGCAAACAATTAGTAGAGTTCTTATAAAGTTAGATGAAAGCTGGTGATCCAAGTGAAACAGGACATGCAGGTTTGAAATCATTAAATCATAAAAGTCTTTTCTGAAGTTGGAAGCAATTCTGCACGCTATAGAGAAATGTAACATCTCTGGCACACATTGGATGAGGGAAATAAAATACTGGTGGTACAGGAGGAGGAAGAACAAAATGAAAATATTGTTCCAGGAGTCTATACAATTGATTACAATTGTTTGACTGCAGTAACTCTAATAATGAGGAAAAGATCACTGTACTGAGAAACTAATTAAATTCTGTCCACTGATGCCTTCAGAGCACAGTCCTGCCAGTATCACTGGTCCTGAGACACAGCTGGAGCTGTCAGTGTGGACTGCTAATGCACTGCTGCCTGCAGATAGACAGGTCCAACAGGAAGTCGCCATCAGCCACCTGAGGCTTGGCCACTAATCAAGAAACCTTCCCTGGTGGCCACTCTGGAAGTGGACACTGGGACAGCATACTTTCTCTGATTATGCAGCGTATGGCCTGAGACCTCAGCATGGCTGGCAGGCATGCAAAAGCAGCAGGTCTGGAGCAGAATCAAAAGGTGAAGGAGGTTAGAGAGATTAATGATCTGGGTCTGGATACACAACAGAAGAGGCAGTCATACTCAGGAATCTTATGATTATCTCTTGAAGATAAAAGTCATATTGGGACTTCTTTTGGCTCATGCATTAACTGTTTAAATAATTACTTTTGAAAATTAGATGTGTGAGCTGTGAATCTTGACATCAAGCTGTAAAGCAATTAACCAAGATTGATCAATTTTTGTACAGTTAGGAAATCAGTGATGTCTTCCAGCTGTGCCTAGACAGTTCATAGGTTGCTAACAATAAACATGTCCTGTATCTGTCCTGTTCATCTCTGGTCTTGTCTCGGTTGTTGTTTATTTCCCATGTGCATAGCATGTGTGTCTTGTTTTGGTCTTGTCTCCGCCCATTCCCACCTATGTCTTATTTGTAACCCTGCCCCTTGGTAATCATGTCCCAGCTGTGTTGTGTATATATCTAATCCCTGTTATCAGCCAGTCTACTATCTGGTTATGTTATCTGGTTCTTGTGTATCCTTGTTTTGTAGTTTCATGTATCTTTGTTATTGTGTCAGAAGTCATTAAAACCCCTGCGTGTACTTCTGCTTCACCCTTCCAATGTTTGTTAAGTTCACCGTCCGAGACAAAAAGCATAAGATTAAGAGTTACTATTTATTCAAGGCTCTTGAGTAAGAGTGCTCCTTAATTCAGAAATGTAGGAAAAATGATCTCAATATTATGTCAAGATATATAATAGCAATAGCCCTTCTCATTTATTTTGAGAATTGTTTCACAAACACAGTGCTGTTTGCTTGGTGAAACATTACAACAGATGAGGCAGAGCAACAGGGTTTATCTCATTCAAACACCCGCAAACCTCAAAAATACTAAATGTCCCATATCAGTTCAATTTTGAAAACATCTTTTAGTTAATTAAGAACAAATCTGTATTTTATGGGACATAAAATTGCCAAAAGATAAGATACCATACAGTTACAGTAACTTAAGAGAATGTACTCCTTTGGGTGCATATGTAATGTGTCTAGGGACCTTTATTTTTTACAAAACCGTGTGACTGCATAGCTTTCCTGAGATCCTCCTGATGCCAGTTTCCTCCCTTTCAATGATGCACACACTTGTGTGCAAAATGTCTGGCTCCTTTTTTGAAAACCGGCTACACATATGAATGAATGAATGAATGAATGAATGAAGAGCTTCAATTTAAGATATGTATTCCATTACATTCATAGCAGACCTATATGTGTCTCAGAAGAAACTGTGCTGCAAGTCATTGTGAACATAAACCTTAAGACTAGTGTGCAGAGACAGGCTAGTTTACAGATAAAGTATTAAACAGCTTTAATTTTGCAACAGCAATTTAGCAGTGCTGAACCTTTTGCTAGAAAACTGTCTAATCTGGGTGTTACGAGGTTAGATTACAGTAAAAGCATAAATAAATGCAGACATATGTACTACGTGTTTTAATGTAATGTATAATATATGCATTTGTAATGTAATGTATAATATTTGCATATATATTATAGATGCATTTGAACATTTCTTTAAGTAGGGCATTGTGAAAATCAGCACTAAATTATTCTGTCAGCAATGTTGTTTACTTTATTCTGGCTTCAAGGGAATGAAGAAGGGAGGCACCAGTGGAGAAAGAGATAAGAGTAGTAGACAGAAGACTTGATAGAATATACACTTCAAAAGCGCTCTTTTGTTCTTGATCTTGGCAAACAAATGGATAATAAATGGATTCCGCATCATATACACAGTTCAGTTTATAACTCAATGTGTCGGGCAGGCAAAGTATTTCTGGGAATCCCTTGCTGTATGTGATATGTATGAGGTATTTGTACACATGAAGTATAAGATATATATCTTCACTGTCCACTGAAAAACATGTATCTTTAAAACGGAGACTTTACTTGAGAATGCAAAAACATTGTTAACTTTGAATGAAAGTTAATGTAAAATAAGAGTTATTAAAGTATTTGTAGGGCATTTCTATTGGTCCATTCATCATAAAATTCTTACAATATGACAATCAACTGTCAGGTTCACATTATAGAGGAAAAAAACATATATGTAGACACATGGTTTTCATTGGACAGCTAGGATATGCAATATGTACATTAGATATTTAATGCGAGACCTGAGAAGGTTTTAAAAGAATGCCTCTGAATTTATGTCTTATGTCCCTGTACCTGGCAAACATACATTTTTAAATGAACTAAATTACATGTCTAAATGGCGAATTAATTAACAATGGAATGCAAAGGTTTGGGCACCTCTCGTCAAGATGATCTCAAAAAGTTAATCTCAATAAGTAAGTAGATGATGAAAAAACTGAAAAAATAAAACAACAATCAAGAAATATTATCTGTAAGTAGTTTCCATGACTCATGGTGAAAAAATAAATAGTATACCAATACCAAACCATACCAATTACTTACATTAAATAGAAAATACAGCATTTTGGTAAAGGACAATTAAAATTTTAAAATGCTGCAAAGATGCTTTCCTGATATTTCATTACCCAAAGAAGTAATACAATTAGGAATATTCCAATGTTCCACATTTTCCCACTGTAACTTAAATAATTAAGCAATCAAGTAATTGAAGTGGATAGTGCTGTTGCCTCACAGCAAGAAGGACCTGGGTTTGATCCCCGGGTGGGACGACCTGGGAAGGTTCTGTGTGGAGTTTGCATGTTCTCCCTGTGTTTGCGTGGGTTTCCTCCGGGTACTCTGGTTTCCCCCACAGTCCAAAGACATGCATGGTAGGTGAATTGGTGACTCCAAAGTGGCCCTTAGTTTGTGGATGTGTGTGTGCATATGTGTGCCCTACGATGGACTAGCGCCCTGTCTAGGGTTATTTCCTGCCCTTGTGCTCAGAGTTGCTGGCTGGGCACCGGCTCACCCGTGACCCTATTCAGGAATAAGTGGTTCAGAAAATGGATGGATGGAAAAATACCTTTGTTGGAGAAAAAACCTGAACAACAAAAATGAACATCTGATTTAATCAAACAGTTTATTCAATGTATTGCTCATTACATTTAACATTAGGTATCTTTTCATAAACAGAATTGATATAACTCACAAAATAAATAAATAAACATGAACCTCTGGTTTTCAAATTGGCTATGACACAGTAAAATGCAACTAAATCCAACTAAAATGTCCTTTATATTTGGAGTTTTCTTATTGGACATATAATAGACCACATATGCCCTTATATGTAACTGTCTAATAATGAGACATGCAATCCCCAAGTATGTACATAAATGGCATATATGGGAAACGAATAATAATAATAATAATAATAATAATAATAATAATAATTTAATACAATACTGTATAATGCTGTTAGACAAGTGTAGTATGACATCAATTGAAATATAATCAATACACATCTGTAAAAGATCTGCATCAAGGCTCAACAATAAATATTGTATAATGCAATAAATAGTTTTAGAAAACATTCTGCTGGAATGCTGCAGTATTTCTTCAAAAAATCAATGTCACTAGCCTTGCACAGTGGCAGGAGAAAAACAGATCACATGGTCTGTTGCCAAGTCCAGCAGGCTGTTGTGATGAGGTGATGGTGTATTGGCAGGAATGAAGACTAAGGGATTGTGTGTAAATCCTCACTACTCTGATGCCCAGACTGCCATACCTCACACTGACTGGACAAGTGTACCAGCCTGAGGCTTACTGTAAGACAGCTGAAGCAAATTTACAACTCTGGTCACTTCAGCAAGTGTGCTCACACTAGCAGGATTGTGTTACAACTGGCTTTGTGATTGCCAGGACAGGTGGATAGGTGACATATACACATATTGTCACTATGAGGATAAAACCTTGCATTTCCAATTTTGCCTTGTTTTATTTTTGCATCCAGGCTGAGCAGACTCAACTCAGCTGCTCAGATTCTTTCACAAATTCAAAAATCAATGCAGTCTTCACATCTTTCCTCAAGGTCTTCCCAACAACCATGGTTCAACTCCTTGGTCATCATAATCTTCTTCAGCTTCATCTGCACTTGTGCTCAGCATCTCTGCTCATTCCTTTGGGGGCTCACACACCTACAAAAGAGCAGGCCTGATCTCCAGCCCAAAAATCTCCGCCTCTCTGTTCAGGCTTTCAGCCCTGAGCTTGTTTCTCTGCAACGAGACGGTCCCATCTGGGAGTGATGGGAGACAATGACAGTGGGAGACGTGTGTTGCTTGTGTCCAGTCTACTCCATCATTTAGTTTTGGTTTCTGTCACTGCAGAAAAGCCCGCTTCACACAGACAGGATGTCGGAAATAGCAGCAGGGTTTTCAGTGCTGTGGAGGCGATCTCAGGGTGTTCTGCCATGACTTTAATCTAGAACACTGGCAGAGTTGCTGTCTCAAACACACTTTTAAGGCTGCCGTCATTCGCAATCTCCAGCTGCTGATCTTCTTCTTGCACAGACATGCTACATTCACCTGCTTTGATGACAAATGGGTCGCGGATCCATTCCTTGCAAGTTGGTTGGTCTTTTGTGGTTGGAAAGTAGCTCGAACTCCTTTAAAAGAAAAGACAGATGATCGTGCACCAGCTGGGAGAATGAAGGTTCACGCTCAGTCTCACCCAGAATCAACGCTAATGTCTGAAACATGTCCAATATGCCTCTGTTCACGCGTCATCCCCACTAATCCAATTCAGCTTTAAATACAGCTACTTTAACAGTTGTCGTTTTTCCCTGAAGTGACAGATTGAGTTCATTGAGCAGGTTGAATATGTCACACAGGTAAGCCAGTTTTACGACCCATTCCTTGTCATTCCCCATTCCCACTGGCCCTCAGTAATTTCTTCTGTCCATTGTGTCCCTCTTTTTTCTTTCAGAATATTCTAGGGGCTTGTCTTTTAATCCAGGGTGCTTGGTCTCTAAGTGGCAAAGCAGTTTTGAAGCCTTCAGTGCCTCATTAGCAAGCCAGTCGCTGCATATTATGCAGAGCGGGTTTGGTATGTGGGAATCACCTACTGGGATAAATCCATATTTCACGTAGTAGTCCTGGTATTGTCTGTTAAAAGCTTTCTTTTTCTTGGAAGTGGGCTCCTCTCCTGTCTCTTCACTGGGCCTTTTCCCCTTCGCAAAGAAACTTTCCAAAGACATCTGTTTCTTACTCATTTTACTCATTGGGTAGTGGGTCCAATGTTGGCATGCAAGACATAACCAGTCAATTCTTAAAATAATATATCATTCAGACTCAGATAATACATAAAACGGAAATATTTAATTACTTATTGTGTGGCCCGGTATCAATTGATCCTTGGACCGATTGTCAGGGGCAGAGGTAGCTGGTCTAATGTTAAGCTTGATGTTCCAAAAATTGTTTTGGTTATTTTAATAACAACTGACACATAAAGGTCACAGATTGCTAGTGACAAATACACATTCAATGATTAAGGTGTGGTCATAATTGTTCAGTAAATGGTAGATCTGTGGCTTTGTATTTAGGGCCCTATGACATCTCAGATATATTTATCTACAGGTAAAAGTATCCAAGTATCTATCTCTCTCTCTCTCTCTCTCTCTCTCTCTCTCTCTCTCTCTCTCTCTCTCTCCCCACCCTCAACACACACATTAAGCACTACCCTGCCTCATTAGGAATGAAACCTATAAATATTGCACAGTGTCAGCTCTGATGTGGAGAAATCAATCACCATGTCTGTCATTTAAAAAAACAAAAAGGTGAATTGACATAAAAAGAATCACAAGCTTTTCCACTAATAGCCATCTGCCATATGCATAACTCAAAAATCTCACAAAAAAGCCTTTACTCTTCATTCCCTAACACTCACCATCAGAGGATGGCAAGAATCATAGTCATATATTACAGCCAGGTCCATGCTACATGCCTTTCAAAGTCATCAAATCATTGTTGAACTTGTCTTTTAACTTGAAATCTTTTGGTGGTTGTGGTTTGTACATTACATAACTGATCAGCAACATGGGTCATGATCTTCACCAGTCTTCACTTCACAAGATCTTTCACCAGTAGGAATCCTTGATGAGTCTGTCTGCTCTCAACACATTTTGTCATGAAAACACACTAATAAAAACATTTATAAGCAAAAAAGTACACATTTACTATAATGAAAATCAAAGTCCACATGTTTAAATAAACAAAAGATGAAATTCTCACAACTGTAAATTGTTTATTTCATATTTTTTTTGTAGATGCTCAGCATTATACAACAGTCATGCTCAGCATTATTCTGCTCTATTGAATGCCATTGTAATGTAAATAATGTCAGTAACTTCTTTATTAAAGTAAATATCCTGAGAAAAAATAAATAAACAATGGCCCAAAATGAAACAAAAAGGATTAAGGCAAGAATAAACAAAAAATGGATGAGACAAAAGTGAGTTTCAATTGTTGGTTTATGTGAGGAGCTGTAGAATGAGCTGCAGTCTCTGCAGTGAATGAGCGGAGTTACTGTGACAGAGCAACAAGCTGTTAGTTAAGGAACAATAACTAGAAAAAGGAAAGAAATGCTATGTTTCTGACATCATCTGACATCATTGTTATTGGCGATACCCCTATCATGTTTTATTTGTACCACCTAAATAAATCTGTAGAACCCCCAATTTTGTGTGTTGTCCAGAGATAACAGCACAGCTGTGAATAAATATGACATTCCCATTTGACTTGTACATGATTTATCACAGTTATGCTTTTCATTGATTTATTAAGGTGGTGCAAAAAATGGATCAGGACATCCCTAATAATAATAGTGCCACAGTTTTTAAAAAATGATCTCTCTTCAGCACAAAAACACACAGGACAGAAAGAAAGAACACCTGACATTATAACATCTCTCAAACATACCTCCACCTATACTCTATCTCTCTCTCTCTCTCTCTCTCTCTCTCTCTCTCTCTCTCTCTCTGAGCTGACCTTGTTTAGAAGAATTCAACACCACCTTGACAGCTCAGAGTTATTTCCAGCTTTTGAGAGTAAGAGAGAGAGAGAGAGAGAGAGAGAGAGAGAGAGAGAGAGAGAGAGAGAGAGAAACAGCAATTAGATTTGAAGAAATAGTCAGATAAATAAACATTAATTTAGTCTGATTTAGCATATACAAGACATGAACAAGACCATGTCCATAAAGGTGAAGACTTGGTCCTTCATACCAATGTGAATGTCTTTATAACACTATTCCAATTTAAACATCTCCACATTTTTCATGACTCATTTAAAAGTTTAACTAAAGTTAACAAAAGAGCTATGACCAATAGACATACCTTCTATTCTTATGTCTAGAGGATAGATGGTCTAAATTCCTTAAGTTATTCTAAAAAAGTTCCAAGAACTCTCAAAAAATCTCAAAAAGTCTCAAAAAAATGTTTCAAAAAGGTATAACAGTCATCTAGACTGATAACAGAAACCAATGTTAACATTAAATTCTCTACTGGAGATCACCAGACATTTTCATTAATTTCCAAAAAAGTAACCTGTCCATCTCTGCCCCCAACTTGCTTCTCTACATTGTGACAGGGCTACCATAGAGGTTGACATATGTAAATGTTTCAGACAACATTTGTAAACCCTTGGCTTGACATAGTGTGATGATTCAAGTCCTCTTGATTAGAATGGTCCTAGAAGAGACCCATTTGACCCACTTGATTTGATATCATGTGTTAATCCAAGCCCTGTAGATTAGATCAGTCCAAGGAGGGCATCTGTATAAAAACTGGCCTGATACAATCTGTTAGTCTAAGTCCTCTAAAAAAATGACCCTGTGTGTTGAACTAAGTCCTGTAAATAGTAAGAAGTCCTCACCCATTTGGTGAAAACTTAAATAGTGTATTGATCCTGGTTGTGTACATTAGAATGGTCCAAAAAGGAGCTCATTGGTATAAAATCTGTACTGAAACACGGTGTTGATCCAAGTCCTCTAGAACATTATGGTCCAACAATGGACCCATTTGTATAAAACTTGGCCTGAAACTGTGTGCAGATCCAAGTCCTGTAGCTAAAAATGGTCCAACAAGGTAGCCATTAGTTTAAAACCTGGTTTAATACCATGTGTTGATCCAAGTCCTGTAGAACAGAATTGTCCAAAATTTGACCCATTTGTATCAACCCTGAACTGATACAGTATGTTGATCAAAGTCCTGTTGATTGGAAAGGTCCAACAAGGGGCCAATTTGTATTAAATCTGTTTTAATATTGCATTGGAGATCCAAATCCTGTTTAATAGAAATGTACGACAAGGGACTCATTTGTATAAAACCTGGCCTGATGCAGGAAACTTTTTCTTCCAAGTGTCCATGAGTTTTCTGTTCTAACAAAGGGCTTTGGCTTACCTAGAGGCATTTCAGCAGCAGCAGCAGCAGCTTCCTCACCAGCCTCAGCATCAATAGTGTTATCCTTTTGAAATCCAGAAGCCTCTTGTCCCACATCTTTGTCTTCAGCTTAGGTTCCTAAACAACATGAGTGTCTTAAATACCCCTCAATACCCAAACACTTCTTTGGGCCTAAAGTAACCACATATTAAACATTTCATTTAAATAATTATTCTGGCTTCTAAAACAGACAACATGATTCAGAAAGAGGGATGTACTTTCTAAAGCAAGACAAATTGGCCATAACACACTAACTCTGCTTATGGGCAGATCATCCTTAATGAAAGGTGTCACATTGGACAAGGTCATTTTCTTCACTGGTCAAGTGAAGAGACCATGGCAGAGATCATGAGGAAGTCATAGATTCAGAAAAAGAGTCAACGATAATGAGAGACAGTAAAAAGAAGCATGTTTTACAGCAATGCTGATATCTGAAGATGTGTGAGCAGCAGAAGAGAGAGCAGTGTGTGAAAGTCACATACCGGGAAGGCAGTGCACTGAACAGACAAACCTCTGTTTTAAAGAGCAGATTTAAGTTGCTAATGAGGAACCCCATGATCTACAGTTGAACTCCCAAATTTAACATATTACACAAATCAAAGGAGCTGCAGTCAGGCTTCATTAAAAACACACTGACATCCAGAGTTCACTCCACTTTGTCCACTTTGTCTTCTTTTTTTCTTTTTGCAATTTATCTCAGTAATGTAATTAAACATAGTCAAAAATATAAATACAATTAAGATATATAATACAGTGATACAGTGTATCTTAAATAGAACACAACATTGACCACACCTGGGACATGATAACGAGGAGGCAGGGTTACAAATGAGGCACAGCTTGTAAGGAGCAGAGAAAGGGAGGAGACAAGGACAAGGACACCTCTGTCTTTCCTGTTGTCCTAGTTGTTGTCTGTCCCTATGTGCTCCTAAGCACATGGGCTCTGTTTGTTTTGTCCTTGTCTCCTCCCTTGTTCTGCTCCTGCCTCCTCATTATCATGTCCCAGGTGTGGTCAATGTTGTGCTCTATTTAAGACCCTTTGTCTCGGCCTCTCTTTGTCAGGCCTTTTGTTTCTGTCGTGGTTTGTTCCTGTCTAGCTTTGTTTCTAACTTTATGTAGCGTTTGTTTCCATCCTGGTTTGTGTTTAGGTTCTTGTTTAGTTTCTGTCAGTCATTTGTTCAGTATTTATCAGCATGTTCCATTTGTTTTGTACTTTGTGTTTTTCATTAAATCCTCAACCCCAGTGTTTACCTCTGCTTCCCTAGTCTTTGTCTGTCCATCTCACAACCCTGAGAATACAATGCAACACATTTAATTATTAATACAATATGAAGTTATTAATAAATGTTATTCTGAATTCAAATTGAAAACATAGTAAAACAACTACTTTGCTGGTATCTTTATCCTTAAGAAATGTATGTAGTGGACTTTTTATAATTTCTGTAAGTAGTTTGCCCAGATCTGGGCACTTGTGTTCGTTCCTCTCAAGGTTGGCTTGGATTACTAAATAATAGTCTAGTAACCATAGCTATGAGAATATGGAGGTAATGGTACACAGCAGGGTCACAGGGCTTTGCACTGCATGGAGTTTTAAATGCTTTGCAGCACCACAGTTAACAAGCAGGAACCAAACTTTGAATCTGAAAAGTGAAATTACTTTGTACTGTATAGTATTTATTTGATCTCCCTCAAAATACACCAATACAGTTACTTATTGTTCAATTTCACCTTAAAATCTGAATTATTATTATTATTTCCAAGTGATATGTTCTTCAAAGTTTCAGTACACCTTCAGTACATCCTGCTGTTATATTCACACAATTACACTTTTTTGGCATTTTATTACACCTTAAACAGTGAACTTGCATCATTCAAAGTGACACTATTTGATCTATTACTCCTTAAATAGGGAAGTTCAATTCAAGTGCTACATCTGAGTTTCTTACTGATATAGTTATTCCACCTTCAATTCTACATCTAGTAAATACATCAAATGTGATATTCACTTCAAACATTAAAAGAAAATTCAACTCTGGCACTTAAAAGCAGTTAGCTCTGTGAGATCCAGTATATGGATGTTTATTCTCAACAGATTCTTCTGATTAATCTGTTTATTCTGAAGGAAACAAAGAAGGGAGGGTAGATGAGTTTCTGGTGCAACTATCATAATGGCCACATAATGGCCCTGGAGTTCACCAGGGGGTTTATGTGTTGTTGATATTTTGTCTTATTGCTGGATTGCTGTAGACCTGCTGTGCGACATGAGTTGCAAAAAATATATACAAATCATTTTGAATTTATTTTGATTTGACAGGCATTTCATGTTCTTAGATTTTATTTTTAATAGGTAATATTCTTATATTAACTCTAATTTCATATTTGTTGATTTGAGTCTATTTAAAACACATGTTCACACTCTTTTCAGTACAGAAATTCTTTAAAAAGGATTTGAGGACTGATGTGTGGGCTTTGCCATTATTCCCAAGGTAGCACTGTCACTAACACTCATACTATACATATGTGATGTGTTTCCTCAAAATAGCCCTTTAATATGTAAATATAAACCAAAATGACATAAATCTGAACTCTGTTTCTTTTATCACTGACACCAGTAGGTTCAATAAATTGACACTGAATCTTAAAGTACATTTTTATTCTACGTTTCTGTGCACATGCAAATCGTAAGCCACTAGAGGCCTGACGTGTTCCTAACCTAAAGACATAAAATCAAACTGTGCTGCAAACTGTAGCAGTGACAGATGCACAAGCAGGTTGACATAAATTGTCTCTAAAAGCTGAGCTGAAAACATGGCAGGGAGAAATACACAGATCAGCCATAGCATTAAAACCACGCTTAACATCACGTGGGTCTTGCTCGTGCTGCCAAAACAGCTTTGATGCTCAAGGCATGGCCTCCTGAAGATGTCCTGTGGTTTCTTGCAGCAAGACTTTAGCAGCAGATGGTTTAGGTTCTGAAAGTTATGAGGATGTTATGGATGATTTATTTATATAAACATAACAGAGGTGTAAAGTTTAAAGCATTTGCATGTGTATGGACACATGTAGAGTAAATATTTAGTGTTACTTTTGTGAAACTACAGGTATCATTTATAAAAATCTTCAGGAGTCTTGGTGTAGTTGTGGATGACCAGTTATCATTCTCTGCTTACATTGCAAACCTGACAAGGTCATGCAGATTTCACCCTTTACAACAACCAGAGAATTTGACCTTTCCTGTCTAGAGAGTGAACTATTTCAGTCTCCATTTCAAGACTAGACTACTGCAGCTCCCGGCTTGGCTCATCTTTAATGTTCCTTCAGTTTACCTATGGAACTCCTCTGCTTCACTGGCTTCCTGTAGCTGCCCACATCTGATTCAAAACATTGATGCTGGTCTTTTAACCCAAAAATGGACCAAACCCTGCATATTTGATGATCTGTACCAAGAGCCCTTTGAGCATCAAGTACAGCTTGGCTTTAGCCACGATCCCTAAAAATGCACGGAAGACAAGCATCCAGACTCATTTCTGTCTTCCTTTGGGTGTATGAAAAGTTGGGTATGAAAAACATGCTTTCTTCAAATGCCTCTTGTCATCTCTTTCACGGGTTCAAGGAGATTGTTTTGTCCTAAACATCACAAGTGGTACATGAGGTGGAACACAATTATGAAATTAAGGTCCCAGGTAAAGTCCCACACAAATAGATTTATACACACATTAAAGGCTTACAGTTTTACTATATCTTGTGGTATCGAGGTCTCCGATCTGACCTTTGTATTTAGTAGCATCTAAGCTTGAGGTATCTCTGGATTCTAGCCTCTACAAACAGCAATGAAATACACAGCACTTTTTTAAATCATTCTGGAAAGAGCATTTATTGAGTGACAAATGCTCAAATGTGGTGTTACAAGCTTATTACAACTCTGTTATTTTGCATAAGAATGAAAAACACTGTTTACATAATCTAGTCTAGTTTACCATAACTTAAAACTGTAACAAGAAAAACAAATATTTTCAGATTATAGCTGGTGGGCCTAGCATTAGCTTTCAGATGCTCCAAATTCTCCAGCATGGAAGAAAACCACATCTGTCCTGGTTTAAGTCAGCTTATGAGATCAGCTTTTAGTTTCTCCAGAGGTAACAGCATCATTCCTTACTTCTGTCACCCTAGCATTAACTTTCAGCAACTTCAAGGCACCATCATTCTGGATACCAGCCTCAGCCCTTGCCTTGATAGGTTTTAGATGTTCCAAAGGCTCCAGCATGGCAGAAAACCACACTGGTGCTTGGCTCAGTCAGTGAAGCTTTAACTTTTATCTGCAGGATGCTGGATAACCACACCAGTCCTTATTTCAGTCAGCCTCAGATCTGCTTTTAGTGGCTCCAAAGGCTCCAGCGTACCAGATAACAGCATTGGTCCTATAAGACTTTTCAATCTCAATTCCATATGTGCCATTGCATGTAGCTTCACATTGTTTTTTGCTATGTGTATACACATTTTGAAGAAGCATAAATCAATTGAGCTAAGACTGTTATGTAAAAGTTTTGGGGTTTTGGAATTATCTATTCCATTATCTATGTCTAATTTATAGATCTGTTTCACATGACATTTTAGTGGCCGAGACCTTCCAACAAACTGCAAAATAAAAATGATGTGCAAAATCACAAAACACATGCATCAAAATGACAACACCTGTGCTATATTTTCCAAATTCTCTGCAAGTTCATGATTGTTATACAAAACCGTAAACACTTTCATCAAAAGAACGTGATGTATGTTCCATTTAAGAAATGTGTGGCAATGCAGATTCAGAAACCAAATGCAACTTCAGAAACACTGTAAATCAGCTCACAACACAAGGGACACTTAAGGGACTGGAACCCTGAGGCTATGCAATACAGCAACCAAACAAAAGAACAGCATATTTTATAGTCAAAGTATAACATAGCCTAATGCAGTGAAAAGTGAGGGACTATTTTAGATACAGCTAAAAAAATTAATGCAGTGAAACATCCCTGCTTATATATATATATATATACACACACACACACACCCAGTTAACCAGAGCATTTACCAGCATAAGGATTGGCTGGGGCCATGTGACTGAAACACCAAGCAGGACTCAGAGACCCACCCATAAATATGGCATTTACCATGAGCAACATGGTTTATTTGATAATAACAAAACACCAAACATAACTCGGGTAGCCTTATTTTTAAAAAGTCCACAGATCCCTAGGTGGCTCTGGCTAGCTCAAACTAAGTGAGCAGCTCTCACTCTTCCTTTTTTTCCCCTGAGTGAGTGAGTGTTGTTTGCTTTTAAGTCCTGAATGGCTTCAGGGGGCCCACTATCAGGATGAGCTGGCGGGCAGTGTGAAAATGTGAAACCATTTACCAGCTGGATTCAACACCTGAATACCTTTGAAATATGCATTACTTCCATTTATTGTATAACTTTAAAGTGTATCATGCAGTGCTTATTCATGTGGAAATGCACATGAAATAGTATAACTTAAATATCTACTCTATTGGGTTCTCTCGGTTTTCAGGATGTTTTTTGCACATCCATGTTTCTGTGCTTCCATGTTCTCTGAAACCATGGTAAAACCATGGTTATCACAACAGTCAACAATCAATATGTTTTTCATTCATTTGGTTGAATGGTGCCAGTGTACATAATGCTATGCCTTAGTATCTCCCAAATTACACATTTCTGTATTTTACATCTATGCTAATAAAAGCACATATCTACACACTATTTAGTCTTCTAGTATGTGATTAATGTGCTAATATGTGATATGATAAAGAAATAATACAGGTGGAAGTTGAACCTCGAGTCTTTTGTCCTTTGGGTTGTTAACTTAGGTGGACGGTCAAGTCTTGGTAGGTTTGCATTTTCCATTTTCCAAAGATGGATTCAACAGTGGTCCATGAGATGTTCATAGCTTGAGGCCTTCACAGAACAGCTTTAGTTATACTGAGAATAATAACTTACACACAGGTCGACTATATGTACTTATTAAATTACTTCTGAAGGTAACTGGTCATACTGGATTTTATTTTGAGATATCAGAGTACAGGGGTCTGAATACAAATGCACAATTTTTGAAATCTGTTTCATTTTCTTTTCACTTCATATATATTTGCTACTTTGTGTTTGTCTATAACATATAATCCCAATACATTATATTTAAGTTTGAGGGTGTAACATGAAAACTTCAGAATACTTCAGTGCAGGTGTGGCCTCTAACCTTTGTGGCCTTGTGAACTGCAATGAGATATAATAGCTTTTGCCCGGGTTAAGAACGCAAAGATAAACATGTACAAGCACAGCAGTCCAGGAGAGACTAATTAGATTTAGTAACTGCTTTCCTGGAAGTGAGCTCATGTCCTAACTGGATGTAGCGCATTGTTTTGGTTCGGCTGGTTTGGATATTGTTGGGTTTCGGTTTGTGGTTGCTGTTTGGGGGAAGGAGAAGGTGTGGATAGAGGGGAAGTAGATATTGTTTACAGCCAGCTCCTGTCAGAAACTGCCGCCTTTCTTTCTTTGGTCCAATATAAGAACCAGGCAGAAAAACAATAACATGTCATTGAGGTTTACCAGCGGATGCTGAAGAGTTAGAGCAGAAGTGACAGGTTTTTTCTGACTTATTATTTCAGACTTTTTATTCCTGATTGGCACTGAACACTCAAGTCATTCCTTCTCATCAGTGCCACATGTTGAGTGAAGAATCAAATATAGATTCTCAAGAAGATGGTGCTACATTTAACACTACAGTAACAGACAAGCTGGTAAGGTGACAACAGGACCAAATCCAATAGAAACAAGGCATACAGACAATAATTCATAAATCACAGAATGACAGACAATAAAATGGAGTAAACACACCTCTTTATAATAGGTGGACCTCGAGGACTTTAGATTGGGTTGTAAAATTTTGGCTGCACCAGTTTAAACCTTAAGTAAGTATCGTCAATAGTTTGCACGTACAAGCAAATCAACAAGTCTTCCTGGTCCTAGATTAGCCTAATACTAGTCTAATTTTCCTGCTTTTTCTATAAGACAAGACCAGCAAGATTAAGCCTAAGCTTTGACTAAATATTTTAGGTGTTTTTGAGATATCAGCGTCATTCCAACTTCAGAATGTTAGGTCTAATTGTGTTTCTGTATTTTTTCCCATAGTGATGGTGTAAGGACAATACAACTACACTATTAACACTCAATCATCCACATGAGGGAGATACTACAGCAACCACTTGTCAACACCCAACCAACCATAGCAACCACCTGGGATACTACCAGCAAACACCATAGCAGCTTCCTAGCAAGTCCCTACAACAACCACCTGAGGCAACACAGGAACCACCAGGGACACCTTAGCAACTACTTAGCCTCACAACAGTACCCCTTGGAAGCAGGGACATTCTGTATTTTTAAATGTAATGTATCTTTCTAGTTTGAACTGTATATTTCTCAGAAAGAAATACAATTACAGAGATGCACCTGTGAAAAAGTACATTTAATCCCATCCACACAGAACGTTTGCTGAGCTGATTAAAACTTATGAAAGTCCTCAGCTTTCAATAGTAAAACTGTAGCAGATCCAGACATGTGGGCAGAAGGTTTCACTGAGAGTATTGAAAAGGTGAGTAACAGCAGTGCAAAGTTCTTGGAGGCAGCAGTGCTGGAGGACAATGTCCTGAAGGGCTTAAAAGAAGGTTGTCTTGTCTATTGTCTTGGGCTGAGATGTTTCTCAACTGTAATGACAGTTAGCCTTTGACAAAAAAGGGTAAAGATCCAGATGAACCTCAAACCTAGATGGTCACTGGTCACACAATGAATGCCCCCAGTCTCCTTTTCTGCACCTTCTGTCTCTCTCTCTCTCTCTCTCTCTCTCTCTCTCTCTCTCTCTCTCTCTCTCCCTCATACAGTGTTTGTTTAGCTGAACAAATAAAAGGCTGTTTTTATTCACATCCTAATATCAGCCAGTGGCTCATCTGTCATGTTGTAATGGATATGCTGCCTGGCAAACACTTACACTCCTCTCTTGGACGAGGCTGCTTCTTTTTCCTGCAGTAAACCCTATATAGGTTGAGGTTCATATATATATATATATATATATATATATATATATGGACCATATAGGAGAACTTTGTAGTTCAGATTGTGAACTACAATTACAGACTGTGGTTCTCTGCATACTTTGTTAACCTCCTCTTACCCTAATCTTCAATGATTGGGACCACACAGGACCACCACAGAGCTGGTATTATGTGGGTGGTGGGTCAATCTCAGCAATGCAGTGACACTGATGTGGTGGTGGTGGTGGGTAAGTGTGTTGCACTGGTAGAAGTGGTTCAGACTCAGGAGTGCTGCTGGAGTGTGTAAGCACTGTGACCACTCTACTCGTAGATGCTCCATCTTGTAGATAATGTTAGAGACAAAAGTTTATCTGCTGCACAGTTTGTGTTGGTAATCCTCAACTTCTTTGGTTTTCACAGGATGCTGCCCACAGGATGCTGTTGGCTGGATATTTCTGTTTGGTGGACTGTTCTCTCTCAATGTTGGTTCTATGACATCCCTCAAAATAACAAACAAACAAACAAACAAAAAAACATTAGAAACACCTTTAATTTTACGATTGCAGGTGAAAACATGTTGCCAGTTCCACAAATAAATAAATAAATGTTATCAATCGAAAAATCAAGCAAGTATCAGTATATAGTCTGTTCATTATAATAACCTTGAGAAAGCAATGATTGGCTTGAGTACTTTTGTTTGATCTGTGTCAGGACATATCTACCATGTTCCAGCATTCAAAATAGCCACCAAATCGATTTTATGTCTGTTTCTAGTCTCAATAATAGGGATTTATAGTCATTTAGAAGGCTTTTTATTTATCCTCAGGGAAGCCTGTCTGAGACCTCCCAAGAAAAGGATTACCCCATCCATAAATCTCTAGTGATGGCCTTGCATTAAGTGGTTTTATATGAATATGGAATGATATACAGACTTTGGGAGTTCCTCAGAAGCTAAATGAAGTATTTTACTAAGCTTTAGCGAGATAATGTAAGCCCAGGGTTTAGCCTGTCCAATAGGAGTACAACAGATGGACATTCCTATTGAAAGTTCTCATCTTTGGGCTTAATACATATATTGTTTATTATTTTTATTATTATTATTATTATTATTATTATTATTATTATTATTATTATTGATTGTTAAAATGATATGTGTCTGCATTAAGTAAGCACTAAAATTGCACCATGGCACATTTTTAGGAGGTTGTACAACATGCATATTTTGCCTTTCCACTCTTTAAACTTGGTTTGTCTAGACAATGTGGCAGACTGCTGAGGAATTAAAGAGTGGGGTCTGGGTTTTTCTCACAGATCTGAAAGATTGTGTGGGATCAGTGAAGCTTTGGAGAAGTTTCCCATGGTTCCCACCAAAAACATCACCACTTCCTCAATTTTTACACACTGAACTTCTTTGAAATGGATTTTTAGATATCATTCTCTTTGATCAAACCTGATGAACTACCATGCAGTAGTTTTCATTATTCATTAGTTTATTCAGGTTTCAGAAGTTCACCTTGTGTTGAACAGTCATATCTTCATATCTTCATATCATATCTTCATATAGTCCCTGTAAATTTCCTGTAAAGAGGTTTCATAATAGATTCATAATATTTTCTCCCCCTTGTAGATATAAAATCAGAGACAGTAACTCATCTGTTGCTGCAGAGTTTGTGTTGGTTATTGTCTTGTCCTTCATCAGTGGTGAAAGTGGACTATTCTCAGCCCAGCTGTGACACTTGAGCAGCAGCACTGCCACGTCTGATCTACTCATACCAGTGCAACACATATTAACACACCACCATCATGTCAGTGTCGCTGCTAAAATGGACAGTGTGGCTAGAAACAAGGAGGTGGTTAATGTTGTTACAGCCAGTAAATGTAATGTACACATGGGGACACCGGATTCCCATCACCACCATTACAAAATAGAAGGTACATTTCTCTACAAGGAACCATTTCACTTCTAACTCCACTTTGGAATACTGTTGCCTTTAGACCTTAAAAAAGTTTCTTCATACCTTTCTAAGCCTTTTTTTACCTTTTTACCTTCATATCTTTTTAAGTCTTGTTTGAGACTGTTTTGTAGGAGTGTTTCTATTCTGTGTTACATTTTTTTCTATTCATAAATGATTTGATATAATCCTTGTATTTAACTCTAACCATAACTTCTTTTCACTCTGAAATAAATGCTGCATGCAATAAAAACAAAAACAACAAACATAATCTCCTCATTAGTACCACCATAAATGTCCCTGCACCATCAAAATTAAGGAATTTATATTAAGGAAATCATACCCCAGAAGAGCTTAACACAGGCACACACAGACACACTGAGACAATGCAACAACACGTGATAAAAAGAGCTCAAAATGATTCACTGAAACATTCTGACCTGTAGAATCTTTCAACAGTGTAAAGAAAAAGTACAGCAAATGAAAACTCTGCATCAAATGTCAGTGTTAAATCTACAGCTTGCTTTGTGCATTACTTGCAATGGAGCCTCCAATCACGCAGATGCCTCTGACTCTCTAAGCACTAGAACTCCCTGCTGTGCATCATCTTCTCACAGTGTGCTCACTGCCCTGCATATAAACTCTATTACGACTTAAGATGGGCTTCATAAAAATGAGAGATTTTTTCTTTCCTTCATTTCTTTCTAACATTTTATAATTGTTTATTTAATTATACAGCCTAATTGTCAGTCTTTTTTCTGCACTCTTAAAAGAATGAGGTCAAGGACAAAATCACTTTAGGTTTAAAAAAGTCTGAAGAAAATGTTTAAAGAACCATAACTTGATGTGTTTTAAGTTTAAAAGAAAAACAAGGGAACATGGTTGTTCCATAGCATACTAAAGAAATATATTTTCAATATCAAATTTTGGTTTTAGCATTAAGGAATAATTGCAGCCTAAAATTGGCAGTTCAATGAATGTCATAATTATATATTGCATATAGAATGGCTCTTTAATCATTCTTTCATTTGTTTATTTTTTTTATTTAAGGCACAAGGAAGACAACAAAAATGGTTCCAGTATTGTTGTCAGAGTCTGATTTTTTTGTGTTATTTGAAAACCTTTTAGCACAGTGGCCATAAAGTGTAGACCTAAATATTTTTACAGAATTTTGTAAAGGCACAAATTATAATGAAACTGTGATAACCTAAAAAAATTGAATGCTTAAAGTCTTTTCAAAACATACATATTTCTAACTGGTGCCCTGTCCAGGAGATATTCCTGCTCTGACCCCAGGTGGGCTCTGGATTGACCCTGTTAAGTTAGAAGATATGAAGTTAGATAAGCGTCAGATAATAACTGACTGACTGGTTCTATATGGTGAACCTTTGGTTCTAGATTTTGTTCTTGCTCTTGACTTTTTTTCTAGTGTTCTGTGTAATTTCTAAAGAACTGTAGAGAATGTGTGTGTGTGTGTGTGTGTGTGTGTGTGTGTGTGTGTGTGCATAAGCATGCCTGCGTTTGTGTGTGCGCGAGCTCCCGCGCGCGTGTTTGTGTGTGAAAGTGGGCTGGTCTACGTGACGTCACCCTGCCCGCTATCGCTCGAGCGCACATTCCAGCATTCCATCCGGAGAGCAGTTTGACAGACAGACAGACGGACGGATAGACGGACAGACTCACTGACTTACAGACTGACAGCGCGCGCGGGACAGAGAGGGAAAGATAAAAGCGTCCAGGATCAAAGAAGAGAAAAGAAACAGCCCGGCACTCAGATGAGGCTCTCTCGGACTGCTGCAGACGGTCAGAACATCACGGACCACCACGTCGACCACCACGTCGACCACCACTCCGAGTGTGTAAGGCACTCTGCACCTCCGATGCGCACGTCCAGCACCAGAGCGCGCCGCTGAGCTTGAGGGGTCCCGTCCTTTCCTCCGTCAGTCCACCCATCTGGACCCCCTGCGGGACGATGCGCGCAGCATGGACTTGACGCACCTCAATGCCACGCGTGACGCCACCAGCAGCACCACCAGCGGCGATGGGGGCGCGGGGAGCGTCGCCAACGGCACGCGGTCGTGGCCGCACGCGGACGTGGCCGCAGCCTTCATCATTCTCGTGGTGTCGCTCCTCATCCTCCTGACCATCGTGGGGAACGCACTGGTGATCGTGGCCGTGCTGACCAGCCGCGCGCTCCGTGCGCCCCAGAACCTGTTCCTCGTGTCGCTGGCGTGCGCCGACGTGCTCGTGGCCGCGCTCGTCATCCCCTTCTCTCTGGCCAACGAGGTGATGGGCTACTGGTACTTCGGCAGCGTGTGGTGTGCACTGTACCTCGCGCTGGACGTGCTCTTCTGCACCTCGTCTATCGTGCACCTGTGCGCCATCAGCCTGGACCGCTACTGGTCGGTGACGCGCGCCGTGCGCTACAACCTGAAGCGCACCCCGGCGCGCGTGCGCTGCGCCATCGCCGCTGTTTGGCTCGTGTCGGCCGTCATCTCCTTCCCCCCGATCGTGCTCACGCGCCACGTCGAGGGCGAGTGCCTGCTGAACGAAGAGCCGTGGTACATCCTCTCCTCCGCGCTCGTGTCCTTCTTCGCGCCCGGCTTCATCATGGTCACCGTCTACTGCAAGATCTACCGCGTGGCCAAGCAGCGCTCGGCCACCGTCTGCGCGGCGCAGAACGGCACCATAGCGGCGGCCGTGGCGAAGGCCACGGCGGCGGCCGCCATGCGCGCGGACGCCTGCGCCGCGCGCCGCCGCGCCGCCGACACGGAGAGTGCGAGCAGCCGCAGCTCGGGGAGCGAGGCGCGGCGCGAGGAGCTCGACGACATCGACCTGGAGGAGAGCGGCGTGGGGAGAGCGCGGGACGGCGGAGGCGCAGATGGAGGTGGAAGTGGGGGAGGACGCGCACCGTGGGCCACGAGTCGCGCGCTCATTCCGCCGCTGAGACCCCCATACCACCAGCCGCCATTGCCACCGCCTTCGTCGCGCTCGCGCTCGCACACGGCCGCGTGCCGGAGCAGAGCGGCGCAGCAGCGGGAGAAGCGCTTCACCTTCGTGCTCGCCGTGGTGATGGGCGGCTTCGTGCTCTGCTGGTTCCCCTTCTTCTTCACCTACAGCCTGGGCGCGCTGTGCGGCAAGAGCTGCGCCGCACCGGAGGGACTCTTCAAGCTGTTTTTCTGGATCGGATACTGCAACAGCTCAGTCAACCCCATCATCTACACCATCTTCAACAGGGACTTCAGGAAAGCCTTCAAGAAGATACTGGGCCTCAACCAACCTGTGCGGACTTAATGCTCTACTGAATGGGCTTCCGCTCAGAGTTGCAGAAAGCTGAAAGGACTTAACACTGTCTTAACACTGAAGGAACATGGCTAGAACCTAAGGGCTGATGAATCTTAAGTAGTGCTTAAGGAATGTACTGATGGCATAAGGAACATCCCTAGAAGTAAAGGAATTTGCAGTGGTTTGAAGAAACATACCTAGAGCTGAAAAATCATACACACAAATGAAGGAACATATATAGGGATGAAGGAATATACTTAGGCCTTAAGGAACATATACAGAGCTGAAGTAACATTCGCAAGCCTGAAGGAACCTATGTCTGAAGCAATATCCCTACAACTGAAGGGACTTACATACAAAGGAAAAACTGGAGAGTTGAAATTTCGGCGTTAAACCTTTCTGAGTTGATTTTAACCCTCAAAGTGTTGTTTTAACACATTGGGATTCAAATGGGGTTCTGTGTTGGAGTTATTTGACAGACTTAAGCCAGCACTCTTCAACTCTGCAAAGACTTAATCGAACTCCACTGACCCTCACAAATTCCTCAAATGTGGGAAACTCGACTGCATATTTTTTGATAGTGGGGCACTGCAGTGATTAGAGAACCAGCCTTGCAACTGGCAGGGCATGACTGAAGTGCCCTTGAGCTGAGTGAAGTGCACTTAACACCCCAGTGTGTGAACTCACTACTGTGTGTGTGTGTGTGGATGGGTTAAATGTGGAGGGGAAAAAAGAAAATAAAGAATTAACTATTTATAATGTACATAGCTTAACAATTTTACGGAGTCAAATGAATACTAACGAAACAGTAAAACAACTCAGAGCAGTGTTATTTTTCTAATCCCTTAGAGTTATTTTAACCCTGTTTTGTGAGCTTGAAAAGGAACTCTGATGTGATGTTAAATGTTTGACTATTTTGAATGTGTTAATTTAACTTTGAAGAGTGTGGAGCTGTAGAAACCCCGAAAAAAAGCTGTTGGAATCAACTCAGTGGGAGTTAATTCAACACTGGACTTTTTGCTTTGGGCTGAAGGAACATACATAATCATACCTAGGGCTGAAGTAATTTATTTAGTGCTTAAGGAACATCTCTGAAAGTTCGTACCCAGTAGTGCATGAACATGGATTGGCAAAACATACTTAGGGCTGAAGAAAAATATCATGGACCGAAGGAACATATCTATGGATAAGGGAACATAACGTGGGCTGAAGGAACGTTTCTAGGGGCTGAAGAAATATACCTAGTGCTGGGAGTGCTTACGTAACACACTGGGTTAATTGGATTAACACTTACAAAGAAAAGTAATGCACTGACCACTGACATGCTTATTTGACATCTCTTCTGTAATGAAGAGCACTAAAGGGGAATTCCACCCAAATTTGTGCACGTCAGACATAGAAAAGTTACTTGTATAGAAACTTACAGGCTGAGATTTCTTTACAGTAGTGGCCATTATATTTACTATCCAAAACCACCAGCAAACATACATGTCTTCTGAGGTATTTATGTAATGTCGACGATGGTAAAACGGGCATACATCAATAAAATTTTTAAAAAAGGATTAATCTCCCTTTATAACCACTGATCAATTAATCATATTACTTAAAAATGTAAAAACATTTCACACTGAACCAGTGTGAAGGATTGTCTTTGCACTTTAAATGACATATTAAGTGACAACTACATTTCATGTTCAAACTCAATTACATTCCATAGAAATTTGAAAAGTTGGTAGAATTCCAATTTTATACAGAGTTGAATTTGCTGCAGTTACAACCTCCACTCTTCTAGGAAATCTGTCCATTTTATGTAACATTGCTGTGAGGAATTGATTGCATTAGTGTATCTGACACTGTTAGATGATTAGTTCTTCCACCTTTACTCAACCCAAAGATAAACACTTAAATGGTGTTTTAAGGAATCTGGTAAAGAAAATGATTCTATATAGAACAAACACTCAAAGAACCTTTTGCATGATTACCAGATTCTTTGCACCATGAATGGGTTCTTCAGATTGATGTAGAATGTGCTGTAGAAGGTTCTATATAGAATCTTTTTGAAACGGAATCAATATAGCTAAATCTATTATTGCAATCTTGATGTCATAATAATAGATTTACCCCTTCTGGTACCATATAGAACCTTTTTGAAAAGATATATAGAATATAACACAATCTCCATCGGTCTGAAGAACCATTTAATGATGCAAAGAACCCTTTAATCATGTTCATGGATATAAGAATCATTGTCTTTACTAAAGCACCTTCGAAGAGCCATCCATTTTAAATATGTAATAGATGGAGTTCTGTTAATCCAGATAATACAGTTTTACTGCTCCAGAGTAGCTACACCTCAAGCTGACTGGTCTTGCACTGGTCATGGAGACCTTTGGCTCATGCCCAGTTATTCTAAGGTACTCCCATCTATTGGTAGTGCTTTGTTATAGGGATTATACAAGCTGAGTTTCCCAGTAGTCAGCAATGTATCATGGGAACAAAGATGAATTCAGTAATCAGCGGAGCTGTTTGGATAACTTTGGACAATGGTAGTGAATTTATTCATGCACACACACACACACAGACACACAGACACACACACACACACACACACACACACACACACACACACACACACACACACACAGTGTAAGAGTTTGTTTAATACTTTAAGAAAAAAGGTGCTTCGAATGTTTCTTTGACAGATGCCATAGAAGAGCCGCCACTAGTTCCATAAAAAATTGTGATAGTGTGGAGTGAAGAACAATTAAATTCTTAAGATATTTAATGGATCCAGTATTGTTTTTTCTGTGGAATCACAATGAACCATTTGAAGCATCTTTATTGTTAATTGTTTATGGGCTAATTCAATCTCACATAATGCCCATAGAAGACAGATGAGCCTGAATTCATCCATGGATTTACAGGATTTATAAAGGCTTTATTTGTGTTAAGCTGGACTTTAATGAACATTCAAACAATTAATGCCTACTGTTGGATTTGAATTAACAAAATTACATTCGTTTTTACATCCACTTAAAGAAGGTTGTTAAGAGTTCATTCAACACTTTAATCAGTGCAGATAATACAGTTTGTACATCCATTCTTTTGCTTCTTCCTCATCAGGGTAGTGGTAGGTTTGGAGCTTACCTGGAACCTTTAGGCTCTAGGCAAGAATGCCCCCTAGTCATGACAGCCGTCCAGCACATAACATAGTCAACAAGAAATCTAATAACTCTTAGGTGTTGAATTTATTCAAAGAGTGTTTATTTGTGTCCAGGTTGCAGGTGTTCATTCAAAACTCTTTGCTGCATTTTGCTGTATATCTCTGTCCTTGTGTCAACTGTGGAAATATTTCTGAAATCAAATCTTACTCATGAACTAGATGCAACATTTCAATTACACTCTGTTTATCTTGTGTGACAAAGCACATAAAAAATTCACAAAACATTGAATCGTTATTGTTAAGACTGGTGTATCCAGTTGGACTTAAAATACTGTAAGACTTTATTCAAAGTTCCATATTCAAATATTCCTGGGTCTTTAATTCTGTTTTCTGTTGAATATGGTTGTATTCTGAACCTGTACTGTGGCACCTAATAATATATTTTTACAAGTGACTGGATTTTCCAGCTGTTGCGAGTTTATGGAAATCTCCTAATGATTATTTTGTCCTTTTTACATCCACATTCAAGATAGAAACACAAAAAGTGGGAATTGAGGCTACTGTTGAACTGCTGTGCTCATTTGAATCCACACTTCTTCAGTGCTTAAGTAAAAACAATGTTCATATACAGAATCATGGTAATACGTCAAAGGACCGAGTTCAGTGCTATATCTGTTTTCGGTTAATTTATGATTATATCACAGTGAACACACAATTCAGTGAAACAGTATCTCTGCTCAAGACATTCTGCTGTCCATGGTTCTGAAGGGTGCACAACCACCCCATAACTCACCTTTCCTTCCAAAACCTAAGCAGAAAAAACAAACACCAGAGCAAGTGCAACGTAAAACCAGAGGACGGCACAGGGCAGTGTTTAAAGAAAAAAGGTGTGTGTGTATGTGTGTGTGTGTGTGTGTGTGTGTTGGGGGTGGGGGGTATTAAATGTATGTTTTGGAGACAAAACATAAAATAAAATAAAATTAAAAGATGAATTTAAATAAAAAAATATTTAATTAACACTTTTAAAGTTTAATTGAAACAATAGAGAGCAAAATTGTGTTTTCCTCCCAACAAATGTAATGAAAGCAGTAAAGTAATGCATTTTTAATATTAAGCATAAGTAAGCATAGACACTGAAGTCTATAAGCCTGTATTTATCTTTTTATGATCATTTGGTATAAAAAAGGCAGAACCTGAGCCAACAGTAAAGCAGACCCAGAACCAAACCCACACAATGATATTAAACATTAAACAAGAATCAACAACTAAATGTTAATAACTAAAATGTCACTGAATTAATGAACAGATCATTTTCCTCACAAAATACTAAACTTAAAAGTATACACAATTCATAAGTCAGGTCAGGTTAGGTTAAGTCAGGTCAGGTCAAATCACTAAAACTGCCAAACTGGACAAAACTGTAGTTACGGCACTACAGCTTAACGGTCTTTGCCTGTCTCTGTCTGTAAAGGACTCTTAAGCAGTCACACATAAGCCCTTTTATAGCCTCATTATAATTCCCCTGTAGCTTGGGCTGTGGAGCAGTGGAAGTGTCTTATCTGGAGGGATGGAACTCGGCATTACTGGTATGAGTTGCAGTGACATTTATGATCTAGAAGGGTCAGTTTTCCAGAGATTAAGTCTGGATTAGACATCAGTCTGTCCAGCACTGGGCTCAATCTCTGAGTTTATTCCTTAGCATAAAGTCCTTCGCAATTGATAGCTGGTCAAAATCTGTGGACTTTAGACACCAACAGCTACTTTTATTCCTCCCAAGTGATGCCCTGTCATGATGCCTGTTATTCAGACTTTTTGAGGCTTGCCATTGGTAAGTGAACTGTATACTCTGGGGGTTCAGCATATGTCCCTGACCAGTCCAGTCAGTTAAGCATTTGACCTTAAAAGGACCAGCATTTGATATTGAGAAAAGGTCTCCATAATTGGTGTGTTGTGGGCTACTGTTCTACTGTAAGGTGATGTGCCTTTAATGAATTCTGAAACATTTGTTTGGATCTGAGCTGTGATGCTTCTACACATTTCAGAATTCTATAAGATGCTGCTGTCTGCAGTCAGCTCATCCATATAGATGAATTTCCCAGTCTCACTGTCAGCTGTAAGTGCCAGTCAAGCCATGTTTCACGGTTGAAGAGGTTTGAATCAGGTGTAGTTACTTTTTCCTCCATGCTTTCCTCATTTCATCACTCTGGTACAGGCTTTCCTTCAACTCATCAACCCATTAAATGTTATCCTAGAAGTGTAGACATTTAAAAGCACTTTTTAGCCAACTGTAAACTGGCCATTCTGTTCTTAAGGTTTCTAAGAGCTTTGCTTGTCACAGTAGATCCTCATAGACATGTCACATTACATTGCATTATTGACATATCATCCAATATATGGATATTGCCTCACTAATAATTAATATTTGACCTCAATATTACCCATTGTGTTTATTTGTGTTTGTTTACATAAGAATGAATGTCACCAGTATTTTTATCAGTGAGATAAATTGACCAGTTATCAGTGGTCTTAAAATGAAAATGACATCTTTAATCAGAGTTATTTCTGGGACAATAAATCATAAACACAACTGTGACAGGCCTACTATAGCGCAGGGTTTCCCAAACCCAGTTTGGTGTTTTAGCTAAGCTTGCCAGTGCATTCTTACTTTTTAACAATATACTTTGTGATTTTAATACATTTTTTATTTCAGTCATGTCTTGTGTTATAATTTATTAGCTATCTTTAATAAAAGAAAGGCAGCACGGGATCAAAGAGGTTGAAATCTATCCAAGAAACAAAACATACAGGTAAACATAATTTAATGATGATTAGATTTGTTTGATATTTTATGTCAATATTTGATGTATTAATGAAACTCTATGATAGCAGTTTAGAATAAGCTGAGATTCTGCACTTAAATAGATCCTATTTATTAAATCTTTGTAAAAATACAGAAATTTATGTCATAAAAGCTCTGAGTGATATGTATTACAATACATGATCTATGAGTCAACATTGCAATATATTACATTTAATTAAAATTTAGCTGAAGGTTTATCCATGGCCCTCACAGTCCATCGATATGAAATGGAAAATTTGTAGATAGACCTCAAAAGAGCAGTGCATGCATGTAAGACAGCCCAGGAATCTCACAGAACTGGAAGACTTTTGCATGGAAGAAAAGCTGAAAGTCACTTAGCTACAAAAAGTTTTAACAAGCTGTGATACTTGCCAAACATGGCGCTACTAGGTACTAATCATGCAGGGTGCCCAGGTTTTGTTTCAGGCCCCTTTCCTTTTTTGTTATTTTATAAAGTTAAAAATGAAAGTTCACAGGGGAACGTGTCATCTTGAACTTCATGCCTTCTGGAGTTCAGCTCATCTTCAACTTACTTAGCTGTCCACAGTAACTATAATTTTGACAAACGTTTACATTTCACTGCACAAAGTTTATAAAATAACTTCCATAATTTATAAAATAAACTTCCAGAGGGATCAGAATAAAGGAATGTGTGCCTGCTTTCCAAGGATATAATCAATGCAAATAAAAGCAAGCAATGGCAGCTTTTCGGCTTTATTTGCAGGTACAAATACTCTCCTGCCTTCAGTACCCACCCTCCCCCCCACCCCCAACCCGAAAGAGATAAATGGGCACTGAGAAAACAAGGAACAGGTGCACATGAACCATCACGCAGCCAGTTCCCTGGACTGTCCCTGCTAGTTTCACCCATGCCAGACCACACCCTCATATACAACATTGATACACTGCCACAAGCAAGTGTTAGAGAATCATCTCTGGTCTATATCAGTCTTTTCTAATTCCCTGGTGCTGGAGTGCCCCTGCTCTGCATTAACATAATGTGTATGAATGTTTATGAATTAATAATGTTGCTCAGAAACCACTTAAGGACACTTAAATAAAAATGCCTTTAAATGGATATTTATTATTTATTTGCTCTGAACCTTTAAAGAAATGTGATTTATGGCCATGTGCAGAGTCACACTGACATACATTAATACCACCTGCCTAATATTAAGTAGGTTTCCTTTGTGTCACCTCAACAGAGTTAAATATTGAGACATGGACTCCATAAGACCTCTAAGGGTGCTCTGTGTTACCTGAATCCAAGATATTAGCCAAGAAGTCAGATCGTTTAAGATCTGTATGTTGTGATTTGTGAGTTCACTAGATCACCAGTACCAACCACTGCATACCATTTTTGATTTTTTTTAGAGATGCACAGACCCAGTTTTATTGACATCACAATTTGACTCATGTCTAAGTGTCTCAAAGTGTTTTTATGCTTGTCTATTTTTCCAGCTGAAGGTAATTTGTTTTTTTAATTATTTCACCTTTCAGTGGTACTAATGATATGAGCTCTACATTATAAACAAATCCCCAAAAATGTATAGTAATAAATAAATAAATAAATAAATAAATAAATAAATAATAAGTAATAATAATAATAATAATAATAGTAATAATAATAATAATAATAATAATAATAATAATAATAATAATAATAATAATAATAATAATAATAAAAAATAGCAATTTAGAGTACACTTTCTTAATTCAAATTTGTTGCTGCTTTGCTAGTTATAATAACTAACTGCTGAAATTCTGAAAGTCTGTCATCCCTTGGGGGAACTCCACTGACCTGGAGCACCTAGTAGGTACTGAACACTGCATACCAGGAACACACCACATTGAACCATTGAACCCTGAAGCTCAATAATGTTGCTGTCCTGCAAAAAATCTTAGTATCCCTGTTTTTGCAGAATATGCTTTTTGAAATTGTGTGAATCTGGCTCATCTTTACATTGTGTCAAATGTTTATGATAAATGGAAATGCTCCATAATCACTTGGAAATATTTGAAAGCTAAGAAGGTTTTTCCCCAAAAGTTGCCATTTGAATGGTTTTTGCATTTTCCTTTTTCTGTCAGTGTGCATATATGTTGGTGTATATGTTAGACGTAAAAGAATTCTAGATAGTTAAAATAAAAATGCACATATATAAAATCTCTATATTTTCACTTAGCAAATTTCCATATGAACCCCCCCAACATTATTAATTATTAATAATAACAATTTTAAATGATATTCATGTACAAAGTTGTGATTTTGCGTTTGTCTACTTGTAGTGTAGTAAATATGTTATATTATGTTATATAAATCCTTATTTCCCAAGACACCTAAGACTTTTGTGCAGTACTGCATGCACTGCACATAAAAAAATTAAAACTGACAGTCTGTGCTTTAACAATATAATCACTGATTCACTTCAAATTCAATATGCGGAAGTACAGAGCCAGCAAAAGCATCACTGTCCAATTACTTATAGACGGCACTGTATACACTCATCTCACCTTCAGTTATTGCAGTCTTCTCCGAAGATACATGTCCCATGGTGCACCACCCCGGCATGTACTTATCTAAACCTGCCAAAAGCACTGAGTGTATTCTTGGGTTCTCCATCCCACACGATGTAGTCTCATAAATCCCCATATATTGCAATTCAGCATGGCAGCCAAGGCTTTGACCCAGAAAAAGTAAAATAATACAAAGTGCTCCACTGGGTGTTCAATTTGAAAAGACAAGTGTTTTTGCTGCAATATAGATTTGGTCTGACATTGATGATAGATGTTAGTTGGCAACATGCCCAAGAATGGCATCAGACCATGATACACAAAAGCCTGAATGACAGTGAAATAATTGCATTTATTCACCAGAGTCAAGGGGGTGTCTTACTTACACATCTCTGCTGTTACTGTATTTATTGCTGCTTCTCTGTGGAGCTATACATCTGGCTTTGGTGACTTCAATCCCAATGCATTTAGAGAGTAAAAAAATCTCTTTAAACTATATTACTTTACATTATTTTGGATGCATCTGGGAAAAAAATCATTTGATTTTTAGAACAAATACATATAAAATGCATCATTTTGTGAGACGCTTAAAGAAACAAATGGCTTTAGTGATAGTTTGACAAGCTTAAAATATGACAGCTTGAGTTCCAACCAGATCTCTTTGAATATATGCATATATGACTCATACCCCAACATTTTCACGATTGTCAAAAAGTAAGCGAATAACAGCGAGCTCCCATCCATTAGTGGTGGTCTTGTCAGATACACATGATACACAGCCTGCCATGTACACAAAGAAGAATTGAGAATATAAAGTCACCACAGCATGAAGCTTTTCTTTATTATAGAAAATGGTTATATTATGAAATAATGAATGGGAACTTATGCAGAATCTTTGAGAATTTAATGTTTTATGGTTTTGTTTTTGTTATAGTAAGTCATGTTTATTCACAATTAAGATTAAAGTCAGGGCTAGAAAAGGATTAGGCTAAGTTAATGTTAGGGTACGGTTGAGGGTGATGTTTAAGTTATGTTCAGTTAGGGTTAAAGTCTTTAAGTTTAAGGTAAAAGTATGTTTGAAGTCTTTTTACATTTGTTAAAAATAAAGTAACTAACTTTTCTCACTTTCTCATCTTGAAGTATTGTGAGTAGAAGGCATAAGACTATATATAAGGCTATAACAAATTATGACAAATAATGTGCAAAGAGTGAAGTGCTATGACTACTTTCCTAATGCACTGTATATTTAGTTTACGTTCAAGTCCAAGGGCTGTTTATAGTCACATATACAAAGTTCTCTTGAGACCAGAATGTTAGCTCAATGATCTTTACTTTAGAATTAGCTTTAGCATGCTGGTTTTATTTGGAAAGAGTTCCATTTAATTAGCATATTCCATATTTTCCCTAAAATACTGTAAAATACAGACATCTATCTTGATTTATTGAAATATAAATCAAGATATTGAATACAATAGCTGGATCTGCATATTATAGTATATATATGACTATATATATATATATATATATATATATATATATATATATATATATATATATATATATATAGATGTGTGACATAGTTAACACACAAAAACAAAAACATTGAAATTATTCACAAGTATCCCTGTAAGTAGAGTCTGGAGTTAATGTGTTGCTCTCCAGAATTAATAACACCATATTCTATTGAATTTGCTGCTGCATTTTACTATTTATTTGACCAGGCTCCATGTATGCACATTTTAAAAGTGTAAATATAATGAGCCAAAGCTGTTATGAAATTTGGGGATTGAAATTGGCCTGTGATTACAGCTCTGGGATTATACTGGATTTTCTTTTGAAAACACAAGTGTTTTACAGGACAGTCAATTTCACATTCTGAACTCTCATTATTCAACTGTCAGTGACATTCTAGGGCCCCTTTAATTGATACAAGTATTCATTTACACAAACACGCATCTTATAAAATCTCCATAGAAATGCATTTAAAAGGAATGCAAAGGAGCAGTCATACATTAGCCACTATGCCCAAGGCCAAATATCAGATGGGTGGTTATAAAACTAGGGAGCACTGGATTGAGCAGTATTGGAACCATGCTCTCTGAATGACACAGTTCATCAGAAGGCAATAACTTCAGGAAACACTGACCCCAACCACATAGATTCATCCTAGAACTCTCGCTGAGTAGACACATTTAAAATTTATCTTGATGAGCTAACTTTGTCTGTCCATTTTCATTAATAATTACACATCCAGTCCAACACTGTTGTGAGCTGACATTACCAACTTTGAGCCACTGCTGCAGCAGATACTGTGTGTGTGTGTGTGTATGTGTGTGTGTGTGTGTGTGTGGGTGTGTGGGTGGGGGATTTAGGTTAAAGATGAGGACTGGCAAGTGGATAAACTGCCTTTCCTCTGCAAAGTTAAATTGACAATCAGGGTGTTACAAAATTAAAGGATTCTGTATCAACTTCCTGGGAGGTATTGAGTTGAATAACCACATCTAAGTGGTTATTTGAAGGGCCAGAAAAATGTTATTGACCTGAATCTGAAAATATTCAGATTCAGTATTCTAGCAAAAGATCGATGTCAAGACAGTGTATGAGTATGAAATAAGGAGTCTGTAATAGATGTGTGGGCAAAGTGGGAGGTCAAACACTCTGAGTCAAAAACCAACAGTAGCTGAACAATATCCAAAGGTGGTTACCAAGAGAAATTAGAATAAATAGTCATACACTGACATCAGACAAGAGACTAGATACCGACGCTGAGAAGTACTGAAAGGGCAAAACTTGGCAATATGACAATGACAGGAGAATGCATATAAAGTCTGTGCACAGGTGATGGCATGAATCTGGACATAGTCATGTGACTGGTGTCAGGAGTCAGGTGATAGACTGAGTAATGGAGTCAGTCTGTTCTCGGGATCCGGAGGGCGACATGACAATGAGAATGTTGCCTGGTTTCTGGATGCATATCAAAGGTGTTTATTCAGAAATTACAAAGTTAATCTTTTTTTTTTAAATTTTCTAGACAGATAATCACAACTACATATCCTTAAAGATCCTCAAGAGGAAGTTCAGAAATTGTGTACTAAATATAGGATGACTATCATGCATTACTGACAAAACACAGACAAGCAGATATAATACACTTTGAACAGAGAATATTACAATGCAACAAGTGTAAGCTAACATAACCCTTATTGTAATCCTGACTTCAGCTGTGGCACAACAGCTAACACCACCAGTAAACACTTACACCATGTTGGAGAATGGGGTTCAATTCCCAGTCTGTGCAGCTACACCTTAAATGTAATGCAAATGTTCAATCAGAAAACCTAAAACTAACCCTTACTGCAATCCTAACTTTAAATATATTTGTGTACATTGGAAGCTGTTTTGTGAATACTTTGTAATGTATGTGTGAAATGCTGTGTCAAAATCAGACACGTGGTGCAAATTTTCGTGGGGTTTATTTTAGTGTTACATATACATTATGTTATGTGTGCATTATGGGAGATCTTGTTGCCTGAAAGGGTGTTTTTTCAATGGTTCTTTAATTAAGGCAACTGTTGTATATACATATATGCATTGACAGCTTCAGATTTGTTACAGCCTGATATCCTATTGAAAACATACATTGGTCATTTTTTCACTCTGTAAATCAACTAATTGCTTTATTCTGAGAGAATGCAAAAAAGAAGTGAAGAAAAAACTATGAAGAACTATAAAGTCCACTTTTCCTAAGAGATGATGACCTCTGAAGAACTACAGTGTACTGTTACATAAATTGAGCAATAAGTCAGGTTTATTGAGGGAAGCACTTTCTCAAAATAAGACTGGATGAACCAAGCTGCCGCAAAAGCCCTCATCAAACATTCCAGAGCATAATCCACAATTCCAAACACCAAACATAATCCATCAAACACAAGAACCAATACCATTAAACATATTTATCACAGATGTGCAGAAAAAAAAAAATAAACCAAAATCTGCTTTTGCTAAAGGAACTATGTATCATACACTGTACATTCACACATTTTCAGTAATAATAGAGAGATGAGCTTGGCCGTAAGCCTATTTGTGTGGAGCTTTGCCTCTTGATCCTCTTCTTATGAGAATATAATGCTTGGATTTGCAGATATACATTCTATGCAGATACTGTGGTTTTGGCATAACGGAGTTCCCAACGGTTTCTTCTCCTTCCAGGATTCTCTCCAAGGTGTAGGTAGATTTGTTAGTTTGATGTGACATCATTTGATGTTAAATCGCTGGAACTCCCAGAAACACTGCAATCAGTCTTCGCTACTGTGCTGTCATAGCCACATTTCAAACAATTACCAGAAAACACCATGAGCCAGTGCCTCGTAGGCCCATTAAAGAAACATTAAAGAGGTGTCAGAGGTCATCACTTTCCATAGACTATCGTTCCATGGTCTTATGAGGGAGTGTTGCATAGACATGCAATACCAGTCTAAAAATAAACAAGGCAGAATAAAAATCACCCATGCATAGTTCATACACCTTGCTTTGTATACACCCACAGTACATACAGCCTCTTTCTCCAATCCTTCACAAACAATTCCTACCCAGACACCATTACTCAACTCAGTGGTATTAGCTCATGCAAAATGTCACTGGGGAGCTATACCGGATACAGTGCTGCACTGGACCATGGCATAATTTGGGATCAGGAGGGATAGCATGAATAATGAAGAACATTTAGATCTGCATCCTGGTGGGTGAGAGTCCAGTGTAGCTTGATAAATTTCCTGTTCAATCACTCCTGGCTCATTACCACGGGTCAGTCACTTGAAGCATGACATCTTGATTAACTGTATCAATTTAAGTTTAGTTGCATAGAATCCTAGATTTATTAATAATGAGAATTAGTTCCTGCTCAAATGTCTAAGCCCATACTAACTGGAACACTTTGTCAACCGCTGTCATGAATCCAGTTAACTGTGGATGCAAGTGATAAGCCTTATGAAACTGAAGCATAGTCATGAGATCTAAATTAGTTGACCCCATAAACTAAGTTGACGTCATAAACCATTGTCAAAACATACTTGGAGCAATTCTTTAAAGCAAGATATAGAAATAGATGTAAATATAACCATGAATCTAAACCCTGAAAACAGGAAATTGATATCTTTAACAATTTGTCAGCTGGAAGCATGAAGGAAGCGTTTTCCAAAATCTCCTGCTGTGGTTGCACTGGACTTGATAAAACACAGGGACCAATGCCAGCAGATGACATGGCACCTTCAATTTAGACTCTAAGAGCTTGATTTCCAAAAGAAATGTACATTTTGTTAAAAAATTATATTATTCAAGTTTCATTTAAAAACCCAAATCCCATTCTCCTTAGACACTTATGATGTTGTCTCTGCTTCAGGATATGTTTGTCACAATAACTATTTTTGTGATTATTTCCTTTAAAATGGCAATGAACTTTTGCTAACTAATAATATTCAAACGTTACAATATAAAAAATGGTTAAATATCCTGCATAAATAAATAAAATATAATCACTTTTTTAAACAAAGTTGTGCTACCTTGTCAAAGTGCTTGAAAGCTGCTTAAAGAAAGCTGTAAGCAGAAAGGCTAACAGCACTGTATCAGAAAATACTTCTAGTAGAAGTATAAGTAGGATTTAAGCTTAAATCACAATGTGAAGGTAAAAAAAAGGTAATACAATGAAATGGATAAGAAATTGTTTTTGTATTTATAAGCAACTAATTACAGTATTCTCTGATTGGATACTGCACCCAAGGAAAGAAGATTTCATAGGAAAAACACGGGAAACATTTAAACATTCTGCAGCACATATGGAGCACATGACTCACCTTTTTGAATGTTTTGAATGGAATTGTAGATTTTGAGACATATTTTCTATCAGCAGTGATGCATATTTTCTATGCATGTGCGGTCAGGTGTGCAGTGAGTGCGACTGGCCAGAATCCTCTCGTGATGTGTTTTTTTTTCTCTAAACTGGGCACACTGGATATAACTGCTGTTCTTTCTCTTGAATAAACAATGTGGAAAAACTACAATGGCAGTAGTCTACATCCAACTATGGCAAATGCATTACAGACCACTGTGGTAAAACCTTGGGATTTTACCCTCGATTCACGTGTTTGCTGAACCGTGGGTGGGTCTGCTCTGTGTATATGGAGGGACCCACTGCACTCATTTTCTATATGATAGATGTTACTGTCTACTTACATACTCAAGCCTGCCTCAGGCAGAAAGCAGAAGACAGAACAGAACGGAGTGACTGGCTGAAATACACACAAGTAATCACAAAGCAGTTTACTCATGTGCAGAAACTTAATTTTTTATAAGATTTAAGATATAAAAGATATTGGATTAGACATACATTAAGGGATATAGATAAACAGGTGTTTGCCTTGGTCCCCTCTTTCCATTTAGATGATTTTCATCTGTGATCCATACATTCAACCAAGGTGGAGGGTAGCTGCACATTGCTGACCTGTTTGAAAACCATAAAAACAGACTATTTAGGACAACAAAATTGGTTCTCCAAAGGCACCTTAATTTGTAAAAGTACCAAACAGGTACTCAGGGAAATCATCTTGAGCCCCGGTTCTCAAGGACTAGAAATGATCATAACTGGTCTAGATCATAGTAATTATGCATTAATTAGTCAAATCAAGTCCAATTCAAGTCCTACTCTCAGAGAATACAAGAGCAAAAATATTCAGAGAAAAAGCCTTCAAGAGGCTATTGTCTCAGTCTTGGTGGGGGGCACTGTGTAAATATTCTATTTATAACTACAGAGGAATTTCTCCTTCTGCTCCTCCTGCTGTCAGACATGGCCCACTTTCAGAGGAGGCTAAAAGTTCCTATGTGTACAGAGTGCAACGCGTGAGAAGAGCTTGATCCCAGGACCCTCAGGTCAACTTGCCTAGACATGGTAGTGGTGGATGTTCCCGTTTATCCAGCCAGAACCTTAGACTATGTTGTACCATCCATGTGCGTCACACTTGATTCAACTTCATTAACCAATAACTTTATTATTAATCAGTGAGTAAAGTTAGAAACAAAAATGCTAAGTAGTACTTTTGTTCCCTTTGGCCTCACTACAGTTACTGAGAAAATCTTCTACTTAATGCTGACTTTACTGTGCAAAAATAATGCTAATTTCAATTCAAATTAACCAACAATGGCATTCAAATAATTTAAAGCAGCATTTTTAGAGAATTGTTATTTCTTCCATCTGTGCTCAAGTTTATGCCTTGTGACTTAACACAGCGTTTTACAGTTTGTGCAAGCATTTTCCTGCCTGTTTCACCAGAGATAGCTGATTATGCATCAAATCAAGTTCAAATGAAGTCAGCAGCAGTTCAACAGTTTGATTAGATGAGTTGTTCTTGCCTGTTTGCTTTTCTTATTAAACTGTAAAAAATGATCATACATTATTTTATGTTAATTTTGTTATGTTAACTTAAAATTTTGTGTTAATATTTTGTCATGCTAGCTTAATATTTCAGGTTTATATTTTCTCAACTAATTAAAATGATGTGTGCGTGTCTTTACATCTCCTTTCAACATTTGTGGTATCATCATGTACGACTTCAGGCTCTACAGACCCAGCTGGAACATCTGTCAGAAAATAAGCCACATGATATCACATAGAACTTGTATGGCTCCATTTCCAACGGTATCTCATCTTGTATTCAGATTAGAGATGGACCAACAGGGCACTAGAGCAAGCATGTTGAAGTTGCTCAAACTTCAAAATAGTTTTTCAAAGCTGTACATTGTATTTACAGTTCCTTAAAGACCCATGAATTCCTAGGTTATAAAAGTGTGGTTGGGGGGGGGTGATGCCACCAGTGGTTCCAGGAAGTTTAAGGGGTTAAAGGGTCACTAAATGGCAGCTTAGGGAACTAAATTTGGTTCTCCTATGGCATTACTGCAAAAAGCACCTTTTTTAAGAGTGTAGAAGATTTCCACACTACTTCATACAAATCAGCTTTAATCTATTCACTGCAGGATTTGCAGGATCAATTTGCAGAGCCATGCTGCTTCATTGCTTTGATCGACTAAGTAGAAGAGTAAACATTGTGCAGGCTTAATTTGTGAAATGCCACCCAATTAAAATGCTAACAAACTATTCCATAATGACACAGTGATGCATGGCTATGTCCGGCAGTTGGTAGAGGACCTAAATCATTATCCAACTGCATGCACGCTAGAACTCTCAAAGAAGGAAATTAAGATTACAAAGTAGACAGAGATGCTTCATCAACCTTAATTATGATGCTGCTGATGATACATGTATGCATACATTGGACTGGAGCCCAATAATACATGAAATACCTGTGGTTCACATGCCTAGAGACAGCTTTATAATTAAGACATCTGATGTAATGTGTCCACGTGTGATGCCATCATTCCTTTTTTCCTATCATTACAAAACCTAGACACCAAACTCCCCTGTCAAATCTTTGCTCCCAATTCAATTATACATCTAATCAGCCGCTCCATTGCCACTAAAACAGATACAACACTTTCAATTATATTCTGTGATTTGGTTGTGCAGTGTGATACGGAGTCTAATCAAGCGATGCATGTTCACATTGCTTTGTGGCCCATGGGACATTCCTCCATCTCTTCCAAAACTCTGAGCTCTTGGCCTCCTCTATCTCAATTCATTTAACTTTCTCAAGAACTTCAGCTTCGGCCTAATGGACTATTCTTGTAACGGCGGTAAACAAAACTGGGGAAGTGCTGAGGAAATTAGGGGGAGTTGCAGTGGCCCTCGACCTTCCTCACCTCCCACCAACTCACACTCTTCCACTCCAAACATAATGAGGCATCCAGACATGGGAGGATGGATGTGGAAAAAAATGAAAGGAGAAAAAGCAAACATGGTTGTGGTATTATAAGAGGGAAAGATAAATGTCATGTGCAGAAAGAATATTAACGCTTAGCAGATCTAGTTATTGCCTGCAATAAAAATATTAAACCTATGGCCATTTATTTATTTACGGGGTTTTTATTTTTCCCCTCAAAACAATACATTTAAAGTTCAAGAAATATGTTGACTCTATTTGCATGTAACATATAGTTTGAATTGCAATAAAAATGGAGAAACCAAAGATACAGAAAATAAAATAAACGTGAATAAACTGAATAGGGCAGAGCAAAGCACAGCCGAACATTTTTTATTTAATATTTATTTGTCATGAAATAGAAATGTAAACTTTGTTAACCTAAATAAATAAATAAATAAACATGGTTCGTAAGACAACTTTAAAGTTTAAAATTATACAACAATGAGGATGTCATGTCTGTCACTTGTCAGTCCTGTCTCCAATGTCAGTTCCTCTTATGCGCTCCATAGCACATGGTTTGTGTTTGTTTTGTCCTTCTCTCCTTCCTTAGCAGTTGTGTCTCATTTGTAACCCTGCCCCCTCGTTATCATGTCCCAGGTGTGGTCTATATTGTGTGATATTTAAGAACCTTTGTCTCCACCTGTCTTTGTCAGTCCTTTTGTTTTCTACTCTGTATATATGTTTGTATACTTATTTCCAAGCTTATATGTTAGCAGAGTTCATGCCGGTTTGTTTGTAGGTTGGTCTCTACCCTGTGTGTTAGTATAGATTGTGTTGGTTTGTTTTTATAGTTTTGTTTCCATCATTGTTTGTTTCGGTCATGCTTAGTTTCCATCAATCATTTGTTTAGTATTTATCAGTGTGTTCTATTTGTTTTGTACTTTGTGTTTTTCATTAAATCTACAACCCCGGCCGGAAGAAGTGCCACAAGCGGCATGCTTGGGTCACCCCCTCACCTGAGGACTATCCCTTAATTTGTGGGGAAAATTTGGGGAAGGCTGAGAGTTTGCTCTGTGATTCTTTTAAAGAACATAGTCTATTGGACCTAAGTCTGACCTTCATAACACATATTGAATATTCTTTTCTCACTTGTTTAATTTACTTTTTTCATCTACTTTTAGGACATTTTAGGTAAGTTTAGGTAAAATGTATTCAGAAATATAGAAAATTCTAAAGGGATCCCAAGCATTCAAGCTCCACTCTATTTTCTATGCACTATACTGTTTAAGAAAGAGTTTTAGGAGTTCTATATGTAAAAACAATGGTCCTATATAGAACCATGACCAATCACAGAGGAACACTAGAAGCACCAAGTGCTTGGTTTAAAAAGGGTTTCATAAAGGATTGTATAAAGACATTTTTTTAAGTATCACATTCTGCCACATGAAGGCTGTATAATATCCATGCTAGCTTTGACATTTACATTACTTTGATATTTACATTCTTCAGAATGGTGCAACATTAAAACCACCAAAAATATTATACTGTTAATGTGAATTCTGTGATTTATTCTTTACACACAATTCGTTTCCTGTGTTTTAGTGCCTTTTTTCATGAGAAGGATTTTTAATAATTAATGATGATGAAGCATATCTGTCTACTTTGTAATCTTAACATATATCTTTTTTAAACATTATTAATTGCTCGATTAATATTAAGATTAATTAAAAGTTGATTTTGACTCCTGACGACCATTTGGATAGTGTTCCTCCAGAATGTCCTATTTTCTCTTTGGGTCTTCAGGCATCTGAATGGACGGTTCATTATTCCTTGAATTTTATCCATTCATCACTTAGCTGGTTGTCCTCTTCCGCTTTTACCTTCAACACTTGCAAGCATTATGATCCTTTCCAGTGAATTGGTTCTTGTCCTAATGTGTCCAAAGTAATTGAGTTTCAGCCTGACCAGTGAGAGGTTAGGCTTGATTTGATCCAGGATCCATTTGTTTGTGTTCTTTGCTGTCTCTCAGAAGAAGTCTCAGAAGTCTTTGCCAAAACACCAAAGTTCAAAGGCATCTATATTTTTCCTGTCTCGCTTGTTTATTGTCCAACTTTTGCAACCATAGAGAACCACAGAGAAAACCACTGTCTGGATAACTCTGATCTTTATTTGTTAAGACAGATCTTTACATTTGAAAATATTTTCAAGCTCCTTCATATTTTCCTGCCAAGTGATGGTCTATGTAAAATTTCTTGATTGCTGGATCCTTTGTTGTAAATAACTGAACTGAACAGAAAAACAAAAACTGTCCACCATCTCCACATCTTCTCCATCAGTGGTAAAGCTGTCACTGTTTCCTGATGTCATGCCATTAGTTGTCTTCATATTGAGCTGAAGTCCCATCTTTTCACTCTGTTCTTTAACCCTTTTCTTACGGGCCTTCAGGTCTTGCAGATTTCCCACTATGAGTGTTGTGTTATTTGCATATCAAAGTTTATTGATGTTTCTTCCACCAATCCTGAATCCTCAGTCATCTTCTTTCAGTCCTACTTCTCTCATTATATGTTCTGCTCACAGGTTGAACAGGTATGGTGATGGCATGCAACCTTGTCTACCTCCTCTGACATTGTGGAACCATTCTGTTTGTCCATTTTCCATCCTGAGATTCTGCATTAGGATAATGAGATGCTCTGGTATTCCAATTTTGCTCAGTATCTTCCATAATTTTATGTGGTCCATGCAGTCAAAGGCTTTGCTATGAACTCCTTGGCTTTTTCAAAGATCCAGCATGCATCTGCACATCTGGCAGTTGTATTTTGTAGGCTCTGGTCTATGTTGGATGATCTTACTTACTTATTTACTGGCATTTGCTATGAGGGAAAGTTGGTACACTCTTTCTTGTCTCCTTTCTTTGGTAATGGCACTTGGACTGACCTCCTCCAGTCTGCAGGCCATTGAGCTGTTTACCATATTTGTAGGCATAGTTTGGTCAGTAACTGAAACATCCTTGGAGTCCTGAAATATCTCTATTGACATATTGACAATTACTGTGGATTTCTTCTTTGGCAATGATCTCAGGACCTGTCTTCTAGAACTACAGATTCTTCTGTGTAGCCAACATCGACAATAGTGTCTTGGCAATTTACATCTTTTTTGAACAGGTCTTCTGTATATTCCTTCCATCTATCTTTGATTTGTATTTTATCCATGGTGATTTGACATTTTGCAAGGTTCCAACTCGCAACTGAAATTTATTTCTGGTCTCCTGTATCATAACCACATTTGTTACCCTGTCCAATCTCTTAGCAGATATTGTTGTTGTATTTGTCCTTGTCCTTCCTGGTAGCTCTCTGGAATTCCCGGTTCTCTCTCTTCTATTTTTTTGCAATCTCCACTGTATCATCCAACATCCACTTTGTTTTCTTTCTCATTTTTCCCAGGTTTTTCTCTGATTCTTTTTGCGCCTCATCCAAAGTTCCTCTGGTTCTTGTCAATTATGCCCAGCATTTGAAACCAATAAACAGATGTTCTCTTGCTCATGCAGAATGTAGTAAATTTTGTTCCTGCAAACTCTGTCTGGGTTGTCCAAATTTCCAAATGTTTGCTTTGGTTATTTGATAATCGTAGTTACAGAAGTTGATTAGCCATTCTCCTGCTTCATTCTTGTTTCCAAGTCACAGTTGTTCAGCTGTTTTTCCCACCTTCTCACTTCTGGCTTTTGTATTTCAATTTCCGATCACCCATAGTATGTCCTGTTTGCAGATCTTGCCAAGTGACATCAGTTGATTGACGGATTGACATGATCATTTACAGCATTGTATCCCATAACAATCTTAGATTTGTACAGAAAGTGCCAGAGATACACTATTCCATCTGAAAAAATACAAACAATGGTGTTCATAATTTTATTTAAATGATATGTTGTCATATTTTATATTTATTACATGTCACACCTTGATTGTTTTACTGATGATCAGTGTGGTTTATAGCTCACAAAAATAAAAAATCCATCCTTTATTATTATAAGAATATTTCATTTTGAGAATAAATTACTAATCAGACAGTATCAATATAAAAAAAAGTCTTAAAAATGTTCATTTAAATGTAATAAATGTAAAATATATATGAGTGTTTACCTTCTCTATTTAATTATAAAAAAAATTGAGATGCACAAGTAGAGCGTCTATGGTCTGGGCCTGCTCGTTGCAGACTAATAAAGCACAGACCTCTAAGAGTTAAGTAGAATAGACAGGAAGGGTGTGATGTTAACTTTGGGAAAAGAAGGAGTTAGAGCATTGATTGGTGTTTTGCAGTACTGCATATGCTCCTCTGGTTCCGGCATGTGTAATGAATGGTTTTGCCTGTGGCATCTGACATCAGACTGATGGGTTTTTCTGTAGATTTTAAGTACAGGGGGAAATTACCCCTATCGACCTGGAGATCTGAAGATTTGGAGAAATCCAATGGGAATTTCTCTGCAACTACTGTTCAACATATGGCTGGATTGGGTGAACTGGAATTGGAGGTGTTGCTGCTACTTATTGATATGAATAGCAATGAGAAGTCCAGAACTGGAGCTATATTTGGCCCTGCCACTCTGGCTGCAGGCAACGGTGTGGTATTTCCTGAAAACTCTGTTTGTGTTCATGCTGTTTTTTATGTTGTTTTTTTTTTCTTTTCATTTGACATACATCAAGGTTTATTGAATGGAAATGGAGGAGCTAAGCATTCCAACACTGTCTCCACCATGGACCCTCTCAATGGTTGTGCTAGTGCAGTGTGTAGTGTGCACTGCCAGTTCTGAGCTGGAGGTCTGACAGTGAGCAGAGAGAAAATTAAGCCATCCAGCAGGAGAGAAAAGAGATCACTTCTGAGTCTTCAGTCATATGAGACATTCTCAGCCTTGGCTTAAAAGCAGCACTCCAATCAAAGGCCTTGTTACCAGGGGCTACAGCTCTGGGGCCTCTGCCCAGATAAGGCATAGTTTGTGCTATGACTGCTGCTGGAACACCAATATGGCTGAATACCGTTTATTGAAATGTCTCAAAGCACCCTTCCATCCAGCAGACAATCACTGTTCTCTGAACAGATTCATCTCAGAGCAGGTTTAGACAGAGAATGTTTTTATTTTCTAAAGCAAACTGACACAACAGCACAGTGTGTATGTAATGTGTGAGTGTTTGTATAGATTGGGTTTATAATAAAATCTATGTGTGCCAAAAAACATAGTTTTTTTTTGGTTGGTTTGTTGGTTTGGTTGTTTGTTTGTATGGATGGATGCACAAATGGATGGATGCTTGGATGGATAGATGGGATTTCCATCAATGCAAAGTATCTTCCAACCAGGCAAAGATTTATTCAAGCATCCAAAAGACTCTTTTTGGAGTTTACATGCTTTACACATGCCAAAACTCATACGATTGCAGATGTAAATTCATTATGAAGTGGCATTACTTACTTATTAATTATTTAACAGGGGATGCCTGGGAAGAATCCACAGTTTTATAAACTAAAAGTTGTTATGAGTCAGGTTGAACACTGGACCCTGTGCTAATGACAAGGCAACATAAATTATCAGACCTTTATTAGCAAGACCTGATAGTGGGTGCCAGATGGATGGGACATCCCATTTCTGAAGTTGTGCAGACATTTAATTTTTTTTTTTTTTTTTTTGCATGAGTAATGGGAAAATTTCATAGAAGTCATTACCAATCAAAGTGGACAGTGCAGTGGCCACCCACAGGTGCTTAATAATCATTACCAGCAGTGTCTGGATAGAACTGTCCATGGAAACAAACAAGCATCACTCACATCTACATTCAAAGCAAGACCCCCACACTCATGTTCCACAGGTCTCATGAGATATGGGGGCAGAAAACCAACAAGAGTGCTTCTGTTACTGTAACTGGACCCTAGAGAACTGGTATGGTGTGGAAATGTCCAAAGACTCATGGTACCAATGGTTTGAGGCAGATGTGTGGCACAGACCCCATGAAGCAATAGACTACAGTTGTCAACATGGTACTATTCAGTCTGCAGGTGGTTCCATACTGTTGTGGGATGTATTCTCATGACACTGGTCCAGCTTAATGTGTCATTAACTGGTGCCTGCTACATTTCACCTCTTGGTGAAAATGCACCATGCCATCAGGCCTGATATGTCAAGAAGAGGTTCTGTGATGGATTTCTAGTATATGTGTATGTGTGGCTCTTTCCATCTGGCACCCACTATCATGCTTGGCTCAAATTCTGATCATTCATGTTACCTTGCCATGAGTATGCTAGCCAGTGTTCAATCTAATTTACAAGATAATATCTCACAACTTATACAGGTGGGCGCATCCCTAAGCCATTATCTGGGGTTATGTCCCCTCACATTAAATTGGTTACTCCATGACTTTTGGCATGTTGGTGTACATAGACCCATTGCCTTTAAAAAAAAAAGAGAACATGACACCTTATTTGAGAGTGTATAAGATGATCCACTCGCATAAGGAACAGAAACGTCAAAGAAAAGCAAATGAAAATAAAACACAAAAAATGATTAAAATGATTAGTCAGATAGAGTCCAAACAACTAAAGCAGACCTGGTAGATCTCCAAAACCATCTCTGAGAGAGGAGAAAACCACTCTTGCTTCAGATCTGAAACATCCAGTGGTGTTTCTGTCAATCCTTCCACTGTGAGAACATTTTGTAGAGCAAGAATAATGTGGGTACATATTAAGTGTATTAATTATTTATGTTATAGCATTATATGTTCATGTTTAAAGCCATGCAGTGGCAGTGCCAGCTGGTGAACTGATCATGCCTTAGAGAGCGAAAATAGTGAAGGTGACAAAAGACCACTTGAAGAACCGATTATCAGTTTAATCTGTCACCGATGTACCATCCGTGCTGATGCTTCTGTCACTGTATGTGCCAATCTGTCCTGGGTTGTCAGTTATTTAATACCAGAATCAATATTCATTCACAAGACCAGCTGTTTTCACCTGTTTATTGTCTGAAATCAAAGTGTTAAGTTTCTTCTGCTCCTTCATAATGTGGCTATCCTGTGGGGGAAAGAACCAGAAAGTGCATATAATTATAACAGTGCAGTGCTTTTGGTTGCTGTAGCAAACCTGCAGCTTAAATGCTTGTTTTCAACTGTTTGGGGACTTTGTCATCATTTAAATGCACTAAAGCAAATAAATGCAGAAATGAAATGTTTTAAATAAATGGAGCATTTTCTTTGTTCGGTGGTGTGTGATGTGATGGTGTGACTAATTGGTGACTAATCAGTTTGTTCTTGTTCTCACACAACGATAAATTAGCATAGCCACAAATTTGACACTGAATTTGGCTGGATTTTATAGAAGAAAAATTCAAGTATTGTTCCTCTCCTGGTGGGAATTATGTTTAATTACATGTGATACTGTGTTTATGCACTTTTTTTATTATTATTCACACACACATTCTTCAACCAGTTTGCCCTCAGAGAAACTATCTGCTCTATATTTGATTCATGAATCCGGCTGCCATCACAGTGTTTGCAGACTGAGTGGGCATGGCAGAGGTGTACACACTAAAGCACACAAAAAGAGAGAGCACAGTGTACTCAGTGTTCAAACAGCAGAACAGTAACACACACCCACACAAGCAATCATGTTCGTCAAAGATGATGTAACAAGATATACAGCAAAAACAATTACAGTAACACCAAATGTATGCACACATCTGGTATTTATTAACATGGCAAGCAAATAAACTTTTCAATCAACTGTCCCACTGAGGTCTGACAGATGCCGATTTAGTAAACATCATTGCAGGCTGTAAGAACATCTACGGAAAAAAAATAAATGTGGTGTCATTTGAGGCACTGTAAATATGTGTGTCTCTGCTTTCTGTAACCTTTAGAACCCTAGGCTAATTTTGGGGAATGTTTTTGTTGTTTGACACACTTTTATAGCCTAATAATTAGAAACATTTATAGGAGATAAAAGATATTTATAAGATATTCTAGTATCCTTGCCTTTATTTGAGATGTAAATGAACACATTTCATATTTTTATGAATTTGACCATGTTTTGATTTGCTCTATCCAAAATTTTTACTAAAAACAGTTCTGTTGGAAATCCTATTTCAGGGTGGGGTGCTGGACAGTCAAGGACTAGGGAACCGGCAGTAAACAATGGGGTTGAGGGTTTAATAAAATAAAGGGAAAACAAACAACTGGGGTACTCAATCTAATATAAAGAACACCAATACTAAATCTAGACAAAACAAAGGAACAGAATGAGAACAGACTTACAAACACACAAACCAACAGGATCTCAACTGACAACCCAGGAAGAAAACAAAATCTGCAAACAAACAAAAGCAAGCTACAAGAACATACAGAGTGGGTAACAACACAACACAGGAACAAACCATGACAGAAACAAAAGGACTGAGAAAGCCAGGCTGAGACAAAGGGTCTCAAATAGAACATTGGACACACCTGGAACCACTGATAACTAATGGGCAGGGTTACAAATGAGACACAGATGGAAATGGGCGGAGCAACGGAGGAGACAGGACCAAAACAAACACAAAGCAGGAGCACATGGAAAAAACAACAACTGAGAAAAAAAGAACTAGAACACTACAGAGACAGTTGGAAATTGATCATACAGAGTATTTTTGAGTATTTTTGATTTTTGAAGACATTTGATGTTTTTTTCATTCATTTTTTTGCAATGATAATAAATGCCAAAGATATTTTTAATAATATGTTCTTGAACCTGAATGTCTTTTATTATTTTTGTTGTCTATGTTTATGTATTGATCAATATATCTATCTATCTATCTATATATATATATATATATATATATATATATATATATATATATATATATATATATATGTATTATATATTATATATTAGGACTTCTATTTTGGTATTTGTTTGAGCAAAGCAAGAAAGCAAACATTCTTTCCCTTCTCATTTTCCTCTATAAGCCAGTATCAGGAGCAGTGATATCCCGGCTGCCTCTCAGTCTGAGAATGCTTGCAGATTGAGCATGTGCATTGGGACATAGCAGTAAATATTCACTGGAAGGCTCGTTTAGTATTTAAACTGGGATTTTATTCAGTTGGAAATGAGTTATTTGTAGTTGAATTAGTCACTGACAATTCATCACCCAAAGATGAGACCATGATAAGATAAGAAGATTGTTATATGTGTATCTTGTTTGAAGGTCACTCTGATTCTGAGTTATGAAGCCTATAATGCAGCATGTAACTGCCTGCCAAGTGATAATCTAGGGTTGTAAGAGTTAACTTAGCAGATAAGTTCATGTTCCTGTCGCTGCAGCTATACACTGAAAACCCGAATGTGAACACTGCATTGACCTGCAGGATATGCATGTGAGGCCTCCTGCTTTGTGATGTGATTTTTGCCAGAGTTGCTTGCCTGTTTGTCCTAGAGGTCTGCATTCCCATGGGAATTCACAGGACTTGCATGTCACTTCATAATATCTTGCGGCCTGGAAGTAAATTTCAGTGTCATGCATGGGAGCAGGCATGAGTGCGTGAGTAAGACAAAATATATTTGTAGAAAAATCCCAAAATTTAATGCACAATCTATATGAAATGATAATAATCTACACAAGTAACTCGGGCTGTGGCTGGACAGAAAGTTGGATTGGTCATGTAACATCGACCACCTGTACAGAAAGGGACAGAGCAGGCTGTACTTTCTGAGGACACTACGGTCCTTCAACATCTGCAGGAAACTCCTGTGGATGTTTTATTAGTCTGTGGTCGCCAGTGTCCTGTTTTACACTGTGGTGTGCTGGGGGGGCAGCATATCCAAGAAGGACACACACAGGCTGGACAAACTGAACAGGCAGGCTGTCTCTGTGGTTGGCACAAAGCTGGACTCTTTGGTGTCAGTGGCAGAGAAGAGGACTCTGAAAAAACTGCTGGACATTATGGACAATGCCAGTCATCCTCTACACACTGTCATCTGCCCCCAGAGGAGCCTGTTCAGTGAGAGACTGCTCCTTCCCAAGTACAGGACCAATAGACTTAAAAACTCTTTTGTCCCGCACGCCATCAGACTGTACAACTCCTCTCTGGGGGGGAGGAGGCGCAAGAGGAGGATTAAGGATGGGAATGAGTAGGAACTGAACCAACAGTCAGCAGCTAATAGCAACCTGCAACCACCACAACACACTGGACTCTCTGTGCAATAAACAGTTTTTCAAGTGCAATAATAATGTACAATAATGTGCAATAATGTGCAATACACCCTCCTATAGGACTCTTTTTTTTCTCATGCACTATTGTCTATATTGTATATTGTAATATAGTCTGTATATTATATATTCTATATATTTATATAGTGCTGCTTACTTATACTAAATTATTTTTTTTCTCTGCCTATCTTTCTGCTTACTGTACTGTACTGATGCTGCTACTGGAACCTTAATTTCCTTGAAGGAACCCTCCCAAGGGATCAATAAATTTCTATTCTGTTCTATTCTATTCTATTCTATTCTATTCTAATCATGCAGTAATTATCATGCCTAACTGTAGCATACAGGAAAACAGCTAAACAATCAATAAGATGGTAATATATGCATTGTAAATATTAAGAAGCAACCAATCACCTGAATAACATATGAACTGTGTCACTGTGTTATTAGGCTACAGAGCCTATATGTGGTCAATCAGCCTCAGTTGTGGAAAGTGAAATATAAGAAAGGCAAATACACCACAATTACACAGAATGTCGTCAAAGTCATGCTATGCCATGACCTCGGGCATGTCAGTATATAGACATGTTCAACACATTGAATAATGACCAATTTAAAATATACATGTTTTATACAAACTTTACACATTCTCACTACTAACACAGTCAGCAGTGAATCAGGGGGTGGATCTGTCAAGCTTGTTTTGCTTCTAGTGGAATTGTAGATCCATGTAAATTATAGTCTGTGATGGCAGGTGGGTAACTAGTCCAAGACAAGGTTGGAGCTGGCAGGTGGGCAGCCAGTAGGAAAGGCTGGCAAGGGATCTTAGATAGGGAGTAGGGGTGTCAGGGGAGCTCAAGGTTAGCCTTCCGTCAGCCAGGGACAGTTAGTCATCATTAACTCGGGAAAGGTAGAGTGGTATAATCAGTTTAGCTCACATCTGTAAATTGAATATGAAAAGGGGAATGTTTTAATTACTGTAGTTTTAGTTTTTGCTGAACAAAAAGTGTAATTTGTATGATTTTGCAGATGAAGCCACAGTTCTAGCATGAACCAATATTCATATTCAGACAGTGCCTTGGTTGTGCATTTACGAGGAATGTTGAGTGGGATTTACATAAAAGTCCCATGAATTACGATCTGTCTGTTCAGACTAATTCACATTGTCATGCATTAAATATGTATCGGATTTCCATACCACATATGAAAGTGGCCCAGTTCACAACTGAAAATGTTAGATTCAGTGTCAGTCAGTCAATATCTGTGTTTTTGTCGTTCACACTGACACACCAATAACACATCTGTGTCAAATATGATGGGAAAAATGGATTTGGGCCATTTATACCTGCTGTGTGAATGAAGCCAATGAGTCATTCAGAATCTTATTAGAGTTGTGGTGTGACTAATACAGTAAAATAAAGGCTTTTAGGGGTACAAGGCCACAAACTCTGCTGAAAACAATGAATACAATATTACAGTCCATTATATATAACACAAGATTGTGCTGATTACAGGCTTTTTGTTTAGCCATTTCTTTTAGAATATGATGTGACTTGCCATGTGATTCCTTGAGTTTTTAATATTAAACATTCTAACTTAGCAAAACCATCTGTCTTGTTGTGTCACTTCCTCATGGTTACAAGGACGTTATGAAATGACCAGACTGTGGAAAATCTAATTTCCCTGTAACTTCCACAGTCGTACTGCAAGACCTTGAATGACCACTGTTTTCATAAACAACATTTAGCAATGCTAGAATGACACCATTTATCCCCCTCTATGTGCTTAGAGGAAATAAATTCACATTTTAAAAGCAGTCATGGCTTCGCTGTCAAAGAGTCAATGTTTTAATGTTAGAAAGGTTAGAAACTCATTTAGAGATCACATTTATATTAAAGGCTGCCTTTTAATATTATGAGAAATCTTCCATATCTTCATGTGTTTGAGGTTTTAGTTCTAAGTTCAACCTATGTGGTCTTCTTCAGTAGCATAAGAAGAATGGGTTAAAATGAATAAGAGCATAGTGCAGTTCCCTGCGGTGAATTAATTTATGTCTTTTTCCAGAGGTAGATTAAATATACACATTTTGTGAACTCTGAATCAAGTATTGAATTCAACTGAGGCTTCTACTGTGAATACTTAAATGAGGCTGAAAGCAGGGGTTAGAAAGTGTATCACTGCAAGAAAAGAGAGTAAAAAAAGTTCTCACATTCAAAACTTCCTGACCAAACGTAACCTCCCCTCTCTGGAAAGTGTGGATCAAGAGGAAAGTGTTGGCATAATCTGGCCATTGTTCCTGCTTATGTTCTCATGTTCATACAGTGACATTTGTTTGTGTGTACAACTGGGTGGGTTCAACTGTACACAAAAGCAGAAAAATAAGAGCTATTGGAACGGAATTGAAATGAATAAACTTTATCTGCAAAAGAGACAGACATGAAAACATCACAAAGCATGAACAAAACAGAAATAAATAAATAAATACATGTACAGAATCATTGGGCAATTTATTAGGAACTGTGTTGAGCAAGGGTATACTTTTGAGGGCACCCATCTGTGCATTTATACACACACACACACACACACACACACACATATATATATATATATATATATATAAATTTTATTTTATTTATTTATATTTATATTATTATTATATATATATATTTTTTTTTTGTGTGTGTATGTATATATAATAAGTCAACATTCAATTCTAAGGGTGAATAATACTACAATACAATATGTAGGACATTCCCTGTCCTGTTTTCAATCTTTATCTCACAAGCTTATGTTAAACTTAAGTCAATCAAATTTCCTCAAACTTTAAATACTGATCTCAAACTCGAGAAATGAATAAAAAGTGTTAAAAAAAAACAACAAAAAAAAACAACAGTATTGCTGGCAAAGTAAGAGTCAGGAAAACAGGTGGCCTAGAATTGCTGCAATTACCTTTAATCTTGTCATCTATACCCAGAGGGGCCATTACTGGAGAGTCCTGGCTGATGCTCAACTTCATCAGTCTATTAGTGCCCTCTCTGGAGACAACACTTTTGTTCATTAGTGTCACTCTGTCTCATTCTGTATAGTTGCTGGGTCCACTGGATTAGTCAAGGCATTGGAATTATGAATCTTCATGGGGAAACACAATTATCCCTAAGGTGATAAATGAAGATCTTTAAATTCTCAAACCTCAGATAAATGAAAATAGCATATTTGTAATTACTGGGTCAAATACTTTCACAGTGACATGCAAAGTTTAAAATTGTAAATTGAAAATTGCTGTTCCTATGAATAGTTAAAGCAGTGTTTTGTGAGATTTGGCTATTTTTGTTTTGCTCCTGGGCTCCCTGGGAATTGGAATTTGCATTTTGAGCCACCCGAAATGGATGCATTTTACACATGCGTTTCTGGACAAGCTGAAGATTCTGAGATTCAGAAATGTCATGAAATAACCATGTGAAATGAGGCAGTAGAGTAATGTTATAGATTTTTTTGGTTGTTTGTTTTTTACAATATTATGCAGTGTTATGTAGTTCTTGCAAGCAGTGTCCTGCCCAAGTTGTATAGTGCAGTTAGCAGCATCTAGACCGTGGAGCTTCATCTTAATTTTAAAGTTGTTATCTTAAAGTAAAAATGCTACATAATGTTGCTTTCAGTTTCAAAATAAAAATGTAATTTCAAATTTCAGAATTAAAGGACCTGACTCCTGAGTGTTGGCACTAGGTTAGAGGAGTTAGATAAGTATACTCTTTATAAATATAAAGAGCTTTTATTAAGCTATGAATTTGAAGTGGAGTCAAGTTTACCATCTCAGTTTACAACACAAAGACGATCTATTCCAGGCGTGTCAAACCAGGTCAGATACGGGTCAGTATGGCTGCAGGTTTTCATTCCAGCCAAATGGAAGCTCATGTGATCAGTTGTATGAATATTGGCTGATTGATTAAGTGAGTGGGATCAGGTGTTGCTGTTGGTTGTTTAGAATGAAAACATGCAGCCACACTGGCCTGTTTAAGACCCTGTTTTGATCCCCCTGGTCTATTCAGTAAGAGAAATTTTGGATTGGAGTGCTCAAACTTCTGCATGTCATTGTATGTGATGTGCATCTCTGAAAAAGAGGTATAAACTGAAAAACGTTGGGTTAATGCCAGAAAAGTTCTCTCCAGCATAGAAAGGCTGGATGCCAAGATGCGTAAGCCACTGATTTATTTCAATAATTATCTATTTGATCTACTTGATAAGATGTACCAATAACGTTTCAGCAGCAGCTTCATTTAAAAATGACAACTGCACACAGGTGGAACACACACACACACACACACACACACACACACACACACACACACACACACACACACACACACACAAATTGAATATTACACAATTGTCCAGAAGCTGGAAAGATGAGTATGTCTAGTCTTGACAGTATGAGTGAGGTTTAGCTCAGCATGTTCTATTTTTCTATTTGTTTCATGTCATTATTGATTTGTTGTTGTATGAATTTAGGTCACATAACTCCACTGATTTAATGCCTGGTGGATTTGTGTCAGGCTAGTACCACAAATAGAGACCATTGCTGCTTACAGAATGACTATTTTCCAATCTACCCATAGCATGTAGAGCCAATAGTTTAGTGTTATTGCTCACCTACTCATCCAATGCTTCTTCTGAAAGGCATACTGACTCATTGCGTCCTCCACTATATGAGAAGGCATTGAATTAGATGTTAGAAAACTGCTGTGAGGATTTGCCTGCATTCTGCCACAAGAGCATTAGTACGATATTGATGTTGGATGATGTTGCATTGATTTTGCGCAACAGCTTTTCCCAAAGAAATGTATAGAGCTTCATGACCCTACAGCAGTGCGGTGTTTCTCAACCCTGGTCCTGGAGGCACCTTGCCCTGCCTATTTTAGAGCTTTTCCTGCTCCCATCACACCTGAGTCAACTAATTTACTCACTGACAAGCTCTTATAGAGTTGCAGGGAATCCATTATGTGCAAGCCAGGGTGCCTCCGGTACCAGAGTTTAGAAAGAGTGCTTTAAAAAACATAATATTACTACTCCAAAGTCCAAAGCTGAGAACATTTTGCCCCTCTAGCCAAAACAGTCACAGTGCTTGATCCAAAGGCTGTATTGTTTTTAACCCTTGAAGTGTACAAAAGTAAAAAGATACCAACATTTTGCTGAAAAATCTTTTCTGGATATCAGCTAATTTTCTATTTTGTATTCACAGTAACAAATGGCCTGAAATGTTCCCAAACTTTGTGGAGCTTCATCCCTCTAGAGAACATAGTTCTTCATCTCTGGAGGATTTTTACCCATTTAGACAAGCACATACATTATGTCCAAATGTTTGTGGTCATATAACAATGCATTGACTTGAGTGACATTTGTAATATTACAGTAACAAGCCAAAAATAAAAGCACTCTCACTGTCAATAGCACCAACTATTTTTAATCGCTGTGGTCAGAACTTCAACAGCAGAAGAAAAATAGAAGATATAAGGACTAGACATAAACATAATATAATATATTATCAAATTTTTTTAAAAAGCACAGAACAGCCCTAGCCTGTGGCAACATGAAAATAAGTGGTCTGCTGAGCATGAGGAAGTGATCAATCAGAGAATTTGGCTTTAACTCAGCAGCTGCAGATGAGACTTATATAACATCCCTATCATGCAAAAAACTTGTATTTCAATCTCTTCTGTTACTCACTTTTTGACTTATTGTGAATCTGGCAGTTATTCTTTATATTGTTTCAATATTTCATGATGAATAGATAAACAGAAATCCTCCACAATTACTTGAAATAATATCTACTTACACTGATTTCCAAAAGTTAACCTTTAGATCACTTGGCCAATTTTGTTTGATGTACTTTTTTTAAACAAAAAAATTTAAAACATATTCATAGGAGACAGTCTCACATGTCAAATATTGTTATTTTTAGGAGGCTTTTAAAATAATTTATTTGAGATATAAATATTAACAACATCTGTATGAATCTGACCATTTGATCAAACATCCATCCATCCATCCATCCATCCATCCATCCATCCATTTACTTGTGCAAATTTATAATAAATCAACAAACAAAAAAACTAACTCAATGGACATGTATTCTAAAATTTGTTCAGTAAACAGGCACTGGCTCTGAGCTGGATTGCTGGCATCCAATTTGGCATCCAATGATTAGACCATGGTGGTTAGATAGGGTAAGTTTTATGATATAATGTTTGTAGGTTACTCTGTTTCTGATTTATGAAGCATAGAAAATGACATAACTATATGCAAAGGGCAGAGCAAATCTCAGGTTGTAGGAGTTAAGACGTTTTTCCCCTTCTCCTGTAAATTTCTGATACTGTTTTTTTTGTTTTGTTTTGTTTGTTTTGTTTCTTGTTCAGCTGCAGTTTTGTTCAGCTGAAATATTAGACACTTACTGGAGTAGAGACCAGCTAGTGCTAGTTTATTGCTTGGCTTTCGCTTCCCTGATGAACAAGTTTGAGCTTCCCTTCTGTAGAAAAGCTGTGGTCAAGAGGTCTAGTTCACATAGACCATATTCTCATAATCAACAGCGTTCAATATCAGCAACACCTTAATCTCCCACCAGCTTTAACATTTTTACTGACTAGGATTTTGCAATTTGGCTGGATGTATGTAAACATTGGGGGTGCCAGTATAATGAGCTACGATAGTAAAGATGGCCCAAGACGCCCCTTTTACTGCTTTGTTTGAGTTAATTTGGTTTTCATTTTAAATGATAAACAACAGCATTTGAGGTTAATAGTTTGTCACACCAATGTATTAAACTCTCATTGTTCAACTATGCCTAGATAAACACAGTTTACGACATTTTAGGGCACCTTTAAAGATCTAAAACCATCCACTGTCAGAACTGAAATACTAAAGGAAAGGTCTGAATACATGTAATATGTGTAGTTATATAGACTGACAAACTGACAGCAATGTGAAATGCAAAAAAAAAAAGAAAAAAGAAAAGAGAGTTCAAAGAAAGCAATATTGCCAAGTTATTAATGTCCCTGATGAGTGCATGTAAATTTCTGATCACAAACTGTATCTATCTCGTTTAATATCTAGGTCATCTATTGTTAGGTTAAAGTCATTGTCATTGTCATGTTTTTCTTCTAATCAGTTATGCATGTCTTTTCTTAGTGTGACTTGTATAATAGCCAAAAATATGTGTTAAAACCATGTGGTTTGTGGCTGGGTCACTACATTCCACTGAAGGGAAATGACTTCTCAGCAAACAGTGGCTTTCAAGTGAACCTTGTGGTAACAGTCCAGAATGCCAAAATGTCCTATGCAGAAAATGAGATTGTGAGAATTTAAGTATAATAGTGTACTTCTATCATTTTTTTAATAATTAAGCATAAAGAATAATACAATTCTAAATCCTTTGTTTTAAACACAACGATTTATTCTTTTTTAGAAACATGATATAACAGATAGGGTATTTCAGTACAGTGAAAGTTGTAACAGTTACGAAGTTGACCATATAAAATACATATACTGTTTACAAGTATAACATAAAAAGTCCTTATCCAAAACATGGTTATATGTCATGTATCAGTCCTGTCTATTTCTTGTCTTCCCATCTCATCTTTTTTTTATGTGTTTTGTTTTGGTCCTGTCTCCTGTCCCTTGCTCGTTACATTACGATACAAAATGTTACATTACCAATTATTGTATGTCTTAGGGGTAAAATATATTTAAACATAAGTTTAGGGTTAGACAAAAACAGATCAGTAACACTTTAAAGCATTGTGCTGTACTTTGGATTTTGGGATGCTGTTTGTCCAGTGTTATTGGTTCCGCAGATTAGTGAGTACCTCTTTCCATGATTACTAAAGTCTGGGTAATTGATGTGCGTCAGTCCACAGGAACTGCAATTGTGTTGTGTTGCATTTTACAGCGTTTATGCATATTAAGACTCTTTTTACTTCATGTTAACTGTAGCCCAAGGGCCCACAGTCCCTCTGAGTCACATCTGCACAAAACAAAATTACAAATTACGTCACACAAAAACAAAATTACTACAGACATGTTGTCCTCTACCAGTAGCAGCAGTGCATCCAGCTTTTGGATTAAAACTAGCATTCAGACCAGACTGTAATCAGTATTAAACATATTATAAATATTTACAAATAGGCTAAACATATAGGGAAACTGTTATTAAAAAAAAATAATAATGAGTGCCATTCTGCAGATGGAAATGCCTTCTAGATAAAAAAGAAACTGGCCTGACTGGTTAAAGCTAGTATAAAAGTTACAGTAACTCAGATAAATATCCTGTATAGGTGAGCAGAAAAGAATTTAAGAGTGAACAGCATGTCCAAACCTGAGAAGGATATCTACAACAGCAGAAGACCATGTAAGGTCCCATGTCTTTCAGTCAAAGACTGAGGCTGCAGTAGGCACAGGTTTACCAAAACTGACGGGTTTATCCTGAGTTTACCCTGCCTTTGTTGGAGCAACTCTCTAAGCAAGAGCATTACTGTAAAGATTTGATTGCATTTACCAGCATGAGTGTTGGATGTTCACCACCCCACCACATTCCCAACTCCAAAAAATATTTGATTCAGCACCATAATTCCAGAGAACGCAGTCCAGCTTTATATCCCTTTAGCTTACACCTTGCATTAGGCATGGTACCAATAGGTTCATGTTTATCTGCTCCAGAGAGTCATATTCTGTTGGCAGTACTTCTCTACAGGTAGTCATCAAGCTATGTATGCACTTGCACTTGTCAGCAATGGTGCAACTGTAAAGTAGCTGAATGCGTTCGTTACAAGAGATGACCACATAAACATTTGGACATAAAAAGATCAAAGATGTAATAAAACAAAACAACATTTTATATATTTTTTTTTCTTTTTTGACAAATGCAATAATCACTCTTTTGTCCTTGTTTAGCTGAAGGAAAGTTTGCCTCATCCAATTATTGTGACACAGCAAGAAATACTTGTCTTTCGTGAGAGAGGCTTAATGACATATTGTTCTGTGCTTCTGAAAAAAAGCTCATAACATTGAGATTTTGCTATTTGCTAACTATTTGCTACAGATCACTTTCTACAGAGGTTAATAGTTTTTAGAATCATTACAGTGTATTGAGACAGTATGCCAAGCATTTAAAGTGGCCCTAAAGTGTTAAACTGTGTTTAGTCCATGGCATACTTGAATAATGAAAGTTTGGTAATTGGTAGTGGCATAATGTAAAGCCTCAACAACTCAATAAAATTAGAATAATCAAAACATAGCTGGAAATAATGTTCCAAAACCTCAAAATTACATAGCAGTCTTGGAAATATATGAAAATGTGTTTATATACACTACCGTTCAATTTTGTGTTTTCCATGAAAAGTCACACTTATTCACCACCATACATTGTGAAATGAATAGAAAATAGAGTCAAGACATTGACAAGGTTAGAAATAATGATTTGTATTTGAAATAACATTGTTTTTACATCAAACTTTGCTTTCGTTAAAGAATCCTCCATTTGCAGCAATTACAGCATTGCACACCTTTGGCATTCTAGCTGTTAATTTGTTGAGGTAAGCTGGAGAAATTGCACCCCATGCTTCTAGAAGCAGCTCCCACAAGTTGGATTGGTTGGATGGGCACTTCTGGCGTACCATACGGTCAAGCTGCTCCCACAACAGCTCAATGGGGTTCAGATCTGAATAGCCTTCATTTCTAAAAACAAGAATAGACTGTCGAGTTTCAGATGAAAGTTCTCTTTTTCTGGCCATTTTGAGAGTTTAATTGACCCCACAAATGTGATGCTCCAGAAACTCAATCTGCTCAAAGGAAGGTCAGTTTTGTAGCTTCTGTAACGAGCTAGACTGTTTTCAGGTGTGTGAAAATGATTGCACAAGGGTTTTCTAATCATCAATTAGCCTTCTGAGCCAATGAGCAAACACATTGTACCATTAGAACACTGGAGTGATAGTTGCTGGAAATGGGCCTCTACTATGTAGATATTGCACCAAAAACCAGACATTTGCAGCTACAATAGTCATTTACCACATTAGCAATGTATAGAGTGTATTTGTTTAAAGTTAGGACTAGTTTAAAGTTATCTTCATTGAAAAGTTCAGTGCTTTCCTTCAAAAATAAGGACCTTTCAATGTGACCCCAAACTTTTGAACGGTAGTGTAATACATTTGAAAATGTATGAAAATTGGGAAAAAATAAAGTTGAAGAATGTATTTGAAATCTATATCACATATCAAGAAATACATGCCCATATATTTATTTTCTGTGTGGGAAACCCTTGGAAGCAAAGCTAAAAACTAAACTAGGACATAACAGGTTACAGTACAATACATATATTACATATAAAGTACAGCACCCATGACTACAATACACCCCAAGAAATATGTAATGTTGGCACATATTTCAGAAATCTTTCACAAATATTGGGATTCCCAAGGAGCCACCATTTACTGGGAGCACTGTTTTGCCAAATACATTCAAAGCAGCCTGCATTGTACTTGAAGCACAGCTGAAAATACAGCTTTACTACAGTATGTTGATTTTATCTGTTATTGAGCTTCTAAAACAGAATTTATTAATGGATGGTGGAGTAGTAAGGATAAGTTAGTTTATGTTTAGGCTAACTTTAGGTTATGGTTAGGATTAGGGTAAGGTTTATGTTAAGTTTAGGTCACGATTAAGGTTGGGATCAGGATAAGGGTTAGGTTAAGTTTCGGTTATAGTTAAGCTTAGGGTTAGGGAAAGGATCATGCTTAAGTATAGGTTTAGGTGGAGGTTCCGGTGATTAAATTGTGGCTAATTACTAGTGCATCTCAAATTAGATTATCATTAAAAAGTTTCATTTCTGATCACAATTTCATTCAAAAAGGCAAACTGTCATATTTTATATTCATTAGAATGTAAAGAGACATTTAAAGGCCTTTATTTGTTTGTTTGCTTGTTTGTTTGTTTTACTGTTGATTAGTATGGCTTATAGCTCATGAAAACCAGAAATCCAGAATCTTAAAATTTTAGAAATTTTTAATTTAAATTTCAGAAGATTGCTTATAATAATATCAATTTTCAAAGAAAAGGTTAGAAAATATATAAATGTAACTAATAAAAAAATATATCACTGTTATTTTATTAAATTATCAAAATTATCAGATGCACTAGTATGTCACAGTAAGCAGGTTATTAAGTTTTGTCTGAATATGGCCTACATTTTTTGGTTCTGTGGAATTAATTGTAGGTCTGATATGTTTGGTTTTATAATTGAAGAAGCATGCAAATTCATTTAATTGTTCATAAACAGGACTATCTGTTTTGGTGGTCTGTTAGCCTGTTCATCATGACAAAGTGTGAATATTGTTTATTTTGCTGTTAAACATTTTATGAGTTTGATTTGTAAATAAATGTGGTTTATCTGTTTAGGAATAACATAAAATGGCATATTTGTAAGAATGACATTTGCACTCTGCATTAGCAACTGCCCTCAGGAGCGTTCTTACCCAACACACCACAATGCACTAAATCAATTTAAAATGTTCCGCAGGGAGAATGAGAACAAAAACAGCTCTACTTTTAAATATTCATTGCAGCAAATTCAAAAGCACAGAGACAAAATATTCAATTACAGCATTTGTTCAGGGAATAGAACAACAAATGGCACAATCTGTCGAGACTAAATAACTTTTAGGACAAATAACCCCACCCACCACTCCTGCTCCTATTAACACACTGCCACTTCAGATTTACATCCCCACTGCATTGACCTCATCACTTAGAGCAGTGAGCTCTCAGTGGTGGTGTGGCTGACCAGTGGTGGTCTGATGGATCACATTGATATTTGAGTTTTAAACTCACTCACTTGCATGTAGATGGGGAACGTTCGACTAGAGCCAGCAAAATTAATCATCCACGAAATGGAATCAACACATGCAGACTCTGAAAGAGACTCTACATGAGTGCAATACAGAAGATTTATAGAGGAGTCCTGATTTCTGAAAGAACACATTCATCTCATGCCCAAACACATTTGCAAAAAGAAAAAAGACTTGGCATTTGGTGGTTAATTTGGATTTTTCTCTTGCACCTTTCCTGAGAGCTCCAGGGCTTAAACTCCAGCTTAAGTTTTTCAGTTATTTTTCAACTGCTCCCAAACTGCAAAGTTGTGGTCACTGAAATCAGCAGAACCTGAGAGCTAGTGTCAGACACATGCAAAAAATGACTGTGGCTAAATGTAAGCACTTCACACACAGCCTCAAGCTTCATGGTTGCACAATCACAACCATCTGATAAAGCATTACCGGAGGTCATTTATCATTGTAATGTAATATCATCAAGGGATTTTTGTCTCTGATTGGATTCAGGATCGGTTCACTGACCAAATTATTTAACCATGCCATTTGGAATTACCTGTGCAGAACAGAGAGATCAGGGGAAAACACAACAAAAACATGACAGTTACAAAAAGGGAGAGAATTTTTACAACAACTGAGAATAAAGGAGGAATATTCCATTGAAAAGTTAAATAACCAGAAAGCACAGTGGGACCAAAAACAGCTCTTTTAACATACATTATATGGACAAAAGTATAGGGAAACACCTCATCAAGTTTGGAAGTTTAATCATTAAATTCTGGAATTTCACTGCTTGCACACAGAGGAATTTGTCTTTTGCATTTAATGCAGCCATACAGTGAAACACGCATACACACTAGTGAAATCACATATTAGGGGGCAGGGAGCACGTGTGCCCAGAGCAGTGGGCAGCCCTATCCATGGAGTTACATGGCTTGCCGAAGGACATCAGTCAGTTCCTGCCAGTTCAAAGAATTCAACCAGCAACCTTCCTGTCACAAAGCTGGTTCCCTAACCACCACTGTGTCATTCTAGAATAGGTCATTCTAAAGAGCTCAGGGAATTTGGGCATGGTACAATAATACCTCCAAACCTGCTGTTAGAGCTAAAAATGGGACCAACTCCATATAAATGCCTAGAAATGGACGTCATTAAACAGTGGTGTCCAGGACGGCCAGTCTCCAGCAAACTTTGGTAGTTGTTCTACTAAAACACAACTGACTCAACCCTTCAGTTATTTCCAAGACAGACTTGAGTATGACACCTACCAAACTTTACGGAAGACTGGTCCTCCAGGACTGGAGAGCATTCCTGACATTAAAGGCACTGTAGGTGTACTTTAATCCATGGAGTGTACAACAGAGAGTACATGGTTGTATTAGTTATATGTAAGTAGCACTGAACTGGAACATGGGCTCATAGCACCAATTGCAGGTATGTAGGTTCAAATATTGGCTTGTTGTGTTGTTTACTACAATCACCTCATGATAACAAAGACAGGCCTGCATGTGAAGTTACTGTAAGATGGGTGTTTTTTAAAGAATGCATTTGTTGAGTATTTTAAGTTGCTTGATGTATAAATAGTAAGTAAAGTGACTTTGGTTGAGGTGAAAAATGCTTAGATGTCAAGCATAGAACAAGTCATCTCAGAATGAAACTTATGGAAGACTCTTAAGAACAACAATGTCAGAAAACAACAAAATGACAACAACAGCTCTGGTTTTGTTGGCTGGTTTATGAAACCTCCATAGTATAGCATAGTTTTAATACTGTAACAAAAACATCTTGTCATATATTGTTGCTGTCCTCTCATTGTGTCCTCTCAGTGCAAAATGCTGTTAGCAGACTAAACTGATTGTAGCTAGTTTGGCTTTTTCTTTGACTTTCCCATCTGGTGTGTTTAATTCCTGTTTAGTTCAGCTACAGTTTATTTTCAAGGGGGCAGACAACAGAAAAAAGAGATTAAAAGGCTATTATTTGCTTTAAGTCCCGGTTTACTCTCCCAGCATTCATTTTGTTACATGCCAAGATTAAGCTACCCTTCTACAGAAACTGGCAGAGGAAGGTCTGTGGTCCTGAGTCATGCTTCATGTAGCAACCTGTATTTCCATAACTAGCAGAGTCTGGAGGTGATGTATTGCTCTCCAGTATCAACAACAACAACAACAACATGGTTGGTTTCAGGCTGCAGGAAAATTGAATTTGTTTCTCAAGTAGGATCAGTTGAAAGTACTATCTGCATAGCATTTCGCAAGATTTATTTAGATTTGCCTGGCTGGATATAACAAATCTATATGCATAAGTTGCTGCGGTAAAGACATAGGCATTCCCCATGAAAGCCACATGGGTGATGTGGTACAGGGCCAGCCATGCTACTGTACCTCTGGTTAAAATTATGCATGACAAACACTTGCCTTAAACCACAACCTGTACTAAGTAAGGACAGATTAGGCACAGAGCTCCAGTGCAAAGCAAAAGAGAATGTCCTCTCTAATACATTTTAGGTCAGAGGACATGTAATGCAAATTTTATTTTTAGCCAAAATACATATACAAGCATATTTAATATGTGTTAGACAGAAGCTGAGGGAAAGTAAAACATGCTTGTAAAATACGCTGATACTGAGTCTCAAAAGACACATCTTACACAACACAGCCTACACTTCAAGTGTACAAAATATACCAGATGACGGTTGTTCCAGCCCACCTCTAAGGGATGAAATGTGTGTATGTATATTTACTTCCCCAAAGGAAATAACTCCTCTATCTTGAATGCATGACCTCTGGTGGAGTCTCCCAGGTGGAGTAGCTAGCAGTGGGGTGTGTTATGCTTCAGGACCTATACATAAACCTGGATAAGCTTTCTGTCTGTGTTTACACAGCCTGGAAGAAAACCACTTGACTTTTCTTTACATTATATAATGTTACTTGTGATATATTTGATTAAAAACACAATGAATTGTGTTTTTCTGTATGATTTCATAGTTGATTATGTTAAAAGACCAAAATACACCTGAAGGAAAATCATTTTGGATTAATAATATATAAATATATTATACATAACATGTATAAATGTATAAACAGTAGAAGTGACACAAGACATGAACGGTTGTGCAACTACTGCTCAGGCTATGGCATTGGGGCCTGCAGAGTAGATGTAGCTTACTTAAAAGTAGTTCCTAGGGGCGCACCAATTCCCATTTCTTTTACAGCCAAATTTGAGCAGATTTAAATTATTATACTACCATACAAACACAATAAACATGTTTCACAGAACATGCCACACACGAATTAATTCTAAATAATGCTTTTCCATGTAATGAAAATGTCAGTAAACACATCATAGTATTGAGCATATTCTAGTTTGACACAAGCTTGGGAGGTGGTTTACTTCAACCCCAAAACACAAGCTTTACAATGAACCTCAATTACTAAAACTATAGTAACTAAGTAATAACAAACACATTGATCTCCACATACATACATACATAGTTCTAAGGATCACTATAAGGTAACATCCATCCATTTTCTGAACCGCTTATTCCTGAATATGGTCATGGGTGAGCCAGTGCCCAGCCAGCGACTCTGAGCGCAAGGGCAGGAAACAACCCTAGACAGGGCGCTAATCCATCATAGGGCACACACACACTAAGGGCCACTTTAGAGTCACCAAATCTTTGGACTGTGGGGGAAACCAGAGCACCCCCCACACGAACACAGGGAGAACATACAAACTGCACACAGAAACTTCCCAGGTTGCCCCACCCAGGGATCGAACCCAGGTCCTTCTTGCTGTGAGGCAACAGCGCTATCCACTGCGCCACCATGCCGATTGCGGTAACAAATAAGACTTAAAAAATGAATATTTATACACAACATTCTGTTTTTTAAGGGAACATTTATGATTATATGACAAAAATTAACTAGCTTTACACTAGCACTACAGGTGGGCAATATGATAAAGTATAGTTAAAGATATTTTAATGATACACAATAGTAACATTAATATTATCCATATATTTTGACACACAGACAAAACGTATGGCACATTCTTTAAAACTGTTATTCTAATACGGAAATCAATTATTTAATTCAAAATGTGCTGCACTTTATTTAATTAAACATTAGTCAGTAATTACAATCTCTGTAATAAAATGAGCAGTTGTTTTGTGACAAGCTCTGCTTTTTAAATCACAGTATTCAAATTTGTATCAAGATAACAAACTCATGATTTCAATAAAATATCATTATATTGCACACACCTACGTGGCACTAGCATAGCCATAGCTGACGATTCAGCAAATGCAGCTAAGAGCTAAGGGGTTGTTGTGAACACATATGTATTTATGTGTGCCTTTTTTATCTTTAAAATAAAAAGAAATAAATATAATATACTTGTACAATCAATGGAATATCCCATTGTGAATGTTAATGTGTATGTTCTGGTAGATTGTGGAGATAACAAACAGGGAATAGAGTAAAAACTCCCTCTCAAGGCTGCTGTGGGGTTTCACTTGAATGACATAATGGAAGTTCTGTTGGAAAATTAGAATGAATTTAAAATAGCATGTATTACATTAACTAGTACTGATGAAATGCCATTTGTAATTCATCTGCCATCTGTAATTCTATACAAATTCAATATAAATTTTAAATTCATTAACTGTAGTTAACTGGCTCACATTAAGAATGTGGTAAAGTAGTATTACTATTTTGTCCTAATGGTATACTTAAAATGATATATTAATAATATACAACCATTATCCTATAGTAGATGGACAACTTATTGGAACATTAAAATAACACATTATACAAAAAATTATAGGTACGTGTTATATAAATTTTTATGTGCAAGGCCCAGTGCTGTTTGCACCAGAGCTTGTAGGATGCTAGTTATGTCATTGGATAAGCCACACCAAACCACAACTCTTTACTTTGTTCTCATCATGCCCCATTCCTCCTTTCCAGACTAGATTATGTGTACCCAACCTTAAAAGTGGCAAATTAGTGTACACGAATTAGGTATTGGTGTTGTTTATTTCCATGGGGTGCTTTGCTTCATTTGCCTGTTCTTGAAATCAGATGCAGCATGCTGAGCACTGGAGAGAATTACTTTAGCATCATGGGGTAGAGAAATACAAAAAAACACAACAGGCTCAAATCAACCAAGCAACAAGTACCATCCTTTCATTACTATTCTTTTGCACACCGTTAAAAATGAAGAATCTAAATGAGGTTCTAAAGTACACTTGTGTGTATTGATCCACGCCCATGCTTAATGGCTTGTTAAGTGTTCTTTTCGTGAAATTCCATGCTCTTTTCTCTCCAAACACACCTTTTCTCATTGTGGCCAAAGAGTACTATTTTAACCTCATTGATTCACTGCACGTGTTTCCAAGATGCATCAGACTTGTTTAGATGTTGATGCTGAATTTTGTGGTGAGGACACAGGAGAGGTTTTCTTCTGATGACTCTTCTATTAAGGTCATATTTTCCTGAAGGTCTTTTGCAGTCAAGTGGGGGTTTTGATTGCCTTTCTAGCAATTTTATGAGCAGCTGTTTCTGATTTTTTTTTTGCTTCTGACCTCCACTGTTCCTGTTAACTGCCATCTCTTAATTACATCAATTCAAACATTTGAAATGGAAACCTGAAAATGCTTTGCTACCATCTTTTAGACTTCTCCTGCTTTTTACGCAACAATTTTCAGTCAGTGCTAGGCAGCTGTTTTGAAGAATATGGCTGCTGTTTTCTGAGACAAAATTAGAAGAGTCTGGGTATTTATAAAGCTTTGAAATTTCCATCACCTGGCCTTTCCTAATGATGATTGTGAACAAGCCATATCCCTAACAAATGAATTAAGGTCTGAGATTTTGGTCATCTGAGTGTTCCTTTTTCATCTTTTCCTTTAACTTTTCATCCTCAACTTGTTCACAGTAACCCATATTTTTTGCATGCCACTATAGACCACACAAAGCCAGGAATTGTTGTTTATGTTCTGCACATCAGGTAAACAGGCAATGTTTATATTTACATCCAATTTAACACCATTAACTGCTTAATAACCTCACATTCCAGGATTCTAACTGTGAGGCTTGAAACATGAGACGACAAAGTCTGCCTACACGTGGCTACCCACGTATGAGCATTTCACACATACACTCACACAAATGCATTCATGCACACACACAAGTAGGACAACGTCAAGGAAGAACTGACTTGTCAGTCTAATTAAAGAACAGATCCCTCCCCGCCATTTACTGTGTAATTAGCCAAACAGATGGTGGGAAACAGGACGGATAGAGATGCGGGAGAACAGCATGACACTTCCTGACCATGGGCATCATCCAGGTACACGGGGAGAGATGTGCACACTGCTGCAAAACCAGGACAAATAAAGTACAGTACATACAACTAAGTCAATAAGTCAATATTGGTGGAGATGGATGGAATAGGATCTCACACATGATAATCATACACCCATTCACTGAGCATGTTCAAGGCCAGTCACAAGCAAAACACACGAGCTAGGAGAGCAAACATTGGGACACTGTTGTATGCAACTCTAGATTAAAAAATGCACGCAAACACACAAAAGAGGACATGCATGACAGATTACTGTTGCTGTGGTGCAACACTAGTGTGGCCCTACACCATGTGGGAGACTGGGGTTTAATTCCCATTCCCAATCCCAATCTGGCCATGTATGCAGTGCTACACCAGTAAGAATGCTAACACTATTCTGGCCCGCCTCTGTAATGTTTTATTTATTAATTTATTTTAAGTGAGCCAGTGCCAGTATTGTGTTCAGCAGCAAGCTTTGAAGATGTACAACAGCACCATTGTGTTCAGCTTCATACCACGGAAGAACATTTTTGGTATTTAGGCCCAGTTAGATGTAGATGTAGTCAGGAATAAATAACATAGAACCCTATAACATTATACTTTTATAGCTTTTATGAGTGAGTGAATGAAGTTCCACTTTAAGATATGGGTTCAAAAAATATCCAACTGTAATTTTTATTGCGTGAACAAATTAAGTGGGGGAAGTATGGTTTGGTGCACATATGTTGGTGATCCTAATGTGCATCCTTGAATTTTTTCCTACCTACAGAAGTTGTTGCCGGCAGACTGCCAATGAGTGAGGACGTTTAACTGAGTGCTGTTTGATTTCTGCTTTTGATAAAAGGACAGAAAAACAATGCTACCACCAACCACCAAGCCACCATGCCTCCCTAGTAACTGTTTAGCAACCTAGCCTCCCCTTGGTTACAGTTACACCCACCTGTAAGGTAAATCATAACATTTGCCCTCACTCCACGCAGAAAAAAGCATGTAAGTTTGAACTTGATGGACAATGGTAACCCTATTATTATTAGCAGTAGCATGACACTTGGAAGAAAACACAATATATACCTTGCAAATAATGCCTTCCAACTGAACTTCTGATGTGAATGTTGTGAATGTAGTGAATGTCAATTGGCCAGTATGCAGTATATAGTCAGTATGAAAATGACATCCCAGGTCTGTGATTAAGCCAGTGGCAGTTGTTACCTTCATGTCTAAACCAGTTCACTCAGATTTTCTGGCCAGATTTTTTTTTCTGTGATGGTTGATTACATTTAACCTTTCTTTATGATAATTATGCCACTGAGTGCATTGAGTTAAGCCAGTCGCTCCACTTACAGCTGAATCACTGAAAAATGATTTGTGTTTTCATTAATCTTGCTCAAACACTTTTAACCCCCAAAACGTGGGTTGTGCTACACTCTCCCCCTAATCATTTTGATGACTGCACTATATGGACAAAAGTACACCTGGTCATTCAATGTTTTTTATTAGCAAAATCAAGGGTTTATATTTTGTTATCCAGAGAGTCTTTCTTCAGAAAAAAAAACAAAAAAAAACAATAGTGAGGTCAGGATATTGACCCCAGTTCATTCCCAACTCCTAAACCCATCCCCAAAATACTGGATGAAGCACCATCATTCCAAAAAATACAGTTCTACTGCTGCACACGTCAATGCTGGGGGGCTTTATGCTTCTCTAGCTTACACTTAACCTTAGGCCTGCAACATCCCCTATTGTGTGGTCTGATCTTGATGGTTGACATGTATGTGACTGTGACCTGTATTTGTCTTTAATGTGAACACACGTACAAAATCAAGCTGAATTTTATTCATATGGCACCATTAACAACATATTTTTTCTCAAAGCTGCTTTACATATTTCCTGGTCTGAGCCCCAAATGAGAAAACAAATGGCAATGGGGCAAGAGTAATTCCTTCAGATGGACAAGAAGAAACCTAGAGATACACTAATACTTGAGAGAACCCATCCTCGTGGTCTACAATAATGGGAAAACCAATAACATCAACAGAATGAAGTAATGAGTAGCAAATGGACACACAGTGAAGCTGAGAATAAAGAAGTTGAAATGTGCCAAATATTTCATAAAAATTGTTCAGATTAAATCATTAAAACCAGAGATTAATGTTAGAATTCTTATCAGAGGTGATTGATATTAGACATATAATTGCCAAATTAATATGAATATGTAAATGATTTGAATATTAAAATATGATTAGTAAGTGTCTATGGAGGAATCAATCTTACCCAGAGAATGACTGCAGTTTTTCAAAAGTTTCTGGTGGGGCCTTGTGGTGAAAGGCACATACAGACAATTATGTTGGTGGAGTTAGTTTGCAAGCAGGGAGCAGGGACACACAATGAACATTAATCTTACACCAGTATCAACCCAGACAGAAGGGACTCTGAAATAACCCACATGCACACATCATATGAATAAATCTCTTGCTTAATGAACATTGACAAAAGCTTCAACTGTTCATTAGCAAATTGAGAAATCAAAGACAAAAGGTCAGTTATATCTTATAGAGTACATTAAGCTGGATCGTGATGTGATGTTAAAACTGATACATGAGCAGTGTGGGAAAAACATCGGATCTGTGACACATTAAGGCAGAAAAACAGATTTGTAACACCATAACAAGGCAGTGTGAATGTAGACTGAGAAGTTGTTTTTAACATCACTGTGGCACTCAGGAATAAATAATAGACTGTAATTCTGGTTGAAAGGATGTTTTCTCCCCCAGTTTAGTCATTTCCATGTCGTGCCTTTCATATGTCAGACTCCCCTATCATATGATGCTATCAATAGCCTTCCTATGTGAGGCCCCTGCAACTGATCAAAATGCAGTGACAGGGCTTGTCTTCAATGAATCCAAAGATCGGCCATGTAAGTCCTCTGCTGCATTCTTTCACTGGCTTCCTGTAGCTGAGCATCAGATTAAAAACTTTAAACATGGACCAGCCCATCTGTACTTGATGGCAATGGTCAAAACATAATCTGTACCATCAAGTAAGCTCAGCTTAAACCACCATCTTTCAAAATGCATGGAAGACAAGCATCCAGACTCTTTTGTGTTCTGGTACCAAAGTGGTAGAACAAACTTCCGCTGACTGACTGAGTGATTGAGCTTAATTTCCCCCCTGCTCTTGAGGTATTTTTTTTATTTAACACGATGATTGCACGTCTCTTTTGTGTCTTATCTAAAACATTTTGGCAAAATTCTCAGAAAAGTTGTTGTCCTGCTTCATAAAAGATCTGAAGAAAGGTACAGGAAAATGTCTGCTGCACAGAAGGTCCCAATGTGCACAGTGGCCTCCATCGTCCATAAATGGAAGAAGATTGGACCCACAAGGATTCTTCCTAGAGCTGGTCAAACTGAGTAATCATGGTAGGAAGAGATGACCAAGACCCTAATGGTCACTCTCACAGACCTCCAATGTTGCTCTGTGGATCTAACAGAAGGACAACCCTTTCAGCAGCACTCCACCAATCTGGCCTGTACGGTAGAGTGGCCAGACAGAAACCACTCTTCAAAGGCAGCACGTCTGGAGTTTGACAAAAGTCACCCAAAGGACTCCCAGACCCTGAAAAACAAAGAGATTGAACTCTTGACTCAATCTCTTGAGATTTTACATTTTGGACTCAATGCCAATTATTATCTCTGGAGGAAACCAGGCACTGCTCATAACCTAGACAATACCATTCCTACAGTGAAACATGGTGGCAGCAGCATCATGCTGTGATGTTTTTCTGCAGCAAAAACTGTGAGCCAAGTCAAACACTGCACATGGAGTGGACCCCCCCATACTCCCCTGCGGAGTAAATGCACGCAAAGCTGGTGGCTCAGATGGTGTCCCTGGATGTGGTCTTGCTGACATCTTTAATCTGTCACTGACCCAGGCTGCTGTTTCCACATGCTGGACAATAACAATCATTATACCGGTGACAAAGCGTTCCACTGCAGTGTGTCTGAAAGGCTTCCAGCCTGTTGCACTCACCCTCATTGACATGAAGTGTTTTTAGAAACTGGTTCTCAGTCACGTGAAGGTGGAGCCCCACCAGTTTGCATACTGTTCAAATAGGTCAACAGAGGACGCCACTTCTGCAGCTCTTCACTCTGCCTTCACACACCTGGACAATATGAACACTTGTGGCAGTTTTCCGTTTAACACAGTCTCCCCTACCATGCTGGTCAACATGCTGGGAGTGTACATTTCCAGGTCAAGCTCTGCAACCTGGGAATGTACACCCCCACATGTAGCTAGATCTTGGACTTGCTGACCAATAGATTGGGAAGTCACAGCTCTTCCACTCTAACCCTGAAAACCAGAGTACCGGGGGGTTGTATGCTAAACCCTCTGCTCTTCTTTCTGTTCACATTTTGTCCCTCTACACACATCAAACCTCATCATCAAGTTTGCAAACACTCCAGAAGGAGATACAGGAGTATCCGGGTCAGAACCATCTGGCACAGGTCCAGCGCTTTCTCATATTAAATCACTCTGCTGAACTCCACACCTCACCTCTGAAACTTTTGTTCATTCTGCACTCACTACATGCTATTATTATTCATTATTCATTCACTTATAGAATCCTCTTATAGATATCATACCTGTCTTCAATGAACTTCTTTACTCATAACTACAAAATACAACTTTGTTCATTCAATGATGACGAACCAGCCTAATGAGGGGAGGTCAGCCTCCTGACACACTGGTTTTAAAAAAAAACAACCACTTTCTAAATATCAGCAATTCCAAGGAGCTTATAGTGGTCTGTCTGTATCAATGGGAGCACTGTGGAGAAGGTCAGCGGCATCAAGTTCCTCTGTGTTTACACCTCTAAGGAGCTTACATGGTCAGAACACACCACACGGGTAGTGAAGAAGACACAACAGTGCCTCTTGTAACTCAGGAGGCTGAAGAGGTTTGGTCTGAATTCCTGCATCCTGTGGATGCTCTAACTCTGCACTGTGGAGAGCATCCTTAAAGGCTGCATCACCACCTGGTATGCAAACTGCACTGCTCTCAAACGGAGAACTCTGTTCAGCTCCACCACCTTCTGGATTTATACACCAGTCTGAGGAAGACCAATAGGACTCCACCCACCCAAGCCACTGCCTGTTCTCAAAGCTGCCCAGTAGTAGGAGGTACAGAAACATGAGGACCAGAACCAGCCAGTTCTGAGACAGCTTCTACCCTCAGGGCACAAGGCTGCTAAACAGGTAGTAGTACAGTGTTCCAGTCCACAGCCAATCACAACTCATCTCACCTGCCTCACTACACCATCACAGCTCCACATTAACTCTTTTCTGCACCTGCATTTTACTCACTACTGGAACAGTACCGGCTGCTCAGTTACACTACACCCACCAATTACTGTCTCCCACTGTACCCACCAAAGACTGTGTCCCACCACAACATTGAATACTACACCCAGTGCATGTCAATATAATGTAAACACCCGTTTTATAGTTTCAACATACACAGTATTTCTACAGTGCAATAATGTATATATAATGTATGTAAACTGTACGTTTTCCTTTGTTTTTATACATGTGTTTTACTGCTGCGAGGGACTTAGCTTTTCACTCACTCTTACACCCGTGTAATGTGATGTGACGATAATTTGATTTGATTTGATCTGAATTGAAAAGTGATGGATTTCTGAATATTTATTCATTTCTCATGCTTCGCAACTGCAACCACAGCCTTTCAGTAAATGTTCATTAGCAGAAATGTGTTTATCATTACATTGTTTACCCAATATCACTCATATTCAGTAGCATGGAAAACTAAGGCCTAGGGTTTAGGAAGTAAGTAACAAATCATTAATCCCAGGTGAGACCAAAGCATTAAACACAATGATGACCCTATTTTCACCAGGACCACTAGACGGCAAAGCAGCCCTTTGTTTAAATCAACTTCTCTTGTCAGAAAAGAAGACTAAGGGCTCCAGAATATATTAAGATTCTGGCACCCAGTATGAATTATACAGCAATGAAGCAACCAGTGTGCCCTACATTGACAAGCACAGCACAAAATTGTCAAAACGTTTGGCTCCATTGTTATGTACCCAGCTTACAAGTGTGGCGGAGCAAGGGTAGATGGAGTCAGAATACATTAATACAGTGAGCTTGGCACAAATATGAATTATACATTTTCGTCAGGAGCCAGTGGAGGCTGATAGTGACACTATGGGAGATATATCGCCAGCTCTCACCTCCACTTTCAGCCTTGCATCTTTCACATGCTTTGAAGCACTGCAAATTGAATATAGATTTTGAGTCTATGTTCTTTATGGAAGTCACTGAGGTCTAGTGTCCTATGATGGATGAAATACTTCTTGGTTGATAAACTGTAAAACTAAAAATCATTCCCTTATCATTGCAATTTGAATATACTTTTCACCTCATAAGAATAAGAAGAGCAGCTTGAAGAGATTTGGAAAAGGTCTGTGGTAACAATGTTCCTTGCCATTTTCCTGGCTTAATGAGACAGTGTAGAGGACTCTTAGTCATGCTGCACATGGTCCCAAGATAGAATCTGAAAAGGAATGAATTTGTTGCTGTTAAGATAAGACACTCATCATCAAAGAGAATACTGAATCTCTTAAGGGTGTGAAGTAGAGTGCATTGTGCCCATGATCTTCTAACCACTGTTTAACAGACTGAGGCTGTGGAGATACACCTGAGAAAGTACTGTAGTTAGTATTCATTCTTAATGCAGGGCTTCTTCAAACTAAGTAAATTGTCATGCATTACTTGTTATGTCCTTAAACTTTACCCCTTCAATTGACACATTGTTACAAATACAGTTTTTTGTTTTGAAGAATCTTTCATGATGGATCTTTGAAGAACAATTATGCTAATTGATGAGTGAGTATGAAGATGCCTTTTTAAAGAACCATCTAATTTTAATGTTATATATTTAAACACAATTCCACATTTTCATGTATAGTCTGAACACCCTATATTTGAATACCCTCAATCTTCTTTTTCAAAATTCACAAAAACTTGTATGGAAAACATGCAAATCAACATCACATTTTTCTTTTCTTTCAATCATCTTCCAAGCTCTTATCACAGCTCCTTTCATCTGCTGTTTGTTTCACCCTCCAGTTTGTTCTTCAGGAAGTGAAAAGCGTGTTCAGTTAAGATTTGTGAGCCTGGTCTAAATGCAGCCTTATAAGCCCAAGACATAATAGAATTTCCTTTTTATTTGGCCTATGAACTTATAAGTCTTGGACCATGAACAGATATTTCCTTTCTCCAAACTTTGACCTTTACATCACTTTGGTAGACATTAATCTTGGGCTCAATCTATAACACTTTTTTTTAACATTCATGGCTCATGTTTGAAGATTTTTAACTGGGCTACTGACTGTTACTCATGATAAGTACTTTGTATCTTGTGGTGTGACCTCTCTATGCCTGCTCTGAAAGTCTACGAATGATATATTGGGGTATCTTCACCCCTGCCCTGTGGAGGATGTTAGTGATGTCAGTGACTTCTTTTGGGGGTTTTCTTTACTGCTCTCACAATATTTCTGTCATCAACTACTGCTGACCTGTTTGATGCCTAAATGGTGGTACACCAGGGGGTTCTGAAATTGTTGCACTAACTATGCCCAACTGATTTTCATTCTTATCTCAAGGTTCAAAATGGCTTGCTTTTCCCACAGATATCTCTTAGGTCTTCAGGAAAAATCTTTTGAAAAAGCAAATATTTTGTCTTCTCAGCCAAAACCCATGACTCAAACCAAGAGTAGGTGTTCAAAGTTCAAAGTAGATTTTATTCTTTGTTATTGGGACAAAAATATTGAAATATAACTGATAGATGTTTCTTGTTGCCCTGGTGTTTTTAGAAATACAGGTCAATAACTAAAATCTAAAAATCTGATCCATAGACTCAATAATATTTTTCAAAACAAAATATATTGAGTGTGTAGAATTAAAAAGAAGGAAAAAAACAATGAGCCTTGCCAATTCAATATTTTTCTATGAGATTGCATATAATGTTGATAATGGTATAATAATATTAATTCAGAAAAAAGTTATTTTGAGTACTGCAACATGAAAACAAATTATGGAAATTGACAATATCTCAGACATTAGGCAATGTCTGATGTAGTCACTGGTGTGTTAGGAGGAACAAGTCATCTGAAGAGTTTAGTGCTTCCAAATTGAACAATTAAAATTAAATTAATTTAATTTAAGCTTTTTCCCACCACTGTTCAAACTCTGTTGTAAGTTATGTGTTCTAAGCACCCCCAAAACTGAGCATTTCACACCATATCACTGACTATGTTTATATCTTAATTTTGCAGAAACCTTCAACAATTGATGGCATTCCCCTACTAAGAAATGTGTATTTTAAAAAGACTCTGCAATTATGCCAAAGGGCAACACATTACACTCAAACCGATCCTGACTGCTGGACCTTCTGCATGAAGTGTAAATTAAAATTCTTCCAGATACAGAAACAGACAAATAAAACTTTCTGATTCTTCTGCTTCTGCATAATCGTGGATTCCCGTAGTGTGCTTGGAAAAGAACAGAGTCTATGTGAAAGCCCTGGTGTCCTTAAATAAAGGTCATAAAAAGGATGTGCATTTTAACATTGTTTTTGGTCACATCTCTTAGCAGAAATAACTTTTTTCCTAAAATCAATGCCATTGTAAATAACACACTGACCCCAGAGCCTATGTGAAAGTCCAGAGAAAACACAGATGCTTACAAACAAAGCTTTATATGATCAGCATCCATACACACCATGGCTAGAATTCTCTAAATATTAGCATGCTATACTAGATGAAACACAGACTAAAAGACCATAGGGTCCTCTGTACATTAACATGGTAAAGACATCTGGATATAGTTATCTGCTTTGACTTTGTGACCACTGAGCAGAGAAAACAAAACTCCAGAACCAGCAGTGTTTTTCATACTTTCTTTGTTATTTTTGTCAAGAATGCAAGCCAGCTCTCAAAGTAAAGAACGTTAGAGAGTTATGCAATCCCAAGAGGTCACAGTGCTTGTAGGTGGAACATAAGGTTTTTGTTATTGGGTGTCAGAGATGATCGCTGGTGAGAAGAATGCTTGATGAGAAATGCAGCAAATCAGATGTGTGCTGTGCAACTGGCAATAGTTCTTGACACAGAAAACAGACTTCCCACATCTCACAGGTCAGTACTCATCGACATTCAAAGCTTTCATCTGTTTAAACCAAATAAAGACACTTTTGGTTAGTTTGCACCTTACATTGGAGCATCTTCATGATCATGCTATCACTAAAACTCTTCCTAAAAACACAAAAATACAAAGTTGATTGCAAATTGCAATCAAATTATCACTTAAAACACATTTGGAAGTGGTCACAGATGTTTCACCAGATTTATGAAACAAATAAATTAAATATAGTTTCTATATCTGCATCATCGATGAAAGTAATTTAATCACTACTTAATGTTAATAATTGCGATCTGACTTTGGCAGTAATGGAGACAGCACGCCCTACTGTTTAAATACACTCACATGCCAAATGTCATGAGATAACAGTATGTAAGTTGATGATGAAGTGGCATTACACCAGGGGATGGCTTGGGAAAGTTATAAGGTATTATCTTGAGATATTGAACACTGTCCAGTGTACTATGATAGTTTCCCAGTACACACATGACACTGTGGATCAAGGAATGTTACCTGTCCACACAACTTCAGAAATCCATCTAGCATCCATTATGATGTCTTGATAGAACTCTGAAAATTCATGAGCATGCTGGACAGTGTTCAACCTCATTCACAAGATAATACATCTTTGATAGGTGTGGGAAGTCCCTGAGGTAACTCCACCTCATAATTAGTTGAATGGATTTACATACTGATTGGTATGTTTACTTCCAGTAGCATTGAAAATTTTGATTGGACAGTTTGTATTTTTTAAAAGTTCCAAACGCCCCCTCAAACTGGAAGAACCCCATTAGGACTCTCTTCCTGAAGATGAGGTACTCTCCCCCTATCAGATATGATGCTCCCAACATAGATAGAAACATGGACTCTAAATAAGACTCTTGACCATTGTTCCATTAAGACTTTGTGGCATTGAGCCAAACCTCTCTGCCTTTGCCTATTTGTTACTTCGTTTCAAAATCACCCTGTTATCTATTATGTTGCTTTTAATAAAATTTGTGTACTGTTTACCTCAGTCCCCCCATTCAAAATCATTTGTCCCTTTTCAGGCTTGAATTGTAGAGGCTACCTGGTGGCTCCTCTAATGTAGATTTCAGTCAGCAGCATTCAGCCCTTTGGAATGAAACCTGACTGAAGACAGAACCGTTGATTCATGAGATTGGCCACATCTGGGAGTAATATTTCAGCATGTAATCAGACACAGTGTCTACAAATAAGACATTTTTGAACAATGTGCGTAAGCTCTTCTATGACCATATATAGCTTGCAGCTGGTGGCAGAACACTCCTGAAATGTAAGGTTAGGCTCTGAGTGTAAGTCAATCATACTCCTATTGTCTCATTATGAAAATGATAACAAAGAACTGCTATAATTATACCTAGTGAAAATCACTTTCTCCTGTCTTAAAGCAATTACCTCACTTTGCTTGCATCTGGCCACAGGAATCACTTAACTAAGCTCATCTGCTTATGCTTCATGCACTGTTTACAGCCTCACAGAGCATCATGCCTCTTGCATGCAAACTCAGGATGTGGCACATGATCATTACAGCTGTCCCCCACAGAACAAGACAGGAACAATTATACAGGGTATTTCATACATAATTATTGCATATTTTATATAATGAATGACCAGTCATTGTTTTACAGTAAAATGAGCCAGTGCATTAGAAACAGCAAAACTACAAATTCTGAAAAATGCAAGACTATAGAATTTATTTGCCTCACTCTCTCTGAAACAAAAATTTATAATCAAACAACCATTTGTTTGTAATTTACCATTTACAAAATGAAGAACATTTCACACCAGGTGCATTCATTCTTTAAAACCTGTGTTATTTACGACATGAAAGAAGTTCATACATATATTCCATTTTCCATATATTATACTGGAAAAATCCCAGTGGGTCGCTATGGATGTAGGCCTTGTGAGGGTCAAGGGGCTGGTTGCACCACTCCATATTGTTCTACATTTACCTCAGTATAAATAAATTGCTCAAATAAATTGTACATGGTGTCAAAAGGCCTAAACTGTATATTTCTGCTCATTTGTTTACTTGCCTCTTTCTAAAGGGTAGTTTGTGATGCATATCTTCTAAATCATGTAAACTGAGTGACATTATTAAAATGAAAAAATTAGAGTGAAATGTGTTTCTTGAGTTAGGCTCTTTCATTTGAAATGGGTTTCCTTTTCTCACTAATCCACTCACATCCTCCCAAAGAAGGCCACCCAACTGAAATGACAGCTGAAGGCTTTTCCCAGATTGGTTAACCTTGTGATTTGAAGGTTTGATGCTTGACATGCATAGGCAATCGTGAAATTGGGAAATCAATAACAAACAGGAATTTCTCTGAAAAAAACGTAGATGCTGAAAGTTAACAGCCTTGAATTCACAGCTGGTTTCCCTGTTCAATCCATATTCATCTATGCGTCATTTTGCAGGAGTGAAATGGGCGAGCCCTTGCTTATTATTGTTAATGTGATTGTAGATGACAAGCTGTGCCTAGGCATATCTAATCCAGGCTGAGTACAGAGGCACAGATGAAGGCAGAGCTAAATGATGACGCACAACAGATGGCAGAACAGAGCAAGAGGCGGTGGCACGAACCTGATCTCATCCAGGAGGGGATGGACCCAGTAAACTCCACAGAGATCAGCATGCTAATCCTAGCACCCTGTAGCAAAGGACATCATTAATGCTGTGCTCAAATGACTCACTCGAAATTTCATTCACTGTTAACCTTGAGTGAAATATTATATATAAAATGTATAAAATAATAAATCACAATAATGTATCTACTTTTCCTAGTGAAACTGTATGAATATTAATTTCCATATATATATATATATATATATATATAAATGTTTGTGTGTCATTTGAATCCAGTGGTCTCCAACACTCGACAGGGCCCATAATACTAACCCTACACTGTTGTAGCAGAAGAAACCTATAACTGATGCACTAACACCTTAGTAGTGATGTTGGATGAGGCATGGCCCATAGTAGGCACATTGAGAACCTATGGTGCGAAGAAATGCAAAACTAAGCAATGCACCTTCATTTTTCAGAAAAGTCACTTTAAATGCTTTCACTGTCAGCAATTGTACAGGAACACGATCAGTGTGTGGTGACTTAGCTAATGCTATGCTGTTTCTGTATAGTGTTCTTTGGTAAAATTACCTGCCAATGATTACATCACGATGACTTAATGATTTAATCTGTCAATCATCAGGTGAGATGTTAGAACTGAACTAATTCACACACACATGCACACACACACACACACACACACACACACACACACACACACACACACACACAGAGAGAGAGAGAGAGAGAGAGAGAGAGAGAGAGAGAGAGAGAGAGGTGGAGTAAGGTGAGCCAATGGGTAAATTGAACCACAAGAGTGAAGGCTGACTGATGGCTGCATTTTCATCACAGAAAAGTCCATAATATTCCTGACTGGCTGTTCATTGTTTTGTGGTCAACAGAATGAACAAAATCATCTGGTGTGTAGATTTGTAGTCCACATCTGAGCTTCAATCTACAGTCTATAAGAGCTTTCTAATATTTACTGCTTAGTGTAAGCATCACCCAAGTTTATGATGTCTGGGTTTATGGATAAAGAAAAGAAATATGGTGGTCTTTTTGGTTATTAGAAAGTTTCTTTAAGGGGCACTTTGTACCTAATTAGAAATAAAACATGGATGTGGGTTCCCTGGGGCATTAATTATTGTTGAAAATTCAAGAAGGAGTGACATTTTTGAAATTATGTGAGTCACAGAGTCTCTCTCTCTCTCTCTCTCTCTCTCTCTCTCTCTCTCTCTCTCTCTCTCTCGCTCTCTCACCCTTCCCGTCCGAAAGGGTAGGAATGGATTTTAAGGGCAAGCAAGGAGGCATATGGTTAATTTGCATTATTGGGCCTTATGTGCTAATGATTGACCAGTGATGAAACATTAGAAGAAACTGTCTGTTGCGCATTAAATGTCTGAAAACAGTGCTGAAGTAAGAATGTCTGAATTCAGACATCTGCTTCATTCGGTTGAGCTAAGGTATGGAGTGATGCAGTAATCCTCTTCCACAGTGAGTGTCAGATTTTGTAGCTTATTTCCAGGTTTAGCTCAAAATAGTCTCTTTCAACAAGGCCTTCTTTCACACTTGTCTGTGAACATCCAATGCCAAAATGAACCTAACAACAACTACAGGGTGATGGTCTAATACATTAGCATGTCAGCCATATATCATAGCTCTACAGATCATAAATCATTGATAAATAGTATTGTCCTACAATGCACACTAAGACATTTAGCCCAGTTGACAGTCTTCGGGATGGTGTAAAACATTAGACTGAGGAAAGCAGGAAGCTCATTTTGACAGATTGCCCACCATCTAGGCCATTCCCACCAAGCTGTTAAGAGGCATTGGGAGCAGTGGTCACATAAGGTCACATCTTTAGCAGCAAAACCAAGTTCTTTTTGGGATCCAACAACAGGTTTGGTAATGAATGCCTCCATATGTTCCCTGAAGCGATATGTGCAGGACATCCTGTGATGACTCTCATGGCACGCCTTCCAACTAGCATTTTTCAGCAGGATAATGCTCGCCTACCCACAGTGGTGGTTTCCCAGGAATGTCTCTGACAGGCACTTGCTTGGACAGATTTATTACCAATCAAGCATTTTATAGGCAACCTGTATATCTCCATTCCCAACTTTATCTGGCCTACAATCCATAATAATGTTTAACATATTCTTTAAGCAACATGCCTCTAATCCCATTTAATTAAAAAACAATGAAACATATAACTGAATCATCCTTTTTAAGATTTGCTTGCCATGTACAGTATACACTGACATGACAAAAGTCATGGCACAGCAGCATGTAAATTGATTATGAAGTGTTACATCGCAGGGTGGCTACACTCAAAAATGGAAAAAGTTTACAATCCACACTTTTTAAAATCATGAGTGAAACTGCTTGAGAAACATTTAGCAAGATGTCAAAATGCCTGCAGCATGGACTTTGACATGGATTTTGTGCTACTGGATGTAAAACAGCTTTACAAAGACTCAACTATCTTTTAGTATGAGCAGTCCTATTACAGAGTGCATGACCCTGAAACTAACAGCTGTGTCAATATACAGCGTGTTTGTTTTGATAGTTTATAGTATGAGAGAAGCTTTAATTAGCATTCATCTTCACGACAGGCTGAATAGGCAGTGAATGGCAGTTACGAACATTCAGTGGTTGAACTAGAGTGCTAAAGAAGCAAAAGAAAAGAAGTGACATTAGGCCAAGCTGTTTTGCCTTGAAACTTCTGTGGTGATTTACTAGTCTGAACTTTAAATAAAAAAAAATAAAAAAAACACACACATATATATATATATATATAAAAAGGTCTGCTCCGAATGTGCCTTTGAGCTGCAGGGGATTACAGTGATGTGTCTAGATGGCAGGCCCCAAACATAATACTAATAACATACTGCAAAATAATGCAAATATATACTGTTGGGCTGATTGATAGAGTTAAAATACGAGGGGAAAAATGTGTACTTTTCACCAAAGAGGATGCAAAAAGTTACATAATAAACAAATAGGCTTCATTTTGTCACTGTAAAGCCCATTAAAACATGCTGTAATCAAATGCAGTCCACAGTGTTCTCGTTTGTCTCTCAGGGCCTCTGAATAAGAAGTTTAAATAAATAAGAAAAAGCTATCAGTCTTAAGAAGTAGCTTTCTGCAAGACTGAATTCTGACTCCAGAAGAACTGTTGCAGATGTGACTGAAAGGTTATTACTCCCATTTTAGCTCAAACTAATGTCAGAAAAATCCAGCCATTTCCTGTTGTATGCCACAAGCCGACATGAGCCTTTGACCAAATGAAATCCTCCTTTTACTCTCTTTGGCCCTCTCAGTAGTTATGTGTAATATGTATTATACACTGTATGTGTAAATGTTTAGAGAGAGAGTGAGAGAGAGTGAGAGAGAGATACAGGTGGAGCCTGCCTACTGTTTATAGGCATGTGTTTTAGCAAAATAAACTTTTATTTTATTCATTAAAGCTTTGACAACATTTCTCATGAAACCCCCAAAAAATACTACCATTTGGAGTAAAATAAATAACCTCTGTTTAAGGGGCAATCTTGAGACTGGAAGGTTGTCGGTTTGAATCCCTGAACTATCCTCAACTGGGTGCAATGGATAAGGCTGCCGGCTGCTTCCCACTGCAATTTTCTACACAAAATACACCACAATCACAAAGTGAGAAAAGTTAGTTTGAAATATTTGCAAATGTATTAAAATATAACAAAAATATGATACAGCCTTTTTCACAGCCTTTGCTTAATAATTTGTTGAAAAATCTTTGACAGCAATTACAGCTTCAAGTCTTTTTGAATATAATTGGCACTCCTGTTTTTGGGAAGTTTCTCCCTTTTCTTCTTTCTGATGCACAGCCATTTTTAGATATCTCCAAATATGTTCCATCAGGTTCAAGTCTGGGTGCTGGCTGAGCCACTCAAGGACATTTACAAAATAAATTTACAAACCCAGTCCTTTGTTATCTTGGCTGTGTGCTTAGCATCATTGTCCTGTTGGAAGATAAACCTTTGTTACAGTCTGAGGTCCAGAGCACTCTGGAGAAGGTTATCATCAAGGAGGTCTCTGTACATCGCTGCAGTCATCTTTCCTTCAACCCTGACTAGTCTCCCAGTTCCTGCTGCAGAAAGACTATGCTTCACTGAAGGAATGGTATTGGCTAGTTGATGAACAGTGTCTGATTTTCTCCAGATGTCATGCTTGACATTCAATCCAAAAGGTTCAATTTTTTGTTTCTCATGGTCCTTTAGGTGCCTTTTGGCAAACTCCAAATGGGCTATTTTATGCATTTTACTGAGGATTGGCTTCTGTCTGGAAGGCCTGATTGCTGGAGTGCTGCAGAAATGATTTCCTTTCTGTAATTTTCACCTCTCTTCACAAAGCAACACTGGATGGGTTGTTGCTCACCTCCCTGACCTTTCTACTACGATCACTCAGTTTAGCTGGATGGCCAGCTCTAGGAGAGTCCTGGTGGTTCCAAACTTCTTCTATTTATGGATGATTTGTGGATGAGCAATGTGCTCACTGGGACCTTCAAAGAAGCAGAACAAAATTTTTTGTACCCTTTCCCAGATCTGTGTTTCAAAACAATCCAGTCTCTGAGATCTACAGACAATTCCTTAGTTTTCATTACTTGGTTTGTGCCCTGACATGCACTGTGTACAATGGGACTTTATATAAACAGGTGTGTGTCTTTCCAAATCATGTTCAAACAACTTAATTTACCACAGGTGTCCAATCAAGCTGTAGAAACATCTGAAGGATGATCATTTTAAGTGTCATGAAAAAGGCTTTGAATACTTATGCAAATGTTTTTGTGTTTTATTTTTAATAAATTGATTTGTTTCAAATAAAAATTTCAAACAAGCATTTTTCTATTTGTTATTGTGGAGTATTGTGTGTAGAAATTTGAGGGAAAAATTAACTTAATCCATTTTGAAATAAGGATGTAACATAAAATGTGGAAAAAGTGAAGCGCTGTCAATATAGATGCACTGTATATAACAGTAGAATAGTATAAAATACTATTTAATAGTACATTTAAAAATTCAGCCATGTTCATAATTTCATTTAAAATATTTGAAATCAAAAATACTGGATCTCAGAATTAGAGTTTAATACATTAGTAGTTAGACAGTATTAACATTATAACAAAAAAGGCTTAGAGATATTTCATTTTAAATACAATGAATATTGATTGTATCACATTTTGCCTTTTGATTTAAATTATTTCATTAAATTATAAATTTATTTTCTAGTTTTTCTCCAAAGCTACAAAAAAACAAAAACAAAACAAAAAGGTACATTTTGTTCTTTAAAGGTATGGACAAACACTCAAACACACCTGCTTAAAGCCTCCAAGTAGAGCATTTCTCTCCCTGTCAGCTGAATATTGAGCTGTGTAATTAGGCCTTCAGATGCATGTCTGCAGAGTGAGAAGTTAATTACATTTGGAGTTGTGACATGTTGAAGGAGTTAGAGCTGAACTGTTTGTTCACATCTCTATTTCTCTCCACCCATCTCTACCTGTTTATCTCCACATTTATAATATGTATGAAAAGGATGAGAAGGTTTTTAACTAATTTTTAGATTGTTCCTCAGCTCTAAGTAATGCTAAACATGAAAGCCCATTTTATACTGGATGTGGAACATGTGTCATTTGATGTTTCCTGCTGTGAACAATGCACTCCTATTTTAATCAGTTAAGCATTTCACATTGTTTTCACATGTCATGTGGAACCACAGCAGCCTTATAGAAGTTTCTAAGCAGAAACAGTACAAAACAGATTATTCTTGTTAAATAAACAATGTAGGCCATGAAGCTACTGGAACTAAACAATATAATATGTATTAATTCATATACCATAACAAGCTATTTGTTACTTTGATTTAATTACTTTGTAAACTAATTACTTTCGCTAACTATTAAGTGAGGCCTGTAAGAGCTATGCTCACATTTAGTCCACAGTGTTTATTTAATACTAATCAAATGCTTTTCCAAAATGGAGAGAAATGTTTATTACACAAAAAGGGAATGTATTTGGAGGTAGAATGAGTGATGTTGCAGGTGTGTAAATGCTGTAAATTGCTTTAGATTAGTCTCCTTCAGAGAAATAATGCAGTCCGATAACCTGTTAATAATCTGACCGATAGCACATTTAATTATGCCATTCCTGATACAATTTCTATCTGATTAAAGGACATAAGTAATAATTTAAGTAGTTAATTAAATTGAATATGTGTATTACATTCCCATTCACAATGCTTAAGTACATTCTGGTTGGATATACTGTATTACAGTTCTATGCACATCAGCTGAGTTTGTACAAAACAACAACAACATGCATTTTACTGGAATACCAGAATAGGCTACAGCACTCATATGGTATATTCTTTGCTTGTAAGATAAACTTGTCAAAATCATGAATCAGTGCAGTGTTAAACAGAAAATCTGCTTCGTGTCTGTGAATCAGTGAATTCCTTTAGTATGACTCTCTCCCACCAGTTTATGGCACACTTTGATCCAGAAGTATTGCATCATTGGAAGTGGGACTGGCAACAAGCTCAAGAAACTCATAATGTTGCAGGACAAGATATCTTCCACATGCCCCTTCTTTAATAAGTGAATGTGCAGCTGTCAATAGTAATCTAACACAGGTAGTGACCAGTACACTTATAGGAGCTCATTACAGAAAAATTGGACAGAGAATAAACTTGGCTATTCTCATAGCAGCCAAGCTTTGTGAGCTGAATTCAGTTCTTGAAGATCACTATACCAATCTCTCTGATAAAGTTAGCAAAGCTAGCAATCATGTCACATCTGATGTGAAATAACAAGTCACATGGAGCAAACCAGTGTACAACATATGGCAACCTGCTTCTGGAGTGAAATGGGCTTAAGAAGGACAATAAATCTAAGAACCAGTTATCCATCCCTTCACAACATCATAGGGCCTGCTTTATATTCCTTCACTCCCTTCTCCTCCTAAAGCAATTCAGTAAACATTCTGAACATTCCAACCCATCAATAAATGAATCTCAAGGTCCCAGTAACACACACACACACACACAAACACACACAGAACGCACTGGACACAGTGCCTGTACTCAATCTTATCGTGAATGTAAACACACTGAACATGAATTATGCAAAGTGAGTTCATGATGAGAGAAGCGGAGATTGAGCTGCATTCTCTGAATCTTCTTAAACACTGTGACATCTGGAAGAGGCTGTATCAGTAATTCTCTTTATTACTCATCAAACAACAGCACTGAATCTAAACAGCAAAGTTAAGCTTACTGTCACAGGTGGCCACAGAAGCTCACACGAATCTCTCTCTCTCTCTCTCTCTCTCTCTCTCTCTCTCTCTCTCTCTCTCTCTCTGTCTCTCTCTCTCTTCTTTCAGTCCTGTTCACTCTCTTTCTCAGTAATATGCCTCTTTCCCCCTCCTTTCAGTTCTCTGCTTCACTTTCCATATCTCTGCTGTGTCCCACCTGCAGAAGCAGCAGTTGAAGGTATGCTTCCGGAACTATTACCACTTTTACTTTGTCCTGAATGTGGCTGCTTTCATCATCCCAGTTATTCCCAGCTTTATACATTCTCAGTGCAGCTCAGAGCCCCCATTCAATCCACAGTTCCATGGTCTTATTTGGCTTCTGAACTGTGGAAATTCAATAATTCCTTCTGCGTCCCTAAAGCTGCTAGTACAGTCGCCTGTAGGGCTGGTATGTTTTGCTGGTGTCCATCAGGGCTCGGGACAATACTGCAATGGAAGGGGCAGTTAAAGACATTCTTCTAGTTCTATCACTACTTCTAACCTAACAAGTGCTCTCTCCCTTATCTTCTAGGGGAATCTAAGTGGATTAGAATACTAATCACTATGACATAAGGATCACAGGTTTGAATACCTGCCATCAGCAGCCAGAATCTGAGAGAACAAAATTGGCCATACACTCACACTTTTTTGATCTTTCTATTAAATCACTCATACCACAGTATACTAAAAAATGCTGTCAATATACTCATAATTTTAATGATCTGACTCAGGCAACCTAACCTTAAATGTATTTGTAAACATAATTCCTTGCTTTCCTTGCAAAATCATTGATGTGCTTCCATCTTTTATTTTTTAAGCAGGAAAACATTTATGCCACCAATTTTAGGTGGTGTTAAGTGTGGAATTATTTAGTCTCTGCATTGCTGAATAAAGAAAAAAAAAGTGTGAGGGGAAGTATGGAATTAAAGGTTTTAGAGACTGGTCAGAAAGGAACAGGGAGGGGTTAAGGGACAAGGTGCATGCCAAGGTCAAGTGGCAACTGCAGATGTTATTTGTGCTCATGGAGTTATTACATTTCAGGTATGTTAAGTACATTTCAGGTATGTGAGCTTACATTACAGGAGGTGGTCTGGCTGTAGATTCAACATTACAGAACATTGGATCACAGATGATAATTTTGAATATGAATAACGGTATTGTTACTGTATCATCTGTCAAACATAATGGATCATTCCTTAACTATCTACAATAGTCTTGTTGGTTCAGTTTCCCAGTTTTTTGCTTATAGGTGAAGTCTATATTTATGTAAATATAGTACCTTAAACTGCAAGTTTGCAAATTACGTTCTATGACTGCCTCCATCTAAAATAGTTTCCTGAGAATAAGTTCAAACCTTTGATTTAGTCTGTTGCTCCATTTTCCTGCTCTTATTCTCTATTCTTTATGGTTCCCATTCTCTGGTCACAACCTTATCATGTTCCTTATCATTGCTCCACTTGAAGACTTACCGGTACTTTCTTTTGTATGACTTAGGCTATTGACCCTCTTTTTCTGAACCAGTCCATTTATATTGCTTTCCCTGTCAATTCTGGTTCTTCCTCTCTTGAAGCACAAGTTACAATGATTAATACTGCTCTTTCTGAGTTCCGTACACTAGCCCTCTCTCCAACAGTATAATAGAAAAGTACATAAGTACCCTTTACCTAAAAGACTTGTTCCCCAAAACTGGAAATGCTTTGATTCAGATCACTAATCATTTCCTAGTGTTTGCAAATGCTGGTGTTCTTAGCATATGAGAGATATGACAGACATTATACAATGTAAATATATATATATATATTTACATTGTATAATGTCTGTCATATTTATATATGTAGATATATATCTAGATATATGTCATATCTATCTATCTATCTATCTATCTATCTATCTATCTATCTATCTATCTATCTATCTATCTATATACACACATTGTATAATGTCTGTCATATCTATATATATGTAGATATATATCTATATATATATATATATATATATATATATATATATATATATATATATAGCTTATAATCTATGAGAAAACGTTACTGGCATAGAAGCATCCACTAGGATCCGTTCTGATATTACTGATAATATATCAGGAGCAAGATGTTCTGCCTTTGCATGAACTTCTGATAGTTTATGAAAAGGACTTATCTGCGACCCTAAACTAAAGTAAAATAGAAGTCTAATGGTGTGGCGCTTTCAGCAAGAACAGTATTGTGCCACCATTTTTAGCTGATATGAAATGGGGCAGGATAGGCTGAAAGTTTCATCGGTTTGGTAAGGGGCTTGGGAAGAAATTGTGTAGGGTTAAGGGACAAGCTCCATGCACAGTTGTCTAAATGGATTGGTCGCTACCCCAGCTATTACATTGAGACAGAGTTCAAATTGCCAGCAATGTTGGCAACAATGTATTTTCAGGCTGCCAGCCCAAATTGGATTTTTGGCATATGTGAAATGTGGAGGTGGTTTGAAATGAGATTACATTAAGATTTGTACAGATGCAACTTAGTCTGGACACTGGGTGCTTAAATTGGATTTTAAAGTATCATTTGCATCACTCACAAAATGACCAGCAATGGCTGTGACAAATAGCCAAAATTACGGTAGTGTAAGAAGATCGCCATAGTACCATAAACCATCACAGACAGCAGAAATTTCACACTGGACTTCAGACACTTCAGAGTCTAGGATTCTTGATTTCCAAATGAAATACAAAATTTACTTTCATCTGAAAAGAGGACTTTGAAGTTCTTTTTTCTCCTCAGCCCAGGTAACATGCTTCTGATGTTGTCTCTGAGGGGTTTGGTATTAGGAATGCTGCAGTTTTGCCCCCTTTCCTGGAGATATCAGTGCATGGTGGCTCTTTATGCATTGACTTCAGCCTCCTTGTGAAGCTCTTGAATAAACCTTTTTGACAATCTTCTCAAGGCTGTGGTCACCCCTGTTGCTTGTGAAGCCACATTAATATGCTTTGGTACAGCACTCTGCAATGACTATCTGTGACATACCTTGTTTGTGGAGGGTGTTGAAGATTGTCTTCTAAACAACTGTCAGACAGTTGTCAGTCTTCCCCATGATTATATTTGTGTGTACTGAACTAGACATGATATTTATTGTGTACATAAGACAAAAGGCTTGACACAGATTGCATTACATGTAAAGATATTCAATAGCATATCTTATAATATATTAGAATATTTTATATTCTAATCTTTTCAGTGGCACAAGTATTCCTGTACAGGAGGGAGGACAGAAGTTAATAGTGCAGTATCTACTTTATCACAAACCTAATAGCTGCATGGATGTAGCCTTGGTTCCCCTGAGGGTTGCTTGACACATTAAACTTGAGAGGCATTTTTCACTTCTTATGAAGAGGGATGTTAGAATGCTGTGCAGGCATGGAAGCTGTTTTCAACTTCAGTGTAGAGGGGCACTGGCCCAAGTATTTGAGGACCCACTGTTTTTCGAACCTGCAGTGTCCCATTTTTCAGAAGCATTGAAAGCTAGCTTACTGGAGAATGACATTGGATTCAGCAGGATCCACCACTAAGAAAATGGAGTAGAATGGTCATGTTGTTTTTTTCTTTCTGGTTTTGTTTTCTTTCCAAAGTTTATAAAAATGGACCAGGAGGACTCATCTCTGAAATATTAATGACTGTGTCTGCAAAGAAGACTTTTTGAAAAGATGAACCTACAGTGGAGTGCTTAAGATTAAGCCGACCATGAATGGACGGTGACTTTCCCTCTGGGATTAATAAAGTTAAATGTCTATCAGATCAGTCCCTCTGTTGGAGAGACTTCTGAAACATTGTGTCTGTGACTGACTAGATGCTGTCTACACTTCACAGAAGGGCCAAAACTCCAAAAGAGAGACTGAGAGATGTATAGATGTATGATGAAAAATGCAAAGAAAAGTGATAATGGATTATTTATGAACCAATTCAAAATAGATTTTAACCTTTATTATTATTTTTATAAAATCTTCTTGCTTATAAAATGTCATTTCTTAGTTATGGATTCTGAGTCTCAAAACACTATGGTAGCTAGTGAAGCAACTGTCAGAGAAGCGTTACTGTCTAGTGTTCACGATCAGACTGTGACATTTTTCACATTTTAATCTTGTGAACTAATTGTGTGTGAATGGGGTTTAGTCTTTATCTGTGCACATGAGGAATGTGTTGGGATTGCATTTGTTCAATTATGATTCATGTGCAACTTCCCAGATGGCACATGAACATCCACTGATGTTGAAATGTGACGGAAATTATGTCAGATGTGGCTTCCATGTTGAAGAAATGTTGAAACAATGCCTGATGTTACACGGTTGTGAAAAGATTACCTCTTAAAAATCGACTTTGTTTTTGGAAAATGAACTATAAAATCAGCAGGGATTCTGAAATGTTGTTAAAACAAACTTAATTCATTTTTTCCAAATTGGAAGTTGATTCAACATTGATTCAGCCATAACCATGGTGTTGGTTCAATAATAAATAAACTGAAAGAATTTTTTTTTTGTTTGTTTTGTGTTTTTAAAGATTATTACTTCATTTAAGAATACTTACAAGTCAGTCTCTCTCTCTCTCTCTCTCTCTCTCTCTCTCTCTCTCTCTCTCTCTCTCTCTCTCCAATATCCTTTGTCATAATTCGATATGTTATTTTTCCTCATCTCTGTTTCACACTTCCCTTTTGTAAATTTCTGTCTCTCGCTGTCTCACTCTCTTACTCCCCTATTGTCCCTTCTCACCCCATGCTGTCTCTTTTCTGAAACACCTATATTCCTGTGGTGCTTGGTATTTTATTGAATATGTCTGCCATAAAATTGCTTCAGACAGGAACACATATATAGAGGTGTAATGAAACGTAGGCCACCATTTGGTTCTGTTCACCACTTGTTATTCTCATAATCCTCAAAACAAAATTTTAATGAGTTAAAACCAGTTTCAATCTACTCTCTTGTGGAGAAGAGTAGGTATTTTAATATTACAGTTATTACAGGTTAGTTACAGAGTAGGTTATTATAATGTTACAGGCCAACAGTTGGGGCCTCAGTTCCTCAGTTCCATTGCCTCTGGTGATATAATCACACTGGTTGCTCAATTTTGTGTTTCCTGGAAGCATCAGTAATTCAAGCATATGCGCAAATTCCAAATGTGTGTTTAGGAGTAACATACATGCTTTCTCCCTAACTCTCTAAATATGTCACTGTGTCTCAAAATACTTCTGCTGTAAAGAAAATAGTCTATAGCTATATTATTATATTAATGGGAAAGCAATAATATGATTTCTCAGTGCATTCTTGTATGCAGACTTGCTGAAATGTACAATATAAGATATATGAAAGGTATATAGCTTACAGTATCATAATATACGATTAATCATAATTCACTGCAATTTGATCTAAATGAGTAGCAGGTTATTTCCGCCATCATTTAACACAATCAAACCAAACGTCTCACAGGCAGTTTTTTTCAGAATGTTGATTCCATTTTACTCACAACTTTACCACCTCACAACAAGAGGCCTGAAAGTTAGATGTAGATGGAAGTAAAGATTGCTTTATTCATATAAATAAGACAGAAAACAGAAAGCCACATGTGCAGACACAGTTTAACCAGCCCAAAAAACACTGTAACAAAGAATTGCTTATCCACAAGACAAGGAACAAGATCCAGCTGGAAAGGATTATAAAGGGAGGAGAAACAAAATGAAACCTGGGTTTAGACAGTAGCATGGACCAAAGAGAACCATAGCAAACCAAACAAATACAGGAGCACATGGTTTCCGTATAAAAACAAAGGCACATGGCTTCCAACAGTACAAGACATGCAAACAAGAGAGACAGAACTAAGAACAGGGCCATATTGCAGCCTAAGAGTTGTTGGGCCATGTACAGACTCACCATCAAAAGAGTAACAATCCAGAGGAATCAACCGATTGCTATGCATAATTGCAAGTGTGTTATTTCAGACTGCCATAGAGTCACTCAAAATGGCAGCAGGTCTTCTTCAATGATGAGTCTTGGTGGAGATGACAAATCCATGTGTGGAGGCACTGTGATCAGTGCCAAGATCAATGGTTTGTTGTCAAGTGTTATATGTCTAGAAGGCCTGGTGTCATGCTGTGGGGTGCAATTTCATATGATACCAGATCACCTTTGGTCTTTATTACAGGCACTTTCACAGCCTAATGGTACATTAACGAGGTCTTGCAACCAATGGTCCTAACTTTTCTGAACACACACTCTGGTGTGATTTTTGGACAACACTTGTTCGCATACTCTTGCCATCTCAAGAGTTTGCCATGAAGATACACATACTATGCCATAACCAGTCACATCGTCAGACCTGTCCCCAAATGAAAATGTGTGGAATGCTATTGAATGCACCATTAATATTCCACCCCAACCGTAAAGAAACTGAAACTGCAGAAACTGAGTGAGAGTATTGTTGCAGGACCCTATTACGATTCTCATATCAACTACTGTCATGGAAAAATCCACTTTAGCAGGATAGCAGCTTCACAGGACCATTTACAAAAAATCAACACTATCACATTATGGCTTGATAGGTATACCTTGTTTGGACAGTGATTCACTTATCATTGTTTCTTATGTACAGTGCATAAGGAAAGTATATATTTTGTTATGGTACAGCCTTGTTCCAAAATGGATTGAATTCATTTTTCTCCTCAAAATCCTACACACAACACTCCAAATGAAAAAGTGAGAAAAGTTTTTAAATCTTTGTAAATGTATTAAAAATAAAGCACAAAAATGAGACAATTAGGAGAAATTTACAAAAGCCCGGCACAGTGATGCATTACCGTGTTTCCCTAGAAACGTGAATATGACATCATGCCTTGCACTAAATCAGAATTGGCAATCTGTCAATCATGCTGAAATGCAATCAGCAATTGGAATCAGCCCCCAAAACAGTGATCAGTCAGTCTCTAGTCACAACATTATGAAGTCTACCTAGCTACCTACCTACCTACCTTTTTTTTTTTTTTTTTTTTTTTTTGTATTTTTTATGTTCACACCATGGCTTTAGCATTGATGATAATATGGGAGGAGACCATAAAAGAAGGGAAGAACTTTGGCCTGGAGTTCAGATGCCCCCTCCATCCCAATAAGTGGGGTAAAGACTGAGAAATATGGCACAGTTAACAGGAGGTGAAGGTGAGGTGGTGGGTTGTGAAAACTTTGTGAGGATGTAAGCAAGGTAGGGATGGCATTTATATGATGATAGGTTGAGAAGATGAGGGCCATGTTCCTTCTCCCAAAAATCGGTTATTTGAAAACACCAGTTTGTGACGCAAAAAAACAACAAACCTGCCCTCTTCTGGCTTTGACAGATTACAACCTTTGAGAATCAATATTATTAAAGAAGAAACATAGACTAAAGTATAAAGACAGTATAAATAGGTTTATCTTAAAAGGTTAATAGCACTGAAGGGTGTTCCAGACAAATGAACAAGAGGCAAATTCTGTGGCTTTATCCTATTTAGTTTCCCTTTGGACTTTAAAAACCCAATCTTTTGTTTAGTTTTTCCCCCCCGTTGTTTTATGTTTGTTTCTGCAAACATGGCAGTCATTTTTATTCCATTGTAATGTGAAATCTACATTTAAAATCTTAAATGCTACTAAATACCTCCACAACATTTAAAATGTTTATGTTTGCCATCAACATGTTGTCCTCAAAAAGAGCTAAAGTACAATGCACTGAACCTCCTCTTAATTTATTCTCATTTATATGAAACAGACAAAAACAGGTCACAGATCTATATTAAAGTAAAAGATGTTGTGGGCCTGTTTCTCCAGATTGTCTTCTAAACCTCAAGGCTTGTGAAATCCCTCAGCATTCAGGGCCACTGAGGAAAAGAAAAATCAGATTTCAGCTCTCATTAACAGTCTGAAATACCTGCTTATTCCCTACATAGTGAAGACATAAAACTGCTGTCTACCAGCAGATACCACTAGATTTCAGATTTATACATAGAAATAATTGTGAATATGGTTCTATTACAAAAATATAATTCTCTGTTTAGATGTACATGTACTTTTGTAAGCAAATAGGTTTCCATTATTATTCTATTGCCAAAAGTTGTTGTTCACATACTAAATATATGTGTTCAGATCAACTTTGTTCTTTGTATGAAATTGAGCATAAACTGTCAGAGTATAATTGCATGCGTGTACACACAAAATTTGCCTGAATGCTTGCAAATTGTTCCATGCTCTTGCACTCTGATTTTCAATGCAACAAAGCTGCCAGGAGTTTTTAGACAATCAGAAGCTGGTAACTGGTCACGACCAATGACATTCTTTTCGACCCTCCTTTATATTCTCATTGCTTTGAAAAGCATGATGACCTGCACCCAACCAATAAACATATGAGGTTCTACTATTGAACAGAGAACAAATAGCTGAGGCTGGCACCGACTCACCTAAAGTGGACAGCTGAATCTGGTCAGATGAATCTCAATTTCAGATGATAGTGTCAAAATTTGGCCCAATTAGGATGAATCCAAGAACCCAACCTGCCTTGTGTTAATGTGTTCTAGGTTTCATAACTCAGAGTACATAAAGACACCACACAAACTGAATTAAACACAAGTTTAAATGCCAAAGCTGCCTTCCAGTGCATGTTTATTGCTACATGATAACAATAAAAATAACAATATTTGGTTTGGTGCATAAAAGTACATTAATTATGAAAATATCCTGCAAAATTAGCCTAGGTCATGCACATGTTTACTATACCAAATATTACCTGATATAATCAATAGCGTGTGACGCTGAAAGAGAAACAGGAAAGACCCTCATGCTGGGTCTTAAGTGGGTCAGCAATGTTTGACAGCATGTCAGTGTGTGGGGTGTGTGGACATGTTCTCATTGGTACCCAGAGCAGCTATATGATGCTCATGCATAACACATCCCATGTGCTGTGCCCAGTGGCACAACAGGAGACACCAATTAAAACTGAGTTGATACATGTTCCACCGTCCATCTGCTTATAGTCAGGAACAAAAGAAGGGAGGAGAAGAGGGAAAAAAAGAGTACCGTAAAGGAGTACACAAAAACAATATTGTTAGAAGATTTGGAAAAACTGGAAAAGGGCAAATTTGTTCCACTCTGCCTCCCAAGAAGGAGCAATTTTGTATCATCAAACAGGTAGTTTCTGACGTTATATTTGCTTGCTTTGGCAATCTCAAATTTCCCCTGGAATCATTTTTTTCTTGTACAGAACTAAAATCTCTCTCTCTCTCTCTCTCTCCCTCTCTCTCTCTCTCTCTCTCTCTCTCTCTCTGTCTCTCTTGTTCTCTCTCTCTCTGTGTCTCACTCTTCACCCTCGCAGAGTGGAGATTGCCAAAGGTGCAGCAATCTAAAATAAGATCCTTCAGACTGTAGACACAATCTGCAGCAAAACACTGCTGCTCTAACCACCACTCAGTTTTCTCCAGCTAGCAAAGCTCAGGAGAAGCATATAGGATCCTTTATAGCTCTGTTTTACAAAGACCTCCCCAAAATGAAAGAAATAAGCTTGTAGTGACCTTAAGAAATAAGAGATAAGAGATCACCTCATAATTTAACGAACCTTCATTTTTTAAACATTCCCATGCAGATTTGATCATGAAATGATTGTATGGAATAACCGATGTTTAAAGTAACAATATGAAGCAATCTTTAAAATAGCATTTAAAATAGCAGCTTCAGAATCATGTTGATGCTAAACTGACTGTAACCTGAAGGGTGGCATCTCTGTCAATGCATTCCTACTCCAAACTGGAAGACTGCTACTGCACTATATCTATGGTGGAGCTGCATGATAGATCTGACCAAAATTATGTCAAGCTGTGTAACCTAATTCAAATTTGTGTAACATCCTGTAATACTACTCTACTTCTTCAGTCAACATGCTTATTCTACCTCAGATGCTGCTTCTGTATCTCTCAGCTTGTCAACAAAGGCATGAGTACAGCTGTGCATGAGAGCATGATGTTGGCTACTGTATTACTGTGGTGCTGGATTCTTCTTTTAATCACTTTTTCAATGTGCAAGGTTCTATCCTGATGCACAAACCGGCACTTATCATTTGACACTGACTTCTTACTGTTGACTCTACACTACTGTTGAAATGACCATTGTGAATGGCTGTTGAGGCTATCCATTATTTATTTTATTGGGCCAAAAGACTACAAAGGACAATAATCACATTTAGGCATTTTTGGTATTGTTGACAATGTTTTTTGTGACCCATCCAGTAGAGCTACTTTTGGAACTGGCTATGGTCTTGCCCAGGGGCACTGCCTGGCCTGGGCTTCCAAGGCTATAGCTTCAAATAATTGTTAAAGAGCTTTGTAACTGGATTTATTGGAGCACAATGTGTGAAATGTTGAATAAATGTTATTTGTACTTAGCTTGTGATAATATATGTAAATGTTCCATCTCTGGTTCTGTTTTGTATATTCATAGTTTTGTTTTTGTTTTTTTTCAGATAGAAAATATCATGTATCTGCAATAAAAGGGGGGAGGGAGATCCAATACTCATCAAACACAGTTAAAGAGCAACCAGGCAGGTCAATACTTAAATTAAGAACAAAGTAATGAAACCAAACAAACCCAAATATCGCCAATGTCCAATGAAAAACTTGTATCTCCAAATTTCACAGGACAAGATCATTTTAGAGCATTTCATCCAGGATTATTTACACAGTGGACAAAGCAGCTACAGGGTTGAAATCACAAAGAAAACTTGACAAAAATGAAGTTACATGGTTTTCAAAGGACCGCATTGAAAACCACATAATTTTGATTAGTTTTGTAGTTTGAATTTGGATTTCAAATGTGTCTTTTATGTCACTTGCAATATGACAAACCACAAATACATCAAATCCAGAGTGTTCGAAGTGTGTTTGTCACCACTGATCTAGAGGAAAAAAAACCTCTAGATTATGAGCATGATTTTATTATTGTTTTCATTAACTGGGCTTAACTCAATAACTTAAAAAATAAAATTTCACCAAATAAATCATATTTTACTTTTTCATTTTGTCAGGTGTACTGAATATTTATAATTCAAGGCTTCTACTGTTTATATTTTAATGAAGAACAATTATTAGTTATTATAAAACAGCAAATGTATTTGCATTATTAACATTAAAAAATGTTCAGTACTTCATTATTGTTATGGTCTCAGGCCATTTGTCATCAGTCATAATGCTCGATTCACAAATACACAAATGCACAAATAAACTAATTCATTTTTTTTCTCCTGATATCGAGGGTATTAAGGAGTTTATTCAGCTATTGTTGGAGTGACTCTCTCTACTGTCCAGAGAAGGCTTGTTTTTTTTTTTCTGGTGCATTGCTGTGAGGATTTGATTGCATTCAGTTAAAAGTTAGTGAGTTTCATCATTCCATTGAACACAGTCCAACTGCTCCACAGCTCAGTGTTGCGGGGGCTTTATACCCATCTCATCTTTTCCCTTGTTCCACAGTACAGTTCCCCTCCAATGGCCAACACTGTAGGGCTTTCATATCAGTTTTCCTCAATAAGAAGATTAACTCTGTGGTTAATGTCACCCTGCTGTTATGTCTTCATCTCTTGAATGCCCGACAGCAATAGCATGAGAGCAGAATGAAGATCAAACAAAACAAACTACTGCTGACCTCTGACCCTGGCACTCAGTGAGAAACCCAGTGGCTCTGTGTTATTAAACCCCAGGAGGCTGTGTTATTGCTCCTTGAAGACCTAGACACCCAGCAAAGCTGTTCCACTTAGTCCCAAACACAGCTAACACACACACACACACACACACACACACACACACACACACACACACACACACACACACACACACACACACTGACATGAGAAATGAGTGGGAGGGAAAGACAGAGACTGAGAAAAAATTAAGGGAGGAGAAGAACAGAAAGAGAAGGGAAGAGAAAAAGGAGAGAGAGATGGAGTTGATTAACTGATTGAATGTTTTAGATTTAGTGAACAACGGGTATAGTAATTGACAGTTGTGAACAAAACAATAAGAAGAAAAGATTAGAAAAGAGTCTGTCTGTGCTGCTGTTTTATTTTTTCTCCTGAATATGACAGTATTGTTAAGAGTGCTGGCATTATCGACATTGTTGCAATGGAATGTTTACACTGTGTCCAATCATTTTACTATTTTTATAAAAAAAAAATCTAACTACACTTTATTAGTAATCAGTGCAGAAATCCAGGTAATTTCAAAAGGCTCAGTTACTTTTTCTTGCAACTGTAGGTCCCAAAACATTCTGACAAATTACAGGAAATTGAGGCAGTCTAGTCTGAGGCAGTCTAGTCTGGACTCCCCTTTACATGCACATGCATCACAATATGAGTACAAAATCCACCACTCACATTTATTCTATCTACTGTAACTGCCCCTTATTAGTAAACAGGATTTAAAAGGAATCTGAAGGCAGTCCTCCATGCTCATGGAGGTTACTGGAAGGTAGGCAGAATTTGGCACAGTACCAATACCAATCAATGCATACCAATCAAAGTCAAGCATAGGGAGACATACTCCATGCAGGTGATGATGACAGGATGTAATAAAGTTCTTTAGTGCACATGCATAACTGCCGTGTGTAACTAGACCCAACCAGACCAAAAGAATACAATGTAACAAAAATAAAAATGTGTGACAATGTCCTTAATTTTTCTAGTCTGCACTTTTGATGCTTACACATAAAATTAGTTTGTGTTTATCTATAATTGTGATAAAAATCTGACCACATTTTACTAGATTGATTTATTTATTTATTTATTTAGCAAAACATAAATCAGATAAAGTAGGTCCCAATGCAGTCTGTCATTACTCTTACACAGTACATATACATACCTACATAAGTAAATATATGTTAAAAATAACATTTATTGAAAAGATATAAATTCGTGTTTGCAGTTGAAAACAATGTGAGGGTTAATATTTCATTTTAATTCAATTAAAGGTTCAGAAGATATAAGAATTCTTAAAATAAAACCTGCCCTCCCTGTGTATGAAGCTGTGTGAGTTAATAGACTCTCCAAACAAGGAAAGGACTCCAAAGTCAGGGAGACATTGTGATCATGCCAAGTCTCCACAGGTCTTACTCATTCTTCTTCAGTAACAAAAACAAGCCTTGAACTTTTGGCCAGGCTGTACGATCTTTCTAAAATGAAAGGGGATGCCAGCTGCTTCCAGAATTAGATCTCCTTTTTCTGCAAAAAATTCTGTGTTATCCTGATATAGAAAGGAGAACTTTATCTTCCCTAGCCTGCTGAGTGTGTGGGCAACCTTTGGAAGTCACAGCAACAAAAACAAAGATGTTTCTAAAATTATATTAATTATGTTCCACTAGAAGCTCTTTAATAACTGGAGAAATTCCTCCAAAAGTGTAGACTTTCCACTTTAACTGCTACCACATTATGTTTTACGGAAAAGTCCAAAAATCCAAGTTAAGTGGCAATTAACAAAAAAAAAAAAAAAATCATAAAAGAAAAAATATGCTTTGCTTTATGCATCATACTTAACCCACAACCTTGTCAACAGTAACCCAGTGCTCTAATCACTGAGGCAACACTGTCCTATTTATCCTTTTATCTTAACTATGCATAAGTTGTTGTTTAGGTGTTTAATATTGTTTTCATAGGCTTCTAAAGCATTTAAAGCATTTTGAATTCAAATGGGATTTATTTCAAGGGTGATATATAAGTAAACCTAAATACATGTCATTTATTAAATAAAAATATTTGCACAAGATAAGCATTAAAATATGATAACATTTCATTTCTTTCATTTACTTGTAACTCTTCTACATCTCCATTTTCTAATTTACATTTACCTTTGCGGCATTTAGCAGATGCCCTTATCCAGAGAGACTTACAAAAATGCTTTGCTGTTCACTTAGAATATCCTTAGCTATTAGACAAGGCTGGAATCTAGAGATTCCCCACGCTTAGATCCTGCTGAACACAAATGTCTTTATGGAGTTAAATACTCCTGAAACAGATGAGTCTTCAGTCTGCGTTTGAAGACAGTGAGGGACTCAGCTGTTCGGACTCCCAGGGGAAGTTCGTTCCACCATTTTGGTGCCAGAACAGAAAAGAGTCTGGATGCATGTTTTCCAGGCGTTTTGAGGGATGGTGGGTCAAGCCGAGCTGTACTTGAAGCTCGAAGGGCTCTTGGTACAGCTCGAGTCTTGACCATTGCCATCATGTATGGAGGGGCTGGTCGGTTTTTGTCTTTGTAGGTCAGCATCAAGGTTTTGAAGGGAATGCTGCAGAGGAGTTACGTGACTGAATTTAGGAACATTGAAGACAAGCCGTGCTGCTGCATTCTGGATAAGTTGCAATGGTCAATTTAAATTATGTTTTACATTTACTGATTAAACACTGGGTCTTGACACAAGAGGGCACAAACAGTGCTTCCTCTGCTGCCCTATTAAAATTCTCTCAAAGGCTTCTTTTGGGTAGTACATCTCCGAGGAACATCATTGGACTGAGAGAATCAGTATGGTCATTTCAGTGAATTGCCCACCATCCAAGCCTTTCTGATCAAGTCACCATTGCCTTTGCAATGATTTCATGAATAAGAAACCTGGCCTGGTATGACAGGAACCACATTGTCTTTGGTCCAGGTTCTGTGTGGGACCCAACAATGATCTGGTTTGTGTATGGATGACTCATGATGAGCACTATACTCCTTCATTTGTTGAGGAACACACTGCCGTAACTGCTGGTGTGATCATCCAGGGATCCATCACATATGACAGTTGGTCACCTCAAGTAGTGATACAAGGCATACTAACAGCTCAGCATTAGGACATCCTGTGGCCAAGTGTTGTCTCTTATGGCATGGGTAGCATGGGTGGCAACAGGCATTTATTCAGCAGAATAATGCTCACCCACACACAGCAAGGGTTTTCCAGGAATGTCTTTAACAGTTAGCAACACAACAAGATGGCCCTTCCAGTCAAAACATTTATCGCCAACAGAGCATTTAGTGTGCAGATCTACAAGTCCACCTGCAACATCTGTGGGCAAATGTGCTGTAGGACGTGATGTATGCCTCCTGTATCCCTCCATGTTCAACTGTATCTCATTATGTATCCAGGCTAGAGCCTCCTTTCAGTTGAACAGTTTTGTCCAATAAACATATCCTTTCACTCTGATATTGTAATCACTGATATAAGAAATACAATAACAGCAGCAGGGAGGAAGGACTTGCGATACCCATTCTTTCACATACTTAAGGTGAAGCAGCCTGTTACTGAAGAAACTGCCAAGTGTCTCATGCATGTTAGCTTGGCTAATATCCTTCTGTCTCCCATCACCTGCACTGGGTCTAAGGGGCTTCCCAGGACCTCTTAACGACATACTACTGCCCCAGCAGACCACACAATCAAAAATGGTTGATGCCACCACTGTGTCAAAGATGGCCTTACAAATTATCTCAGCAGGAGGAGTCTGCTCTGGCTTCTTTTGTAAAATGCAGCAGTGTTAACTTATTAGTCCAGAGTCCACTCTATCAATGTCCATTCCCTGGGTATTCACTGATGGAGGGTTGTTTCTGCACCTGTGGAAATCCACCAACAGGCCTTTGGTGTTCCCCACATTTATCTGGAGGTGATTCTGCAAACACCAGTCCACAAAGTCTTGAATCAGTTTTCTGTACTCACTGTCCTGCTCATTGATAACAAATCCAGGTGAGAAGAAGCTCTGTGTAGAAGATAGATGACAGCATCATCCACCTCGACACATGGATGCACTCACTAGAGGGAGGAGATGGGTAAAGACAAGCTTCTCCAGTGACTTCTTCAGATGGGACGTCAGTGCCATTGGCCTGTAGCTGTCACCATTACTTTGGTGCTGCTTTTTGGGACAGGTACCACACAAGTTTTCACAGCTGTAGTACTTGTTGAACAAATTAACCCTGCAGAGCTGATCTACACAGGAGTTGAGGAGCCTGGTGCTGATCTCATCTGCACCTACAGCTTTCCTCATCTTGATTTTCCTTAGTTCATTCCTGACCTGGGCTGTTGGACAGACTGGAGCAGGGGGAATGGCAGTCAGCCAATGAGCCAGGGAAGGGTGGCAGTGAACTGAGAGCTGGGGGAGGGCAGCATGCAGGTAGTGTCCCAGAGTGAGGGTTCAGCAAGGATGTCTGTGTGGGGTGAGGGGCAGGTGAGTGATCAAATCTATTGAAAAATAAATTGAGGTTGTTTACTTACTTCAGGCAGAAGATGAAGAGTGGTGAAGAGTTATATGCCTCCTTTATGTTGACATAAAACAGGTCTATTGTGTATTTGTATTGTCTCTGGTGTGACAGGTTACATACTGGATGAAGTTGGGCAGAGTGGAGGATGGAGAAGCATGATTAAAGTCTCCAGAGATAAGGAGGAGGGCTTGTGGATGCTGTGCTTGCAGTCTACACACAGCTGAGTGTATGTCACAAGCCCAAGCAGCTATTGCGATAACATGCAAGATGGAGTGGTCTCATCCTATTGACTAACAGTTCGACATACTTATAGCAGATTTGTTCTTTAACAGTGATGTGCCCAGAATTACACCATCTATCATTCACAAATCCTGTCAGTCTGCCTCATTTTCCCTTACTGTTACTGTTCTCTGCTTTCCTGTCCACTCGAATGAGTTGATTGTGGTCCATAGATACAAGTGCGTCTGGAGTTAGAGCAGTCAGCCATGACTCCATAAACATCATGATGCTACACTCCCAGTATTCCGTCTGATGCTGAGTTAGCGCCGTGAGGTCATCCATCTTGTTGAAAAGCGAGCTCACGTTCCCCATAACAACAGAGGGAATTACAGGCTTGTACTGTCTCCTCCACACGTGATGCAGCACTCCAGGCCAGCTTGGTGTGTTTGGTGTCCATTGTGGTTGAAGATGAAACAAACAGGAAACTAAAGTTAAGTACAAGAAAAGAGTCACAACTGAGCAGGAGCAACTACACATATAATCATTACATTCCCATGGTTCTCCGTCTTGATGGACTTTTTATTTATTTCTTTTCAGTGAAGGTATTTTCTCATTTGTAAAGCCTTTTGAATGACCCCAGTCAAGTTTCATGTGGATTAGTGTTTGTAACTATATGATGCATTATTCATCTCATACAATTTACTGAATTTCAATACAGCAACAGTAAATATTTGTAATTAATGATGTAATCAAATGAGAATGTGTACAGTAAACAGTTTTGCCAAATGACTACAAACTTCTAACTTCTACACTTCTGAGGGTTAAAGACTGATGTGTTCTAGTACATGGCTGGGGATAGGGCTTTGGGCAGATAAAGAAACACAAACACACACACACACACACACACACACACACACACACACACACACACACACACACACACACACACACTGCTCTGCATTCTGCCATTGTTCTGTACATTTAAAAAGCTAACAGAAGCAGCTTGAGCCCAGCAACTGCTGACAGGCCATTTTCTCAGTCCACCTATGGTACTCGCTGGTGGAATAAATAATAAAATAAAAGAAGTTCAGCAGATCAAAACCGAATAACTAAAGAGACAAAGCAGCCACTCTAAGGCAACCTCCTACTCTGCTTTACATTGTGCAGATGTACAAGAACATTTCAGTATACATTGAAACCAACATAACCTTGACTACGCAGTGAAGCAGTACAGTCTGCAGCTCAGAGCTATTCATCAGGCTAATGGCAGAGCTCTGAGTGATCCCTCAGCATGCAGGATGGAGTGTTTACTTTAATCATATGTCTTTCACAGACTAAATGGCTGAGCCATAATGAGCAAAATGTGACTTTCAGTTTCAAGCAAAATTGTTCTTTTTATTGACTTTTACTGACTGCTCAGTCATCATATCACTTTTTGTACAAAAATGCTTGACAGGAATACAACAACAGCTTCTAGAAGGCTTGGCACTTGATGATGGGACATAACTCTGAGTATTTGATTGCAAGCAGCCACATGGTCTTTAATCTGGTGTATCATAATGTTGGATAATCAGTTCTGCCACATAAATGTATTGGATGGAGCTCCATCAGTCCAGAGAGCACAGAAAAACTTCTTCACAGTTCCATGTTTCATACCACAAAAACTGAAACTTCCTTCATGTGCATCTCCTCCAGAGTATTGTGTTCTACTGGCATTGAGTTTCTGCAGAGATTATACAACAAGTTAGTGCTCAGTAGTTTTGTGCCTAAAGTCCATAAATATACCATGGTCTAAACGTTTTTGGACACCTCTGGAGTAAATAAACAAGAAGCTCTTGGCACCATGACTAATATCAGGTATCAGCTAATGTTGAGGCTATAAAGCTCATTAGTACTGAGCTTTGGAGTAGCAGATATGTGTTCTTTGAAATGATGGTGCTCCATCCAATACTTTTGTAATGAGTTGGGGAGTCTGGGATGAGGTGGGGTGGAGACCACCCAACATCCTGACCTCACTAATGCTCTTCCTCACAGCATCCTCACAGCAATGCTCTAAAATCTAATAAATGGAAAGCCTTCCCTGGACAGTGCAAAATTTATATTGATTGTGCATCAGTGTTAGCTTCTAGAGTCATAACACATTCTGTCTGCAGAGTTTTAGAGCTTTGAACGGGTATTTAAACCACACCTGCTCCTTTGGTTTCCCACCATATCTGACTGATCACAGCCTAAAAGGTCTGTCCCCAGTGTCCTCTTTTATGAAAACCAAAATATTGTCTCTTTAATTTAGGTCAGGGGACTGTGAGGAATTTTTTAATGCTTCAGTATGTATCTGTTCACACAGTTCAAGGTGTACTTTGAACTATGGTTTGGATCATTATCCTGTTTTAGATGGTTTATGTAATTTTGTAGAATACCTTCCCTCCACTAATGCAATATTGCAAAATCCACTGATGATAGATTCACCCTCATGCTTCACAGTTGGCAAAATGCTGTTCCTTTTTTCTCCAAAATACCTTCACAACATACTTAACTGTGGATAAAGAATTCTGAGCTTATCAGTCCACAGCACACAGCAGTCAAAAACTCATCTGGCATATTTATTAAAATAATAATAATAATAATAATAATAATAATAATAATAATAATAATAATAATAATAATAATATTGTGAAAAAGTTATTTTGGATTAGTTTTGATCATGGCTTACAGCTCATATCAAAATCAGACAGTATTAACATTAAAACAAAAAGGCTTTAACAAAATGTAGCCAATATGATCAATATGAAAATTTACCTTTTAAATTAAATATTGAATAAAACCTTTTCACAGTGTCCTGTTTTTTTGTATGCACCAGTGCATGCTCTGTAGAACATTTAAAGTTAGAGTTTTGTAATGAGGTCACGGTTAACTCTTCCTTCTTATGATAATTCCTTCCATGATAATTATGTTGCAAGCAATGTCACACATGTAACAACATGTGGAACTTACTTGATTCTGAATAATCATAATGTGTGTATTAATGTATGCATTTTTATGTGTATTGTTCATTTTGGGTATATAGGAAAAAAAAAAAGAAGAAGACGACAAAGAACAGTTCACCACCCTCTTACCTTGAGCTAATCTTTCATGCAGGTTCTTGACAATGAAGAGGGAGTTTAGGTTTTCCTATCTTATCAGTTTTCTTGGTCTTCCAGCTAACCTTGACCTCCATAGTATCTCTGAACTGTCATTTACAGTCTGCTCTGTAGAAACCATAAAGTGATTTCTATATTCCTTTAGCTTTCCACTGCTTGGTGGGCATTGATTCATTTTGTTGTTCAGATTTTCAGACAGATGTTTAGAGAAGACTTGGCTTGATGAGAGTTAGCACAAGGTTTAAAGAATCAAATGTAGAAAGCTTTATAATTTACTTCAGGCCTGATTTTCTAATAAGAATAAAAAACCTTAAAAACATTTGTACAGCAACATTTGTACAGACCACAATTATGATTTTATTGTTTTTATGAAAGAATAACTGTAAATTAGGATTTGCTGAAATATTGTTTTATGTTAGCTTAAACGGCTATGTTTATTACTTCTCAATTAAACAAACACTATGTAATGTCTCAATAGTCCCTAACCTTTGCATAAGACTGTATACACAAACACATATTAGAGGAGGGAAATGATTACTGGAGCCTGGCACTTTTTTCAATCTGATAAGGCCGGACAGTGAAATGGCACCCACTTATTTCTATTTCAGGTTGCGTGAGGGGAAAGCAAACAGCGAGCGTGCGGTGGTCTGCTTTCCACTGGCTGGATTATTTACAACAGGAGAGCTGGAGTTTAGCAGTCGAGGAAATGAGGGGTTACGGGACCACACGGACACAGCCAACCATGACCCTTTGTCACGACACCAGTGGCTGCACAAACAGCCAAGAATACAAATACACCAAACACCACATTACCTCATTCCAGGCTGCACACACATAATTTGAACAAAAAGTCTAAGGAAATCGATTAATTTTTGTGTTCGCTGAACTTTGCTTCTTTAGGTGTGCAATGATGCTATGAGTTTAATGCAGTTCACAGGTAATGGACATCTATGTCATTTAATTCTAAAAGCTGCTAATATTTTTCAGACCCCTTCTATTTTGTTTAAGACTACAAAGTTCCTAACTTTGTAATAATAGTATATACACTATTAAATGGCATTTTCTTCATTACGAGGACATAGGTTTGCATATGTACAGTAGGGACATGTCTCTACCAATATTTTGGGATGATGTTTAAGCATACAAGCCTTTGACTCACTGAAAGTGAGGGGATCTTAATGCTCACATTACAAAATACAAATATAGTAGTGTGCTGCGCCATGCATGGAGCAGACAAGAACTGATCAGGTAACACCATCAATGGATGCTATCAAGGTTATCAGTTCAGAGCAAGCATGGACAAAAATTAAGATTTTCGGATTATTATCTTGTCACAGTGGTACTGCAGGTAGTGTGTATGTTACACAGCTCCATAAATATGGAGCCCCCAGTTTAAGCTTACATCATTTCACATGTGAATTATACACAAAGACGTTTTTCTGAGATACTCTGGCAAGCTAGTATTATTTTTGTCAAACACTGTCAAACACACAACTAGCTATCACGCTCAACCACACTGTCACTGTCAAAAGACACACAACCAGCTACCAGACTGTGTTTCTGCCTTATTTTATTTTAGGACTTTGACTGATGTTGCTCTTTAAAGCCTCTGTGCTTACTGTGTCCTTAGTCTGGTGTATTCTATGTTTCTGAACACACTAGGTAGGTGCTGAGGCTTATTAAATGAAGGAGTGAGCAAGATGAATACAAGAGAGACAGACATATTGTGCTTTTAGTAGTTTTTGTAGTTTAGCACCCTGTTAAATGTGAATGAGTCTGGGAGAGGAATAATAAATGTACTAATTTTTAAGCACTTTGAGAAAATTGGGCTAGAGTTGAGTGGTATAAAAAGTAAAAAAAACAGATGCAACACACACTAAATACACACACAAAGTGCCTGACAGAGCCATTAATTGCCTAATTAACATTTTGTGTGTATGGTTTTTAAGTAAGAAGTTAATTGTGGTTGGATGGATTTTTGATATTTGATTTATTTGGGTGTGTGTGTTCTTGTGTGCACGTGTGTGTTTTTTGGCCAGCACATGCCTCCAGAGTGATGGGGAAGAAGGCTGCATCTATTAGAAGCAATCAGGCGCCTCTCTCTCTCTCTCTCTGTGTGTCTCTCTCTGTCTTTTCCAGGCTGTTATATAATCTTTCCCTCTTTTCCTAACTGAGGAACCAGCTTAGGTAGTGCAGCACTCAGTTCTAAATGGAGCAAAGTGTGTTTTGTTCACACATGCTTTACATTATAATTGCTGCCACACATGTAAGCTGGAAAAGCTATTCTGTCTCATACAACATGGTAAAAGGTAGGTTCTTATGGGACTTATAGCACTGAATAGACATACAGCATGAATTTCTATAATGGCTCTTAAAGCAATACTGTCAAGCATTTTTACTTTAAAATAGGACTCCACCAATCTACAGCCCAGTCAAAGTCCTGGCCTTAGTCCAATAGAAATGCTGTGGATGGATCTGAAGCAAGCAGTTCATGGCAGGAACCCCATCAGCATAACAGAATTGAGTCTGTTTTGTACAAAGGTATGGGCTAAATGTGTTCCAAGCCATTGTGAAGCTAGCGAGATAGATAGATAGATAGATAGATAGATAGATAGATAGATAGATAGATAGATAGATAGATAGATAGATAGATAGATAGATAGATAGATAGATAGATAGATAGATCATTTTCAGTGAAAAGAAGCATAGTACATAATGATAAAGTAATAAGTGACATAATGTGTAAACTGTATAACCAGTAACTGTAAAAGCAAAATATAACCAAATATGCAAATATATGTATACATTGAAATCAGTACATATACATGCATGTGTAATAATGAATAATGAGTATCTGACAAGGTCTTAACTCCACAGCAGCCTCTCAGACCCCACGGGCAGAGTTTAAATGTCTGATGGCTGTTGGAACAAATTATCTTATCAGCTTTCAAGACAGGTCAAATTTATGCAGAAATATAGAAAATTTACAAAATTTTACAAATTAGGCTTTACATAAGACAGGGGTATCCAATCTTATCCTTAAAGGGCCAGTGTGGCTGCAGGTTTTCGATCCAACAAAGCAGAAGCTTACCTGAAGACTGAGACCATCTGAATTAACAAGTAGAAAAAAAAAGAATCAAGTGTGCTTCAGCTTGTTTGGAATGAAAACCTGTTGCCACAACCCTATGCAGATACCATTATACACCCCTGACATAAGGTGACTCACTCCCTACCTGACTGAACACAGGCAACTGGAGGACTGTGAGCAAATGATTTTCAAAATTATTATTTTTAATTAAACATGAAAATTCAGGAATAGTGCCCAAAGAAACAAACAGGGGGTCTAGAATAGAGAGAGAGCTCTGTTTCAAGATCAAGCATGTGTTTCTGAAGTAGTGAAGAGGAATGATGTGGCAAAAACATGATGAAAACCACAACCTGTTCCCAGCCATTTTATTTTTCCACAACAACTCTAAATGCCCTCAGCAATTAATTTACATATGAACATGATAACAATCTGTAACTTAAGCAGTATGAAAAAATACTTAGGACTTCCAAGCCACCAGGAGGTTAATATGGTTACATTTTCAGATATAAAAACTCATCTAGTCTGTGAGAAGAACAAAGCAGACTATTGGCAAACTACTAGAGCAGTGGTAAGCAAGCATCCTTCCTTCAATTATTTGAAGTTTGCCAGTACCATATGCTGGGTGGGTGGGGTGATGTGCAGTGCCTTTTGACCTCCAAATATGATGTGTATTATGGCATCCAAAGAGTTCAATTTTGGTCTCATCTGACCAGACTATATTCTCTCAGTATTTCACAGGCTTGTCTAAATGTTGTACAGCAAACTTTAATCGAGCTACAACATGCTTTTTCTTCAGCAGTGGAGTCTTGTGTGGTGAGTGTGCATACAGGCCATGGCGGTTGAGTGCATTACTTACTGTTTTCTTTGAAACAATTGTACCTGCTAATTCCAGGTCTTTCTGAAGCTCTCCACAAGAGGTCCTTGAGTCTTGAACAACTCTTCTGATAATTCTTTTCACTCCTCTGTCAGGAATCTTGCGAGGAGCACCTAGGCGTGATCGGTTTATGGTGGATTGATGTTCTTTCCACTTCTGGATTATGGCCCCAACAGTGCTCACTGGAACATTCAGAAGTTTAGAAATCCTTCTATAACAATCATCTATAACATCAATGCCATCATTATGGTTTACAACAATAAGGTTGCGAAGGTCTTGAGAGAGCTCTTTCCTTTTACCCATCATGAGATGCTTCTTGTGTGATACCAGGCCTTCATTTTGGACTGAACCAGCTGATATTAATTTGCACTGACAAGGGACAGGATTCTAATTACTGAGAGAGTTCAGCTGGTGTCTTGGCTTTCAATACCTTTTTGCACCTCCCTTTCTTCATGTGTTCAATACTTTTTCCCTGTGCCATTCCATATTATTACACATAACATAATTTCTGGACACCTATGGTTTGATTTCTTTGTATGTATGAATTACTTGGGTTGTTACCGACATTTCATTTCATGTCAATAGCACCTCTAGAAATATATTTATTGAGAAAAATGGTGAAGAGTTTAATACTTATTTCACCCACACTGTAAATATATATATATATATATATATATATAATATATATATATATATATATATATATATATATATATATATATATATATATATATACAGAATCTGCATTTCATACTAAAATAAGAACCTGTTTACATGCATTTCTGGACAAGATGACAGATACAGAACTATAATCTGAAGTAGACAATGTATTTGGATTTTGGTTAAGCAAAGTTATATACTCACAGAAGTGCAATGATAAAGACACTATTCTCTGTTTTAAAGCACAGCATGAAAAAGAATTTAAAACTATTATTTTATGATAAAAATGCTACATAATGTTGCTTTAAGGCTAGGCCTGTCACAGAAATTGACCATTTCAAAATTGCCCACTGTTTTTACTTGCATGTATTTGAGCCAGTGACGCTGTTCTGTTCTCTTTTCTGCTCTCTGCCAGGGACAGGGCTTAAGTCTGTGAGCAGACAATGACATTTATCATGTAGGAACAAATGCAGTGTGTAAAAAACAGAGCATCAATAAGCTTGTACAGGACAACCACAACACACATTATTATTGGAATACCAGAATGTGCTCAAACGTGTCCCATGTTCTACAGGGACAAGATCATGTTTCATTAAGCATTAGTTTCCACTCAAAATTTTTGAATTCCTTTATTTCTTCTCTTTCCCACTCATTACTGCAATGTATATCATCAGCAGTGAAATGGGCATCCAGCTCACATACCTCATAATGTTGCAGAACAAGATGTCTTCCTTTCACTTGTTCTTTAATGAGTCATCATTATAAGGCAGTTACAAAAAAAAAGTGTATTCACTGCTTGGGTGGGTTAAAGGGCAAATTCCGTCTGTGTTGTTCTTTTATCTGGACTATTTTTTAACATTAATTTTGTGAGAAAGGTTTAGCAAAGTTTGCTTTGGTAGAGCATTTCTTTATACTCAGCAAGTGTCCGTGTAATAGAACACTATTCAGTCTTCCGTCTGTGTCTTTTTCTTTAGACATCTGCTGCAAAAAGATGTACTTTTTCTCTGAAAGCCTACAAGGGGATTGAGTAAAGGTTTTCTTAAAGTTATTTCTGTGGGGGCAGTTTAATCAGTAGGGGTAACATTCAGAAGATAAATGTTCTCAAGAAGAATTACACAACAATGGGCTGTTACTGGAAAGCACTTTATAATCATTAGGCTTGGCTCTCCAGGCACTACCTTTAGATATTCGGTTAAACTGGTCACCAGCATGTAATGATTTCAGAAAACTAATTCTGCAGACAGAAACACGGACTAAAGTTTTCTTCTCAAAACTTTACCATCGATATGTTGTAGGACTTAAACGTTCTGCACATTCCAGCCTAATTACTTCTACTATATTTAGCACTCTTCAGCTTCCAGTTGATCTAACCCGTATACCCAAGGGTCAAATTCTTGACATGATCAGAGTTGGGCATGCAGTCAATTAATTAAAAGGACATTCTGTAGCACTCACAGGAACCCAACTCAGTCATTCATTATGTGAAATAGTGCATTTCTGTGCATTGTGGTAGCACGTACTGGCTCTTATCTAATTTAGATCCTGGACTGAGTACAATAGTCTTGATGTTAACAGAAAGAACTGTAAACTATGCCCCCCTAAGGATGCATCTGAAAAACCCACTCTGCCTATATGGTTTGACTTGCTGATTAAGCTCCACCACTTGATCTTAAACATACTTTCAGTCATTATATGTTCAAAACATTTTGGAACATGAAATCTGATTTTTGAGAATCGGATCCATACTACATTTGAGGGTGGATTGAAATCCAATTACAATCAGATTTGTACAGTGTGAGTGTAACAGTGCAAGCAGTTATCTCAAAAGATCTGATTTGAGAAACAAAGTCAGAGACAGAAGCTCATCTGTTTCTGTTTCTGTTGGTCCTCCATCAGTGCTCAAACAACCATGGCCTAACTTAGCAAATTGTCAAAACTAGGTCAGCCTGGTTCAGCAATGAAATTTCCACATTCACATTTTATTAAAACTCATTAGAAACAAAAGTATTGGTAAAAATAGCTTACCAAGATAGCTTTCAATTGTATGTCAGCAAAACTACTGATCACACTTTCTATATAATTTATATGAAAAGGCTAAACTTGGGATTTTAAAATATTACGAACAAAGAGGTGGCTAGATGGCCTGCTCAACCACTTGGCCTACAGTTCTCTTAATATGCATTTACTGGAAATTTACATGGTTACATATTTATCCCAAAATATTTTCTTTGGAGTAATAAGGTTGTTTCCTGACTTGGAAGAAGAAGATGAGATGGTGAATGAATCTGGGAATGTTGGACTGACTATTGATTTTAAGCATTTCATTGACAACATATTTATATTCCTTTTTGCAGTTTATGATTAATCATTTAGTCTGAAAATTGCAAGGTAATCATAATTTCAATACATAAAAACACATAAAAACACCCTTTCATAATCAATTATTGTCACTTTTTTATTCTGTATAATAATAGCATCCATTTAGGCTCAACATCTTAAATCAGGGTTAGATACTTTACAGATCAGTGTGGATTTAGTCACAGTTTCAAATAATATTCTTTGATTTACTGATTTATAAATTTACTGCTGATTGGAGTCAAGCCTCACTATCCAGATATTGATTCAGTCAATAAGGTGATGTATATGAACAGCTGATGTATATGAACAGTCTCACCTTTTTCAGAGGAGTCAATGCACCTGACTGATGAGACCTAATCTATGTGACACAGTACCCTGGAAATCGAGTGACTGCCTTTCTGTGCATAGACTAACTCTACGAATTCTGTCAATTAATCTATAGAAACTATAGTGGTCCCACTGAAACCCACCATCCGTGCTGAAGCAACACATGGACCTGCAGCCGGAGGGAGTCTGATTGGGTTTCTGCTGTGCCAGGTTGCTGTCAGCATTGATGACACACTCTGGAGTGTCTCACTCATTCATTAAGTTCAAAGCTCCATTAATGAGCTTCAGCTGGAGCCAGCTGCTGTCTCCAAACTGTGTATTCGCTCCTCACTCCCAGAGTCTACAATTCATTGTGTGTGTGTGTGTGTGTGTGTGTGTGTGTGTGTGTGTGTGTGTGTGTGTGTGTGTGCTGCATGAACTGAAACACTGATTGGTTGTCACATGTCTGTTGGGATCAATCCATCCTGCAGCACAGAAACGATGCAACTGTGGTTTCGGATTCAGTATAGTCAAAAATTACATTATGCATCAATTTTGCCTGTGAACAGCAGCTTTGGAATCATGTTGATACTCCACTGACTTAATAGAGAGAATGGTGTCTCTGTCATTCCCACTCCGCTGCTATTTCATTTAACCTGAGTTATATTTGTGAAAATATCTGTAGTATTTCCACCGTACAGCCTCAGTCACAGTTCTGTGTTCTTAAGGTTGTCATCATATGCACATTCATAGCTGTCCATGATGTAGCCCAGTGTGATGTGTATTGAAGAACGACACACCCCACCTGCAGGGGGAGCGCAGTGGGGGGAAATAAATAAATAAATACAAACAAACCCATAAGTCAGCAATAGGTAAACATTAAACTATAGAATCTTTTATTCACTTTATTCTGTGTGACAGACAGGAGAGGGCCTTCTTTGTTCATTTTGGTTTAGAACTTTTGTGTGAAGTTTTGTGTTGTTTTCATAGCTCTGCTCTTCAGGTGAAATCCTCCTCTTCTACCTGTTACTGTGAAGCCCTCAAACTGAGTATTTTATTCTGTTCATTCTGTATGTTTATTACCACTGTAGTTCTAATGTATAACAACAAACTCCCTGCCCCATTGCTGCATTTTAAGTTGAAAGTTCTGCCATCAGAACGTGGACGAAACAAAAGTTTCAAATTACTAATAATTTGATATTATTGTTATTATTAATTTAATTTTTATTATCATCATCATTATTATTATTATATAATATATATTATATTATATTATATTATATTATATTATATTATATTATATTATATTATATTATATTATTTACATTTGAATCAAATCTCAGTGCTACACAGTAAAGATCAAGAAACAACAAAGAAATAAAAAATAGAACAAAACATCTTAAAATAAAATTTCAATTTAAGATTTTTTAAAACTCACACTTGACTGTGGAACCCTTAAATGGTCAGGGAGAGCATTCCACAAATGAGGGGCAACAGAACAGAAAGCCTGGTCACCTATGGTGTTGAGTTTTGTCCTAGGTAGAAGGAGGTCTTTTATGTTTACAGAGCAGAGGGATCATGAGGAGGTTAGTGGGGTGAGTAGTTCTATAAGGTAAGAAGGAGCATTAGCATAGATGCACAAGTAGGTGAGGAGGGAAAACTTTTGTTCAACCCTGGCAGAGATCGGAAGCCAGTGAACAGAACAGACGATAGGTGTGATGTGTTCATATTTTTGCACTCTCATCAGGATCCTAGCAGCACTGTTCTGAATGTACTGTAGCCTCTGAAGACTCTTGCCTGGAATCCCGATGAGAAGTGCATTGCGATAATCCAGTCTGGAGGAGGTGAATACATGAACCGGTTTTTTCTACATCTGCATCAGTAAGAGTTGGGTAAAGTTTGGCAATATTTCTGAGATTTATATAGCTTTTAAAGGTGAGTTGTGGGTTAAATCATACACCAAGTGACTGAAGGGAAGAGTCAAATGTCGTGACCCGAGTAAGCTGGTTATGGGTGTCATGACTGCTTCCATCTTGGTACTATTCAACTGGAGGAAGTTGTGTTTCATCCACTCACCTACCTCCTCTAAACAGGCAGTGACTCTTGAAAGAGGGGTTGATGATGATGATGATGATGATGATGATGATGATGATGATGATGATGATGATGATGATGATGATGATGATAAATTTGTATGTTGTATTTCATTAACATAGCAATGAAAAGAGACTTCATAATGACCAATGACATGGCCAGTGGGGAGTATGTATTGAATGAAAAGGATGGGGTCCTAGGGTACAGTATGTGTCTGTGATCTTGCATTTTGGAATGAAACATACTTTGATCTGTCAGTCAAATATGACTGAAACCATGTAAGGACAGTGTCTGTAAGTCCAGTTGTGTGATGTAGGTGGTGGAGGAGAATGCCATGGTTAACAGTGTCAAATGCAGCAGACAAATCCAGGAGGATGATGAGGGAAGGGGAATCAGTGTCAGCTGCCATCAGAAGATTGTTGCTGACATTAACCAGAGCTGTTTCTGTGCTGTGAGCGGAAACCAGATTGAAAGTTTTCCAAAAAAGGTTATTGTTTAAAATGGTCTTGAAGATGGGCAACTACAACCTTTTCCAATAGTTGGAGCTAAAGGGAAGGTTGGAGATAGGCCTATAATTTGCAAACACTGAGATTTATTGTAGGTTTTTTGAGGAATGGTCGGATTATGGGAGTCTTTAAAGGAGCTGGAATATGCCCAGCCTGGAGAGTGTGGTTTATTACAGTGGAGATCAGAGGACTCATGGCCAAGATGTTTGCTTTCACCATGGCTATAGGAAAGGGGTCTAGAGGATCCAAAATACAGCTCAAAGTTTCATTGTAGAAATACAGTGCACCATTAGCTGATGACAAATATGTATGGAAAAAATAAAAAATTTATGTTTTTAAAGTTTCTAAATCAGATTTGACATTTGGGATTGATGAGAGGAGACAAAATTTGCAAATTCATGGAGACCACCTTATGATTAGAAACACCCAGATAGATTATTGACATGGTCAGTGTCAGCAATGACCAAGTCAAGTTTAGCCCTTTAGGAAAAAGTATGCTGGTTAAAACAGAAATAATTTATCAAAATTACATAATTCTTGATAGTATATTGATTACAGGTCCAAGTCCAGACCCAAAATGTTGTCCACATTTTATTAAGGTGTGATCCTGGAATGTTCTACATTCGTACTTGGATTTTCCCCATTTGTACTTGTATTTTACTCTGCATGCCTCACTTCTGTCCATCACTGACAGAAAACTAGGCCAGACCATGCAGGTAGCAGATTTTGTGGCTGTCTGTAAAGCTGTGACCTCACAGGGCCAACTGTACTTTCTGATGTGTCTCAGTCAATAGAGGATTTGACTTCACAGCAAAAGGTTCTACAGGATCAGCTAACTCAGATGATGTCATGTCTCCATGCTGCTATACCCAAGTAATACTGTTAGTTCTGCAGGACAACTTGCAGTCATTGCCCCATTTCCCGCTTGTAAACCTGAGCCATATGATGGTAACCCTGATAAATGTGATGGATTTATTTTATAATGCTCAGTGTACTTCACTAACTCTGCTGTATGTTCAGATCAGGCTAAAATAGCTTTTGTCCTATCATGTTTTACTGGTAAATCCTGGACTGGGCTACTGCTGTATGGAAACATACAGTGAATTCATGAATTACTTTAATTAGATATTCAACCACTCAGTTTCCAGTCAATCTAAGGGGGAGTTTTTGCTGACTCTTAAACAAGGCAATTGCTCAGTGGTTACATATGCCTTGGAATTTCGTATCAATCACAGCCAGCAGTGGATGGAATGAGCTGGAGCTCATTAATGCATTCCATCATGGACTGATGTACTTACAGAATTAGTCTGAAAGTGAACTTTCCTCTGAACTTATTTCAATGTGTTCCAATTACTATAAAAAAGTCCCAAGGAACATGTTTAAACTGGTGCACCACTCACGGTCTGACTTGTCCAACAGCAGAGAGGACAAGCAACACACCTTAACCCATGTAAGTGGACTCCTGCTGTCTGTCATCAGAGGAGCATCAGCACTGTCTCTACAACGGTGCCTGCCTATATTGCAGAGATTCTGGCCATGTCATGTGTGACTGCAGCAGGAAACCACAACATACTGAGGAAATCTTTTAACCTGCTAATGTGGTGAGTATTTCTACTCATTCCTTAGTATCATCTTCCTTCTTTCCAAGAACTGTCCATTTGTGTTTCAGCCCCGATTGACTCTGGTGTGAAGGGGTTCATTGGCTTCACTCACCAATCCCCTCAGCCATTTCCTCTGGTTTTGTTTGTTGTTGTTGTTGTTGTTGTTGTTTTTTGTTTGTTTGTTTAAAAGAAAGACAAGAGTTTGAGGCCATGTACATGTTCTGATTTCCAGGCTCTTAATGACACATCAAAAAATATCCCTATCCCTTACCTCTCAGACCTGTGGAGAACAGCTCAGCGGCACCAAATACTTCACCAAACTTGATTTATGTAGTGTGTATAATTTGATCTGTATATGTGAGTGAGACAAATGGAAAATGTCTTTTGTCCCTAATAAAGGCCATTACAAATACCTACTGATGAGCTATGGTTTGGCCCCATCAGTTTTCCAATCTTTTATTAATTATACATTACAGGATATGTTAAATAAACATCACTTTCATGAATGACATCTAATCTGGAGGCCCATATAAGCCATGTCAGTCCTGTCCCATTTTCTTTAAAACCTCTTTGTGAAAGGGGCCTTGGTTGCCTTCTGGGATAAACTGTCACAACTCCCTCAATCCCTTCAGACTTTGCTTCTCGGGGCTCCATTTCCCAAGTTACCCTGCTCTGTCACCTGACAGATCAATAATGGGAACACTGATTTGTATCACCTGTGTTTTAGGATGTTTAAGGACTCCTTTGTGTCAGTCTTTACCTAGTTTTGCCTACCGCATTACCAAGCATTCAACATTTCTATGCCCATTTCTATCCTTTGTATGACCTGTTTCCTTTCTTGACTGTGACTTCTGCCTAGCCCTGCTTGTTTACTTGTTGGGTTTTAAACTATTGATTATGCTCTTTGGCCAGCCCCATGTTTTTGTCTGCCACTGCTACTTTGTGATCCTGGATTGTTCTACATTTGTACTTGAGTGTACCCCTTATTAAAGCCTCTTGGTTGTATCTTATCTGCACATGTCTCACCTCTGTCCATCACTGACACCTTAGCCATGGTGTGTTTATTTGTTTCTCACACAGAAATTAATTGAAAGATGAAAAGGTAACCAGCTCAGAAAGCATAAATGAGCATAGCACCAATCAGTTAGTAAGTGCCTGTTGATTACTGTCCTCAAAGACAGTACCCCTAACCCCTAGAGTACCCCTAACAGCTATTTTATAAGCTCAAAGTGTGAGTAATATCTTACAGACTCTGGCACATTTACCCCTTTGCCATTCTTGCCTCACAGAAACACTGAGTGATATGCAGGTGCAGTTTTGGGATCTGTATCAACCGTGGGATGTTAAACATTTTTGGAAAGTGTGTATATTTGTGGGTCTCTGGGTCAGATTTTGGCAGATTTGTCAGATTTTAACAATTAACAGGTAGAATAATTTATGCAAAATGATACAACAGTAGTAACCATTATTTAATTTATGTTTATCTCCAAAATGGCAACAAGGAAGATCACTTTAAACATCACTTTACAAATTTCCAGTCATTATAAGTGTTTCTGTTGGTCCTTTGTTTCAAATCCATACACAATGTACAAGATAAACTTGCACCAATGATATTAAACATATGACAGACATGTTCCATCATTCTATTACCATCTTTAACATATTTCCTTGTTCCCAAAGAATGTTCAGGTTTTGCTGATTTGAAACTTAAGGCATTTTCTAGACCAGAGCTGTTCTATTCCAGTCCTGGATGGCAGGTGTTCACCACACTGTACAATGTACCAAACATTGTAATTTTTGGAATGGGATGTGATGTGTGAAAGCAATCCATTCATGATGAAAAACAGTGAAATCAATCCTCCAGCACTTCAGAAAGCAAATATAAAAACTGCTAATGTAGCCTTTACAAAGTAATAGCAATAACACCTGACATTTTCAAAGCATTTGTTGAATGCTGCCATATTACAAATGTCATATAAAACCAGCCATTAAGGTCAGAACTCTGACTTTAATATAAAGCTCATTGCTGAGGCTTGTGTATGCTTGCAATGGCATTGCATAAAAAAGTAACAAAGTAAAATCAATAATCATAATCAGCAACTGCTGAAAGAGCCCCAACACTGCTCAGATACGCCCTCTTAAGTAAACAACAGAAAACACAGCCAGCAGCCTTGTCATTCTCTTACTCTCTCAAAAACAATCACAAATATATTACAATAAACATCAGTTAACAGAATACCAAATGGATCTTTTATGGCAGAGGTTCTTAACCCTTTTCAGTGTGCAACCCCCTTTTAGGCTCCAGTAAGTTTCACGAGTTTCAAGTTTTTTAACATTTTGAATTCTTAAAAAAAGCAAGGTCTCTTTCAAATGAATTTAAAAGCTGAACTTAAATTATTCATGTAGCAAACAAAAGCAAAACATGCTGTGAACCGTCGTCCTTATTTCCTGATCTTTGGGCTTTCAGAGTGTGTAACGGAGAGTAGACCTGAATTTAAAAAATACACTGGGGAAAAAAAGCACTACGTCACTAAACAATGAAAATTAAATATTTGTAAAATATCTGAATAAATATTTCTTTGAGCTGGTTAATGGGACTTCTGCTCTTGAAGCTCTGCGCAGAGTGTCTGCAGATCTGGGCTGTATGATTCACTTTCACCTTTGCAGGACTGTAAGCTGTCTCTGTGTCTGTGAGCAGTGTTTGTTTTTAACGTAGTTCATGGTGGAGAACAGCTGCTCACATATATACTGTATGTGGATCTGAAGATCAACAGGACATCAAATGCATATTTCTTCATGTTTATATTGGTGTCGGGGACGACGTTCCATGTTTCACACACAAGTTTGTCCTGGAAGGTTCTCAATATCACTCCATTTTTGATTCTGAACAGTGTCCTTCTGACGGGCAACATCTTCAAGATCCTCTGTCAAGCGTTTGAATTCGGACACCCACATGCCTTTGTCAGCTATGTCAGTCAGATCCAGATCCAGATCCAGCTCCAGCTCCGGCTTCAGATTCGGATCCGGATCCAGATCAGGTTGATTCACACCTGCCGGGTTTTGGCGGTAAACCGGCTTCCACAAGTGTGACGCTTATTTTTAGCGACGGAAAATAAAGAATCATTTTAGATCACAATAATCTTCCAATTTAGAATGAAAATTGAAAAAGAATTAACGCAACAAAATATTTTTCAATTAAATACTTATAATTTTTTTTTCCTGAGCCAGGCGGAGCCACGCGGAGCAGCGGGTTGCGACCCCTGATCTAGTGCGTTTTGCATCCCTACTTCCAATTCGACCTTCCTTTTAATCCAGCCTGGATGACGTGCCGAGCCACAATGTGCACGCGCGAACCTGAATCAAGATTCAGATCGAAGAGTCGAGCAGAGCGGCGAGTGAGTCAGTTTGATTCAGTGAAAAAAACGCTCTAAAGATGCTCTATTTTAAGCAACAGTGTCACATTCGCGACCCCCAGGTTAAGAACCCCTGTTCTATGGCATCACAGCAGGGAGCAGAAAAGGGATTAAAATAAATAAATAAAAAGCTTTGGGACTTTGATAGCAACAAAACAAAATATTAAAAGTATCTAAAACTCTGGCAGTAATTATTGATCGTGCCTCACAGAACAAAAAAATCTGAACTATGAGAGCACTGGAAAAAAGCATGAAACAGTGGCTGCGACTGACATTATCCTTATTGCCCCATGAGTATTGTGCTATTTAGGGATAGACTATGCAGTTTACTAAGTAGTGTAGAAACACAGATGTATTCAGACACTTTCACAGCATCAGTCACACAAACAAATGGTCTGAGCCATGTTTAAGCTCCACACTCCACAATTAAAGTTAGTAAAGCTATGTGCTGCTCATGACGCAAACCTTGGTATTGTGGGTTACAAACAAAAGCCTCCCTTCAATGAACTAACATTACATTGAAAATGTCTGAATTTCACATCATCCAGTGGCTTGTAACTCTCTGACAGCAACTGTATGAGCACATGCTGTCAGCTCCATTCAGTCCTCTGTGTTGCTTAGTAACAGGACTCGCGGTTGCATTCTGGTCCATATCCAGATCATGTAGTAAGTGTTTACTATAAATTACCGGTGAATTGTGTGTGAGATTATAGTGCCTTAAAATCATGTTTGAATTCAACTTTGACACTGTGGTTCGGTCAAAGGCCACGGCTCATTTGTAAACATGCCTCGCGGCAATCTACAAAGCGGGATTTTCAATATAAAGAGCTTAAAATCTAAGCAAACCTGATGTAACCAAGTTGGAAGGAACTTGTCGATAGACTACAAACACTTTGATGATAACTGGGAGCAGACTTTTAATTATTTTAATTAAACTCAATGAAGCCAGAGAACTAAGACTACACCTGAGCTGAATATCATGTTGAAATTTATTAGACTCTTTGTCTCTTTCTCTGTAACCGTTTGGGTTAAGTGCATAATACGTGCTGCGTATTATAGTGAGAGAACATTAAAGGCAAAAACACAAGACGGATATCAAATATATGAATAAGAAGTCATGACAGATAACATGCTAGTTTAGACTGGAAGATTTATTTATTTATTCATTCATTCATTTTTTTATTATTTAATATTTAGAATTGTTCATTTTCTCCTGGTACAGTTTGCCTCTAGTTTTGATTCTCGCTCTGAACCCTTTTTTTGTTTGGCAGTGTTGCAGGTAGAAGTACTTTAAAGTGGCCTGTCAGCTGTATAGATTCTTATCTGAAGCTTTTAGGCATGTGAGTTTTAAACACCGGGCACGTACTCCGCTGCTAGTTGTGCTTTGAATGATGCAGGCCAGGCTTATTGATGTACAGTCATTCTGTAACCACCTGAAGCTGAAACCACTCGCTACAGCAACATCCTCACAACATGTACAATAATACATTCACTCACACTGTAAGAACCCTTAATACACAGTTTATAAGAAGGCCAGCTTCTGTAATCTGGAGCTAAAAGTGACATAATATCTGCCTCTAAGAACTCAACCCTTACTCTGGCAATGCTCCTTAAAGCTGATTAAAGGGGAATTTCTGTATAAATCTATCATTGAAATTAATGTAAATAAAATATCCTATATAGACCAAATTATTGGAGCTAAGGCTGGTATCGCTACTAATTTAAATGATTCAATTCTGATTCACAAGGTTTCATTTCAATTAGATTTGATTCAATATTGATTCATTTAGGCATGTTTCACATGCTATAAATCATTCAGCTTTATGAACGACAGAGCTGATATATGAGCATATGAACTAATCAGTGCCATTCACACTGTTCATTACAAAACATGTCAAACAGATTTTACAGCATCAAATCTAATAAAAAATAATCTGTTCTGCCTTGACATTCTTCTCCAAAAGGAGGTGCTGCTGTGCTGTTTGTGCTGTGAGGCAGCAAGTGTGGTGTTGTGAGGCACAGCCGCCTTTATTAGCTCCAGCTTACAATCATTGCCATGTGTCTCCAAGCTTCACGTTTCAAACTCAGTATGAAAAAAATCCTTAATGGAGTAAAATGGGCATTTCAACATTTTAATCCCCCAGTAAGAGCTGCCAGATCATGCTGGTATATGAACAGTTGAATTTTGGTTAGTCATCCAAGTTTGTGCTTTGACTGTCAGACTGAAGCAAGTCTCTTGTTATAAGTGTTTCTTTCACAACAATCTAAAAATACATTTCTATTCACCTTTCATATATGTGAAAAATAGACCAATCCACCTGGAGACGTACTCATTATGGTTCAAGACAAAATAACTTTTTTATTTCTGAGTTCAGGGTTTCTTTTTCCCCAGTTCGAGGGTTCAAGATTGATCTTGGCTTTATTGAATCAATATCTGATCATTGAAAAAAACACAATATAAATAAAAAATACATTCTTTAAACCCACCCCTAATCCTGACACCTTCATTCATTGTTTCTTCCAAATTTTGTTTTATACTTCTTTTGTTTGGAGCAACTGCCCAGAGAAGCATGTTTTCAATAAGTGTATGTTTATCTGCTCAAAAAAGTCCTATTCTGTTGCCAATACTTTTCTACAGGAACTGGGATAGCTTTGTGTGTCCATTTGCACATTAGCAATGATGCAACTTAAGGTAGATGAATGCATTATTTAGAAGTGGTGTCCACAAAACATTTGAACTTATAGTGTAATTTGGAGTGTACCGAGATAGACTCTAAATAAAAATGTTTTACCATCATCATCATTTCAAATGAAACTCAGAAACCACATGTAGAAATAAACACCTGACAGTCAACAAAAATATCATATACAATACACAGCACATGGTACACTAGCACTCTCTATTGACACTTTCATTAGCAGCTTCAAAGCACTCTGAAATTACACTTCTTATGTTCTTATAACTTAGAACATGCTGAATGGAAATGTGAAGGGGCTTTAATTTTTCAGTAACATAGATGATCAGATCAGTAACATTTAGACAAAAGGTGGCTACTTCAAACACATTAAGGCCATTTTCATGGCTGGCATTGACATGTCCCCGAGATCACATAACATTTTTAGTGTGAGCGCTGAAGTGTCCTGAAGTGTCCTCAACAGTAACAGTACCTACTGTATCACCCACATCACTGCCCTAACTGGAAAATAGGCAAAACTGTGTGACTGGAATGTGATTATCATGACAGGTGCATTATGGGAAATAAGATGTTTCTTCAGGGAGTCTGTTTTATAATGATGATTAATCTTAATGATTTAAAAAAACCTTATCAAGAATGAAACTTTAAGTATGCCAGCCTTCTTAGTCTCCAAAATCATGAATGTATAGTTGTTATTATGAATAGTTCTTTGTTCAATGCATCTGCTCTGGAAATGCACCACCAGTTGAAAACTGAACCACTGTTTTTCTCATTATACTATAAAAGGATCATTAGGCCAATTATTATTAAGAAATCAATATGTATTACATTACTACTATAAAACAAAATGAAAAATTACACTTCCAATTTCTATCTACTGTATGTTAAGCCTATAAACAGAATATAATTAAGCTTTAATATATAAGTTCAGAAGCATGAGCAAAGTGATTTTTATCCCAAATTAAATCAACCAAATGAAAGAATGTTCAAAAAATTCATTTCATTTGTTTCATGTAATGTGTACATCAACAAACAATCTCCTGAATTTCAATCAATTCAAATTATTTGTTTCACATAAATGAAATGTTTTAAACCCTGGAATATAGTGTAGTATATATTTGTACTCAGAGTTGAATTGAGGACCTTCATATGATTAGTATGTTCAATATAATACTAGGAACATACTAATCACACATTTCAAGCTAGTAGATTTGATTTATGTTGCACTAGATGTTGTGCATGTGATGCAATTACATTTTCATAAACACTAGGAGCCAAATATCAACAAGGCATCAGAACTTTAAATACAGTCTTCAAATAGGTCTTAATGTAGCCAAGACACAATTTATTAAATGATCTATATCATGGAAATTAAGTACATTCTTTGAAATTACAGGGTTTGATGTAGTATGTACACATTGTTGTAGTCATTCCATTGATTTTAGTCCATACAGTCCAGATGTGTAGCCTAGGATGCAAAACTGTTTATTTTAAATTAATTATGTTACAGCATAAAAACAACACATTTAAATACATCCACCTACTTCTATTGTGCCTATCGTAGTTTAGCCCCACAAACTCTGAAGTGATATGAATTGTTTTGGTTCTGACTGTTTCTTTAAATAGGACAGAACAGAGGTCATTTACATATACAGTCACAAAAGAAAAGTAACAAAAACTGCCTGTTCATTTCTAAATGGTATAGAGGAGTTAGAAAATGGTCACATAAAAATGATGGATTTTGATTCACCTAAACCCACACAAAAAATAAATACAAGGAAAATGTTGGATAAGGGCCCCATAAAATACACTCACTGACAAAAAATACTGTACCAAGAGGAGATGTTAGAACATAATAAAACTATATATGTGCGAAAGTATTGATGATATATGTAAGCGATTAGAATATTAGAGTGAAATCATACATTTATTTGGGGAAAACTATACAAATATGCAACATGTGTACAAATAGGTACAAAAGGTACACTATTCAAAAGCAGCTCCTGATAGCCTTTCTATAGGTCAGTGGGGGAAGCAGTCTTACACACTCCTGTGCCAAGACCCCGTGTCTAATCAGACCACACCTGTAATCATTTACAAATCATACTGAGACATAACTTCATGCTGGGTTGTGCAGCAATTCTTATTTTTGTCAATGAGTGTAGTTCAATAGTAGTTCCGAGTAATTACATTAGTGTACTGTTTCACACAGCATATACCATAAATTAGTTTAGAAAAATGTAAATAAAGTTGAAAAAATAACTATGAAAATATGGAAGACGAAGGACATCAGTACCCCCTCGAGATGGCACTGACATAGTCTTAAAACCAAGGTATGGAAAGCAGAAATCTGAAGATGATCTTTTGACCTTGGTAATCAGAGAAGGTCTGTGATTGGACACATCTGTTCTACAGAGGTGTGCTATTGCACCGTTCCAGGCCCTTCAGCTTGAACACTCGTGGCTGTGGAGATAACTCATCCTGATAGGACAGTACTGGGTTGTCAAATGCTAGCTGAGCTTTTCTCTGGGATGCCACTGATTCTGGCTTAATGTTCGAAGTGTCATGTCCACCATTGGCCTCTGGGTCAATGGCAGGGGCAGACCGCGCAGGACTGCAGCACATGGCTGTTGTGCTAGTGATGAGCTTGTCCATTGGTTTGAGGGAATGCATCCACGTTGGCAGGAAGTCCCAGTTGCGCAGTTTTCTGGGCAGGTGGCTGGGGCTGTGAGCCTGAAGCAGATTCACTAGGACAATAAAAGTTGCTACCCCAGCGAAAGGTGCCCCCACTCCTACCATGGTCTGCCAGCCAGCGAGAGACAGGCCAAAGATGAGTGATGGCAGCAGCAGAAAACACACAAGCAGGTAGAGCACGGCAAACCAGCGGTATTTAGCCGTGCGCTCTCCCAGCGCAGTAGCCATGCGAATGGGCAAACGGCTAAAGGGCAGCGGATACCACAGCATGATCCCAAAAGCATTGAAGAAGAAGTGGCAGAGGGCGATCTAAGGGTGTGAGTGGAGAAATGAATAAGTGAACATCTCTGCCAGGTGCATTTTTCATATCTGCTCTATGTTTTTTTTTCTGGTCTTTCTCAGGAAGAAAGAGGAGAGATGTGATCATGTTTCCAGCCCTGCATTTTTGAGAAGATGCTGCAATTTTAGCTCTCTGGATACAAAAGCACAAGTTCTAGATCACCGTCTCAAAGGACAAGATGGACTCATTTGGTATTTACTATTCTTTCTCTCCCTCTATCTCCACTTCTCTTTCTAAATAACTGAAATGCACTATGATAATCATTTCAACACCTTCATTTTAAATGTATGATTAGGACAACAGCCACCCATCAGTTAAATACATTCAGCACTGTGCTGCAGTGGTGTAGTTTTTGGCATATGTGACAATTAAAATAAGTATTCAGTAAACTCAGTAAAACTGTTATTAATATATACCAAAAATATTAACAAAATATTAAATTTACAAATATTAATAAGACATAAGATATTTTGCACAAAATCATGTTGTTTTTGTGCTTGGGGTGGAGTGCTACAAAAATAAACTTGTTCTGATGATACATAGCATCTTTAAATGACTCATTATTCTGGACACGACTCAAGTATGGTGTTAGAGTAAAAAATATCCACACTGCAAAACCTGTGTCTGAAAAAAAGCCCCAAGTGGGCAGATTTCTAAAAGCCCAAACTTCTCCAACCTTTCTCTTCTTTCTTACCTGACAGGCAGCGGGAAGTTTGTCTCCTGGACTGGCCAGAGCAGCAAGGATGGCTGTGGTGGTTGTGCCGATGTTAGAACCCAAAGTTAAAGGGTATGCCCTCTCCAGTGATATCACTCCAAGGCCTGCATCAGCCAGAGAAATAGAAACATCAACGGTCATGATTGGTATCAGACAGAAGGCAAGAAAGAATTCTTCAGATTAAATAATCTGTACAGATTTTTCCTCATATACACAAATCATCAACCAAATATTTAATTTATTTACTGTAATGTATTTGTTTTTTGGTTCCAGAAATGAAATTGCTCCTTTTCATCTGCAGTTTCTGACTGGGTTAGTATTGAAAATAACAGTAGGGCAGAGCATAACCTAACACAGAGTAAAATACACTCCATGTCCAAATATGCACAAATAGTGACAATATGTTTTAATAAAGTTTGCAGTAATTTCTGACAAAGATGTGAAAATGAACACACTGTGAGTTTGAGAGTTGGGGATCAGGCAGAGTGTGTTTTTTATTTACATACATTAATAATGAATTATTCATCATTTAAGATAGCATAATTTGATATGTACCCTTAAAAGTACTGACTTTAGTGCCCAACCCTAGTCTTACTGGTAGACCACTCTCAATGGAAACTCTATACTGTTTCTTTAAGCATTGTACATTTCAGATCATTTGGAACCAGTGAAATTTGGCTTTAGCTTAGCTTTTACAGTTTATAAAATGTCCTGCATTACTTAGTCATTATTTTTATTCTTTCAACAAGAAGACACAAAAATGTGTTCTAATTCATTCACTCATCATTGTTGCACTTCTTTTAGATTAGCAACTTTTATTTTTTAAAACATATTCATTTTAGCATTTACTGCAGTTCTGCTTGGCTCAATGCCAGCCATGTTGTTCACTTAATGATTTCTTTAGAAGCTGTGAGACTGAGGTCAGTGAGTTCGAGTCTTCTTGGCAGAGCAGATGCTCTTGTTAACAATTAAAACCTCAGAGTCCAATAATACTCAGATTTAATAAATAATGATCGCCATGGCAAACGTCAGCATCAAGACGCAGTGGCCAATCACACTGACTTCAAAGTTAATAAGAGGCATCATTACCCAGCAGTCAGCAAGTCAAGGCAGAGAGTAATATAATAATTGAGTCACATAATAAGAGAGTGAACCATAATGCAGTGTGATCTCTCACTACACAGGTCTTGACTGAGTCAATATATAACATCCATTAGCATGCAGACATCTGCAGCCTTCTCCATCACTGTTCCTTGAACTTTGCTCACTTTTATTGGGAAACATGAAAGCTTAAAATGTAACCGAGGTTGTTGATGAAGTGAATTAATTTATGCCTTCAAAACACATTTATCTTCAAATATTCACTCTTTACCGTTTACTTAGAGTGACGCTTTAGCTGATTTCTGATCTTTGGCATGCACACCTATTCCAAGAAAAACATTTTTCCTCCTTTTCGCCACAGTAATTATATCTCAACTAATGGCCAAGATAAACCTTTCTTCTGTTCATGTCCCCAAAACCAGAAGTATAAAGGAGAGTGTGCTGATATTCATAATGCTATGTACCCACAGCCATTTCTGTTTATTTTAATTAAAGCAATCATTTCACATTCCGGAGGCTTTGAGAAATATTCTATGAAGCAGTCAATGTGATACTTTGCAGATTGTTGAGCAATAAAAGGAAATATTCAGTTACCTTGACCGGTGTAAACTCAAATTCCAATTTAGTAAGATATCTATGTTGTGCTTCTGCTCGCTGGCCATTTTACTTAACATTCTTTATGTCTACCGCATCTGTAGAGTGTCTGCTTGTCTCTGGTGTAATTATGTGTATAGTCTTAACTTATTTGTATAGTTTTTGGTACTTATGTTTAATGTTTCATATCTAATAGCCTGAGTGTTGAGGAGAGCTAGCAAAGTAAGAATATCATTGTACAGTGTAACTGTTTGTTTACACTTTGACATGTGAATATTGTGCATATGACAATAAACCACTTGATTTTTTTTATTTTATTAGAAATACTGACTTCATACTTCCACTTACTGGCCACTTTATTAGAATCACCTACCTTCCTTCTACGTCCCCTCACTGGCCACTTTATTAGAAACACCTACCTTCTACATCTACTAGCTAGTCAGTTTATTCAAAGCATCTAACTTCCTTTCACTTTCACTCTCTGGTCACTTTATTAGAAACACCTTCCTTGTGCTTTCACTCACTGACCACTTTATTAGAAACGCCTAACTTACACACCAGCGCACTTGCCATCTGTTATTGAACAGTTAATCAGCTCCCCCTCCATCCCATTCACCAATGATTAGTTTTAGATCACAGAACCTCTGCTGGCCAGATATTTTCTAGGTATTGGTTGGTTCTCAGCACAGCAGTGACAATGACATGGTAGTGTTCATGCCAAGGGCACTATTGTTACTTACTTTGCTACACTGGCTGCTTTATGGTATTAAAAAGATCCATCCATTTCATCCTCTGCATGAGAAAAATCATTTTTAGTAAACTTACCAATGAGTGGTGTCATGGCAGAGGTGAAGACAGAACTGCTCTGAACTAAGAAAGTCATTCCTGCACCAATGAACATGGCCAGATATCCTGCCAGCCAGCCAAAAGGGTGAGGGAAATCTGCACAGAGGAAACACAAACAAAAAGTGCATGATGCATAGTGATAAACCTAAAGATTAAAGCTGTTTCTGTGTAGAAAGACAGACTTATGTCTCTTGGAGGCATTTCTAAACAACCGCAAATCTCAAAAACATTAGTTCAACTTTATAAATACATGCTTCTCAAATTATTGTGAGATTAAGCCATTTTGCCAATTTCTGAAAGAAAAACCCAAACTGTCTCCCTAAGCCAAGTTGAAATTGATTCAGATGGTCAGACCTGCCATGAACTGTCAACAAATAGACCTTCAACCACAAGGACACTGAATCAACTGTCCGACTGTTAAGTGTGGTAGTGGTAGCTGCCAGTGAAACTGGTACATTGCCAAAAGTGGATGGAATTATCAAGGAGAAAGAATACTTCAAATCAATTCTTCAAACCATCAGCTAGATGATTCCAATGACCCAAAACATCAAACATCAAATATGGATGTGGAATGGATAAAGCAGACTAACAGTATTTTGGTTCTCTCACTATATACTTTAAAATTTCTTACCTGTGTTGATGATGATCTGAATAACTTTCGCCACTTGTCCTTTCAGGACAGAATTGAGGACTTTGACGATGAGGATCAGACAGGAGCACAGCACCAACAGAGACACAGCCAGCAAAATCAAGCCCACAGTCAGGTCTGACATGTGTGTGTTCGCAAACAGATGCCAACCTGGGAGAACATAACACAACTTTATTGTCCAGCTACATACTGTAACATGCTGGACTTCTATCAGCATTGCAGGTGTTCTCAACAAACAGCATACAAACATAAAACATCACACAGTGAACACTGAGAAAGCTTTAGGAGGCTAATGACAGGCCTTCATCCAAATGTGTACAAGTGATTTTTGGAATGATTTTTGCCAAAGTGAAAGGTTTACGACATAGAAAGGACAACTATATTATAATTTTATGGGATTTTTTTTATTTCTTTGAGAATAATTTAGGCAATATCCACATTTTGGATAGAAATTAAAAGCTTCAAGTTTAAACATGATGATGATGATGATGATGATGATGATGATGATGATATTTGGACTGATTTTATCAAAATGATGACACGTCCAACCACTTAAATTCCCAGTACACACTTTCGCACCCAGAATAACATTAGGCTATTTCTGCTGCCCACCTAAGCTTGCCAGTGATTTGATGATCCTGGCAGGTTTGTCTTTATTCCTTCATTCAGTTCATACAGATCATACGTACATCTCTCTGCACTGGTGTGTTCCTCCCAGCAATCAAACCCAGAAGAGCAATTCTGAGAATCATTCACAGATGGCTACAATAAGGCAGAGAGAGACAGAGAGCGACAGAGAGTGACAGAGAGAGGAAGAGAGAGTGAGAGAGAGAGAGAAAGAGAGAGAGAGAGAGCATGAGCATAAATGTAAAACATTATTACTGTCATTTGCAACTGAATGACACACTTTTACAGCAAAAAAAAATAAATGAATCTCATGAAGAAGAGAAACTTGTGTGAAACTTGTGAAATTGCTGTTGGAAAAATGCATCGTTATCTCCTCCAGAAAAGTAACCAGTTAAATTAAAGCTCATTCACAGAAAAAAATTAGCACTTTAGAAGCTGAATTAACTTGGTGGGAGTTTATTTAATGTTGGGAATTTCATTGGGAAAAATATGTTCTGCACATACCTTCATTTCACTTGGCCATATTCTTTAAAATTATTCTTCCCCAAGTTGGAGATGTCTACCTTTATTCCTATGTAGGCCTCCTCTGTTGCATTATAAGGTCTCAGCTAACTTGGATGACTAAAAATTTCAACTTATGATCACCTGGTGACAACTAAGGTTAGAGTTATATTGTATGGACAAAGGTACTGGGACACCTGCTTTAATGTTCTTCTGAAATCAGGTTTATTAAAAAGAGTTTATAATGCTTTTGTTGGAGTAACTGTTCCTACTGTCCAGAGAGGGCTTTGTATGGAATTTTGAAGCATTGCTGTGAGCCCCCCAAAACGTTTTCAGACATTAAAATTAGAATAAATAAACATTAAGAAAAATGTCTAATTGAACTGGTAAAATCAACACTCTTAAAAAACCTGGGTAAACAAATTATCATCAACTAATTAATATTAAGGATCAATGTAAAATAGTAGAGCACGTTCTTTTAGTTTGTTGTTGTTGCTGGAATTCTGAGAAACACTAGATCTGTCAACCCTGTCTATAGTTCAATGTAGTAAGCAGGTTTGAGCCAGCAGTAGTGGAAAAGGAAAGTGTTTCACAGCCATCATAAACAGAAAGTGGTTCATTTTCAGCAGACACAGTAACATTGTGAATCCACACCACTGAGTGTGTGAAGCAAAGTGGTAACTTATAATAAACATTAGTTTCTAAGTTCCATTGTCATGTGATAGAGGGAGCCATAACTGAACTCTAAACTTGACCCAAGATATAGTTTAAAATCTTAACCCAAATTTACACTCAATCCTTGACTAAGCAGTTTACCCAACAATGTGAAACAACAGTCTAACTGCAGCATTGTTGAGGAATATATGGAGTTAATGAGTAAATGAGTAAATGAGCAGTAGCTGGAGTGAATAGTGAATCCATACCGTGAGGCCACTGCTTCCACACCACACTTTCACCAGGCTGCGGTTTCTCATGCTCTCATCTCCCAAAGCGATGCCTGTTATCACGGATTTATCCAGCTAGAGGGGACAGATGTCAGCAAGACTTTCCATCATATTCAAAGCAGACATTGAATACCTCAAGTGATGTGAATCAACACACAAGGGTTTCCAGTCTTTAAATAATGTGAAAATGACAATGTGAAGCTGATAATGAGCTAATGCTGTCTCCGAATGTGAATCAACCTCAAAGTGTTCATGTCCACACACAGACTTTCACAATGTGGGAGCATTTCCTGATGAAACGATCAGTAGGACACCAACAGTATGTAAACATTATATGCAATAATAAGATTAATAATATGCATCATAGGTACACTATACTTATACAGAGTAGATCCTCCCTTTGATTTCAAAATAGACTCAATACATCATGGCATGGATTCCACAAGATTTTGGAAACATTGTTGGATGTTGTATTCTGGTCCATGCTGGCATGATTCTGTCACCCAGCTCCAGCAGGTTTTTCAGGAACAGCTTCATGCTGTAAATCTCTTGTTCTACCACATCTACTAGTATAATTGGTGTCAAGAAAACATTCTCCACACCATTAAACCACCTCCACCAGCCTGGCCTGTTGACACAAGGCAAGTTGAACATATGATGAACTGATGCTTTTGGTCCCAAATTTTGACTCTACCATATGTGTACCTCAGCAAAAATTCAGACTTGACTAAGCAAGACCAGGATACATTTTTCTCATCTTCAACTGACCAGTTTGTGAGCCTGTGTCCATTGCCTTCATACCTTTCTGTTCTTTGCTGACAGATGTAGAACCTGATGTGGTATTCAGATGTAAAACCCACCCTACTTAAGGTATGACATGCAATGTTTTTCTGCTCACCATAATTATACAGAGTGTTTATCTGAAATAGTGTGGCCTTACTGTCAGCCTGTCTTCAGTGAGACAGGCTTTTTGTCTGCTGTTTTCTTTATTACACCATTCTGAGTAACATCTACTGACCTTTATGCTGAAAATCACAGGAGATCAGCAGTTCCAGAAATATTCAACAAGCTGCAATCATGCCATGCTCAAAATCACTTTCAGTACTTAAACTCAAAAAATGCACCACACACACACTTTGCATTCTGTCCCGCACATACTCTCTCCACGCACCTGTATGATGAGTTTAGTGACAGGTTCTGTAATGACTTTCAGAAGCTCTGGTGCTTCCTCTCCGCTCTGCAGTTGAAAGCTTGTCACCACAGCCCGGGCTAGAAAGCTGAGTAGTCCAGTGGCCACCTCCAGTGGCAAGAGTACCAGCACTGACAGCCAGTTAAAGCAGTCATGAATGGTAGCTCCAGCAAATGCCCTATAGATACGAGAGAGAGGGAGAGAGAGAGAGTGAGAGTGAGAGAGAGAGAGAGAGAGAGAGAGAGAGAGAGAGAGAGAAATTGTTAACAAATGTTTCACCACTATCGTGCAAACCCCTTTAACTTTCAATGGAATTCCAGTGTTCACTGTTATTCCAAGTATTTCTGAACAGGTCTGTTGGTCCAGTTATCATGAAATTTTGACACAATGTAAAGAACTGCAAGATTCACGTTGTCAACTGTGAAACAGCAAAAATGGAGATACAAAGTTGCATGATGGTGACATCTGTTTATCTAAACAGTTAAAGTGGCAGTCAGTAAGATGTATTTTTGTTTTTTACTGAAACACTGAAGGAGGGAACAAAATAATCAAATACATAAATACATTTTATCAGTGTGCTGCATGACCATCTCTGCAACATTCAATATATTAAGCCTAAAACAGAGTGGTCTGGTAGGTCCATGTCACATGTCTCTGATAAAGCATCCAGTACCTGAGAAACCGAGGCAATGCTAACTGTGATATAAACAGAACAGTAATACAAGAGTTACCATGAACATGGAGATATCAGAATATGATGAATGAGCAGTTTTCATCTGCTCATTCATCCACTGTCAAGCCAAAGAAACTAAAACTAAAAAGAGCTGGCAAGACAAAGGAGTATGTGACATAGTCTGTCTTAAAACCCGGATCAACACTAGCCTGGCTTTTGAAAGGTAGCGAGAGCTCCATGTGTTCTATTGCTTTAAATACTTTAATATGTCCATTTCATACAGCCTGACTTCAAGGAAATTTAAAGCCCTAAATTTAAAGGAAATATGCTGGTGCATTGTGGGTAGTATTTATAATGAGTTTCTATAACTTTATATAACATGGTTACGTAGTAAAGTTTAGGTCAACAATAAAGTGGAGCCTTAATGATGAAGGGCACATTTTTAATTAAATGTGCTTCTTTTTTTTCTTTTTTTTTTTTGCAAAAATTACAATCAACGTATTGTGATTATGATGGTGTGGTGGTTGTGGTGATGACCCTGTTGAATAAAGACTTTACTTTGAGTATGACATGTGGAGATAGACGTTTGTGTCATTACCGTTTGAATTCACTTCTCTCTCCGGCCTGCATCAGAGCAACAATGGTATTGGTGACAGATGTGCCAATGTTTGAGCCCATGATTATAGGAACAGCAGACTTCACCTCCAACACTAAAACACACACACACACACACACACACACACACACACACACACACACACACACACACAGACACACACAGAGAGGCATATAAATGGGTCTATTCATGATCTAACTGCATTTACCCAATTGGAAAATGAATGTAATTGAATGGTCTGTGACAGACAGACTGAGGGTAGCCTCTGGACTGAATACACACAGAAAATCTATATATAAGCCCATTAATTCAAGAACATTTCCGTATTTTTGGGCAAATCTCAATCCTGTCATTTGTGACAAAGTGGTTTGAGACTTATTCTTATTCTAGACTACCCCGTTTTATTGCTGACCTGCACGACTAGTGGAAACCCAGATAGCAAGCAGACCCATTTCATATCCACTTATCAGCAGATCCGCATAACAATCACCTCCGTTTAAGGGATGCAGCTCGGATACACAACTGATCCAGTTTTTGAATTGAGCACCCTGCTGGCTGTGCTGTATGAACTGTATCTCAGACTAATCTGTTCTGAAGCCAGAGCTTCGATTAAACTTTTTCTGACTCCTTTCCCAACTTCCACTCTGATCCTGACGATTCTGCTGTTTATTACTCATAATTTCATTTACAGTGCATCTGGAAAGTAGTCAAGCTCTTGGGCCACTCAAGACATTTACAGTGTTGTCCTGAAGCCTTGTTTGTGCTGAGGGTCATTGTTCTGTTGGAAGATACCTCTACATCCTAGTCTGAGGTCCAGAGCACTCTGAAGCAGGTTATCACCAAGAGTGTCTTTCTACATCACTGCAGTCATCTTTTCCTCCACTCTGACTCCTCTCCAGTTCCTGCAGCGGAAAAACATCCCCACAGCCTGATGCTGCCACTACCATGCTTCACTGTAGGAATGGAATTGGCTATGTGAGGAACAGTGCCTGGTTTCCTCTAGACATGATTTTTGGCATTCACTCCAAAAAGTTCAATATTTTTGTTTCACGTGGACTTAGAGACCTTTAGGTGCCTTTTGGCAAACTCCAGATGGGCTGTCATCTGCCTTTTACTCCATCTCTAAGGATAATTAAAATGAAGATCAAATGTTTAAGGCATTCATGGATTTTCCTACCTGTTTTACATAAATATGTAAAAGTAAAGTCACACTGTTACAAAACAGACGTATGGGAATTTACAAATGTTTATGGTATATTCTTGTTAAGTGCAAAGAATAAATGCAATGGTTCTGTGACCTCCATAATAAAAAAATGTGTTTGCTAGCCTACTGTTGATACTAACACAGTACCAAGTATTAATGCTGTTTGTGATGCTGTTTTGATTTCCATTCTGGGTCATGTAATATTACAGGGTATTTGCTAATTAACACAATTAAAAATTACAATACCATAACTGAGATGGGCAAGATTACATGAAAATAGGTTCTGTTTTGTTTAATTCTTGGTTAATTGCTCCACTGTACTGTGTCAGTCTTAAAGGCATAACAGCTATACTGCTTTATTCTAAGGACACAGAAGTCAGAAAGATGAAATAAAAGTGAAATATGGCTAAATAGCCTAAATAGCATCCTGCCACATTGATTTATTCTAATCCACTATAATTTCAAAATATCTAAATATCTATCTCACTGCAAACGTTTGGTTGATCTAATATTACACACTCCCCTGGAAAAAGTACCAACAAACATGACTTAACACTGGCATCTCCTTTCATTAAACCTCTGTCAAGCATAACTAATGCACATTTAATTTCACAAGCTACTTTTGATGGACTTCTATCCCCTGCTGTCCTTCAACCACTTTGAAATTTTAGGCTGGGATGCCATCTGCTCTGAGGAATGAGATAATCAGAGAAGTGAGCTTGTGAGTAAAGTAACCAAGCACAAGAGCAAGAACATTCAATAAAACATCTTGATAATTTGAGCTCTCTAAACCTCTAAATCCAGGAAGAGAAATTTCCTTGCACTCATAAAACAAGTGAAGGACACATTGTTAGGTCAGATCAAAGTCCCTTTCACACACATTTACTTACTAATCAATTATTTTTATATTTATAACTATTTCTCATTAAACTACACTTAATTTAAAGTTTATTCAGTTTAAATTATAAAATGTTAAAGTTTAAAGTATAAAATAATAGTATTATATTCTGAAAATTGTTATAATATTGTTTGGAAATTCCAAAACATTCCAATTCCATGTCACATTCAGATGCATCTTTGGGCTAACAATAACATGCTGTAACAGACACAATTCCTGTAGCTGGCAAAATAAAAGCCAATTAACAAAAACTAACAAGTATCAAAGGCAAAATCATATCCCATCCCTCTCACCCTGGACATCGCTTAGATAGAAAACACAGGACTATTATAGCCATTACAAGTAAACATGCTAACAGCTTTTTCCCCAGAGCTATGGCCCTCATTAACCCCCATACACAGACCCTGAATGTAAGCCCACACAGTTCTTCACTCCTATAACAACGATACTGTCATAATTAACATCAGTTTCATAGGTCCCAAAATAGAACCTTGTGGGACTCCATGAGACATACTTAATCAAACAGTTACCAAATAACAATAATTTCTCATTTATAACTGAATATTAAACCTAGGTGTCAAAGGATTACACACCCAAAGTGCGTCAAGGCACGGTATTGCTACTGTTTTCAATATAATTTATTTATATTGAATGTAAATTATTTTTTAAATATTATTAATTATATATTATTTATAATGTTGTAGATTCTATACTGCAACTAAACTAAACTAAACTAAACTGAATTTCCCCACAATAGGACTAATAAAGGAATATCTTTTATTATCTTATCTCATTAACTGCAGTGGACCCCCCACACATCATGTTACATCCCCTTAGCGTGGACTCCACTCCAGCAGTGTAGCAAAGATGTTTAGGTTATTTTAGTAGAGTTAATGGAACTGGTTTAAGTGGAATCTCTGTTAGCCTGAAATACTCACATCCAGATGAGACTAGGCTGACGATGATAGATGTGGATGTGCTGGAACTCTGAACCAGCACAGTGACCAGAATTCCAACCACCAGCCCAGCCATGGGATTCGACAGAATTGCATTGTCCTGAAAGATATCTCCTGCCACCTTACCTGCACACATTTATCACATTTAGAGTTTAGGAGTTACAGTGAGAATGATACATTGTTAATGGAAAAAGGAGATGCTACTGGAGATGGTACTCTAAGAACATTCAGAGGGCAACATTATTCTACAGACATTTTTGGGGCAATTCCACAGCAGATATTGTAAAAATACAATCATGTAAAGGATTTTCTTCATCTTGTTTACAAATAACAATATCTTTGTAGAATAGCTGTTAAACTAAAATACTTATAGCTAGCAAATAGCATCTAACCTAATTGCATTCTTTTCTAAACCTTATATATTATTTTATAAGCAAATGTGTCAAAAGTAAGGATTCCTTTAAACCTGTACCAGATAAAAAATTTACTGCCACACTAAAGATGAGTAACTGCTCTGGTAAGTGGAGGTTAAAGGGCCATATTTACCCCCAGCCAGCTGAAAGGCAGAGCTCAATGTGTCCAGAGAGCAGACAAAGCAATAGAGAAGGAAGAAGAGGGTTGGAATTTTCATCACACTAATGAAGAAGGATTTCATTCTTGCATTTTCCCCAGCTTCAGGAGGCACTGGTTGAGAAAGAAAAAAATACAAAAAAAGGTTACATTCCAAATACAATGACTGAACATTCTGAATATACTGAATATGACTTAATAAATAAAAGATAATCACTCTATAAATTGGTGTGATCACATTATTATACTATTATATTATCGTCATATCAGCTACTCAACCTAATAAGAGCTTTACTACAACATTATAATATTCCCTATACTGAAGTATTAGCCATTTCTATATTTATTCTAAAATATCTTCTATAATATATTCAAATGCAAAATAATTCACATCATAATTATACCATATGATATGATCATTGTCATTGGTACATTCAAGGGAAAATATCAGCCTACATCACACTGACAAAACAATATTTACATTTGTTGGATCATTATGAAAATACTCTGATTCATAACAACACCCCCAAAAACATGTGTATCATATTTTCACTGTCCCATGGAAAACATGTATCTCCAAAATGACAATTTTACAGGAGAAGGCAAACTATTCTTAAATTTGAATGGAAGAATTATTTACAGAATTGTCCACAAAGCAGTTTACAGGGTTCAAACAATGGAGGAAACAAAAAAATTGGTTTTCATTGGACAGCAGCGATATACAACTCACACACAACTCACACACAACTCACACACAACTCACAGACCTTGTACTTTTGGAAGTCTTCCACTCTCCCAGGCTTCATGAGATGTAGAACCATGCCTGTTTGGGTCAGCATGAGAGCAGCTGCAGATGAGGTCTACGGTGGAGCCCATGTCACACTCTAAACACTCATTGGTGTTGGGGCTGTTGAGTTTTGTCTCTAAAATACGAGTGTGGGAGGAAATGGAAGACACACAAATAAAAAATTAACAAAGAAACAAGGATTTCATTTCCAGATAGCTAACAGAGAGCTAGTTAACACGTTGCAGCTCCATAAATGGTTGTTTTTTCCTAAATTTCGTCACTTCTTTGGGAAAGTTTTACTTTGATATAGGGTGTGGGTCTGCAACTATTAAATTTACATACTTTAATGTCTGACCAGGATGTACAGTGAATTTTGGCTCCAAAACATGAAACTGTTCTACTAAAAATCTAGCTAATACAATATAATATATATTTTAAATTTAAATGAAAAAAAGCTAATTAAAGCTTAATTAAAGTACATATTTACTTATTTAAAATTAAAGGTTGACACAGGCAGCAGCTGGATAAAGTGAAGGAGCACATCCATGAAAGTAAACACCACACATATCTGCACATATCTCAGTGACTTAAAGGAAATGAGCATGATTCTAGAAAACAACTGTTGAATGACTGTTGATATTTGAATTCAACAATAGCACAACCACACCCCTCTCTTCAGTGCTCCTTCAGAAGCTCCAGCCCCAAAATTCATGCCTGTCCATTGCCAAGGTAACAACACTGGATTCCAGACCAAACAAAAGTTTTGATGTTCTGACCTTTTCCTCTTCAACTCTTTCTCTGCCATCTCTACTTGTGTGTATAATGTGTTTTCTTCTGCACACCTCCTCCCAACCATCCTTTCCCACCTGTACAGGAGCAGGAACGCCCACAACTAGAATAGTTGGGTTGAGATGCTTAAGGCTCACTGACATTTATTACACCTACCTGTGGCTCTGGAGTTTAATGGTTAAAATAATTGATTACTGCAAAATTTGTAATGCTGTTTAGTTACAACTAAGCCATGTTAACTCATGACTTTTCAAGCATTCAAGACAAAATAATAATAACATTAAATAAACATTTGTTTCTAGAGTATATATAGACATCTGAACTGACATGTAAAAGTCTCAAAGTTTCAAAGGTCTCTTTTAGTAAAAATGATATTTGATTGCGTAAAAATTGAGTAAAAGTAAAATTGAGATGCACTAGTAGTTATCATTTCTGTTGGGTTATATATATATTTCATTTTGTAATATTATATTTCATATTGTAATATTATTGGTATAACTAGAAGGAGCAGAGTGGCATTGTTGGTTCTTTTTTATATTGTGGTAAAACTAGTATACACCCATACAGTCAATGGCCCATTGTACAACTGACTGCTAATTCTCCTGACTGTGGTATCTACCAGACACAAGAATCTGATTGCTAATCTTATTTTGTTGTTTATACTCGAAACACAATTATGAAAATTTCAGTGAATACAAATTACAGTCAAATTTTAGGTGTGCCTTCCCTGTTGCCTAGGACCTTTGCACAGTATCGTATGTTAGTATGCAATATTACAATGCTTATATTGTCATTGTCCTACTATGACCATGAACATTTGAGTCAATAGATATGGTACAAAAATATATTTTCCTGTCTACTCTATATTAGTGCATACAAAAAATGTGTTGTTTTCAGTCACTGATCAGAAAAATGCTTAACATGTCACTTTAGGAAAATATGACAGTTTGAAACAAATGAAATTGAACAAAACATTTTTGGAGATTTTTTGAGATGCACTAGTAGTTATCATTTCTGGTTAAGTTATATATATATATTTTATTTTGTAATATTATATTTCATATTGTATATTATTGTATATATATATATATATATATATATATATATATATATATATATATATATATATATATATATATATATATATATATATGCATTTAAACAGAATATTACCATATGAAATATATAAATACAAAAAAAAATCTGCTCACCATTGAAGCTGCCCACTTGTCCTGGGTTAGTTGAAATGATTCTGATTGGCCGAGAGGACATGATGTCTTGTTACAAAACTGCAAACTGTCACGAATCTGAAAACAGACAGTCACAGTCACTGCTCTTGCTACATGAACTTATTTGCCTTGAAAATGCCAAGCCACACAGCACACCATGCTGAGTGGATCTGCAGTGTTTGTTGAAACTGTAGCCCGCTGTCATTCACAAGGGATCAATTATACAACACTTAATTTGTCTCTTTCTTCGACGCTTCTTTGTGACCTTTTGAATAAATGACAGCTTGTCTAAGATGTTGTAAATGACAAAGAAGGCATTTGCAATCCCAGATGGCCACTGAAGAGGTAAAGTCATTTTAGCTAATTGTCTCAGCTACCTTCAGCTTCTATTACGTCCATTTCAAATGTGTTTCAAATCTTAAGATAAATGCATTTCTCATGTCAAGGTTCTGGAAAAAAAAAACTCTGCTTTGCTCTGATTGATTCAATTACAGTATCAAAGCTGCTAGCAGATTTTGGGCTACTATGCAAGTCTGAATGACAGTATATGCTCAGTATATGACAGTATACGTTCAGTATATGCTGATCAGCCACAACAATAAAACCACCTTCCTAATGTTGTGTAAGCCGTCACTGTGCTAAAAAAACCCCAGGAAAAAACAGCTCTGACTTATGACTTGGATTGCACAAGACCTCTGAAGGTGTTCTGCAGCAGCAGATCCTTCAAGTTTTGCAAATTGGGAGGTAGGACCTCAGTGAGCATCACTGAGCCTTGGACAACCCTGTTGTGTTCCCTGTTCACTGGTTGTTCTTCCTTGGAGCACTTTTGGTACATTCTAATCCCTGCATGCCTGGAACACCACACAAGACCTCCCTGATGCTTTTGATGCTTTTGAGGTGCTTTAACCAGCTCTTCTGGCATTGCCCATTTTTCAGTGTTCAAAAAATATTGAATGATAATCAGTGTTCTTCACTGTCAGAGATTTTAGGCCTAATAGGACGTTGTATCCACATGCTTGACATTTTAGTATGATCAGCTTGCTGTAAAAACTGCTTTAGAGCTGAGGTGGAAAACTGTAAGAAAATAAATAATTTTAGGTTCTACACTCACACACTCCCTTACAATTATTTTATATTTGAATCACAGTAGCATTACAAAAAAATCTATATAAAATAGTCAGCCTGAAAAACCCCAGTTAGGGCAAAGAGAATTGGACAAATTATTCAGGACAAATGTGAAGGTCATCACTAAAAGCTCAGTAATGCCTGTTTTTACTCAGTATGCTACTCACAGTTACTCTGATTGCTCAAGGTGACCAGATATGTAATGGAACTGCACACCATAACAGCTATCACGTTCTCTTAAACATTGTCTGAGACAGCAAAAACAGCGTGACATAACTGCAGAGAGAGATTGTGTAGTGATGCCATTCACTCTCCATGTTGAATCTGTCTTGTGCTCTGCTTTGGAATTCATTGGAGCATTTGCTGTGCATCACCAGACACATCATGCGTTCATAGATGCATGGCTGCTGCATTAGCACTCTCAATGTATTCAGCATAACACCCGGCATGGGAGAGAAGTGCCCCCCTGAGAAATTACACACAAGTCAGAGGAAATTCAGATATAAATATTTAACAGGCTTAATAAACCATATTTACTGTAGCCAAGTATATCACACAGGTTGAGGGAATGTCAATGAGTATTAAATGATGCCACGAATGCTAAACAAAAATCTTTAACTTTAACTGATCTACCCATGATCCACATACTAATTAGATAATTATAAATATTCTCTTCTTTAGCAGCTTAACCATGTGGCAAAGACACTATTCAGCAGTAGGCAAAAGTTGGATGGATTCCCCTTTTGAGCCTTGATTCCTCTCAAGCTTTGTTCCTTCTAGCCTGAGGGGGTTTTCCTTGCCACTGTCACCCACTGACTTGGTCAAAAGAGGCTTGGACCCAGATTTCTGTAAAGCAGCTTTGTGACAAAGCCTTTGTTGTAAAAGCACTATATAAATAAACTTTGATTGATTGATTGATTGATTGATTGATTGATTGATTGATTGATTGATTGATTGATTGATTGATTGATTGATTGATTGATTTAGTCAGATTGGTCATGCTGGTACATTAAAAAGGTCTGTCCTGGTCAAGGGATAAGATTGTCCACTAGCTTAACCTTAAGGTTGAGCTGGCCATGCCTGGTCATACTGATCATACTTGTTCAGCAGTTTAGTCAAGTTGGTCATGTTGATAGGCCAACAAATCTATCAAAATCAACAAAAAAAACTTGTGCTGGTCAAGACCTAAGCTGGTCCACTAGCTTAAGCATCTCGAACAGCTTGGGTTGGCCATGCTTGGTCATACTGGTTGATTAGCCTTGTCAGGCTGGTCAAGCTGGTCAACAAGCTGGGGTTGGCAAGCTTGTTCAGGTTGGTCATGCTGACATACCAACAAACCAATCAAACTTGGTGAAAACAGCATGTGCATGTTAAGAGCTAATCTGCTCTACCACCTTATCCATCTTGACCAGCTTGAGCAAGCCAAGCCAACTACAGCCAAGTTAATGTATTTGTATGTTGTGGACATTTCCACATGTTCTAAAAGTCATTTTTATACTTATTTGCACTTTAAGCAAGTAAGCTTTGCACATTCTAAATGTAAGAACTTGGACAAAAGCTACCAAAAGTACCAAAAGTGATAATTTCCAAATAACCTGAAAGGTGTTTTTGCCTCCACTAAGTATGTCCAACATATCAACAGTTGCATATAAATAAAGAATGTGATTTTTGTGGCTGGAGTATGGATAGGTCACTTGGTAAGCCTCTTACCTGTTTAAAAATCTGAAGTTTATTGTCTCCTCTCCAGGTGACAGATGTTCACGAATAACAATCCTCACTGCCAAGGGAATTCCAGGTTTATATAGAAACCTGCATCGATGAGAATATTATTCCCTCACTCATTAACTGAGATGCCCTCTCATTGCCCACTCAGCAACTAAATAACCGATGTCCCAAATAGTATAAGAAAATGAAAGCTTGTAATTATTTGACAAAATTACAGAAACAATTTCAAAATCATGTCATTACTATGGTTATAAAGATAGTGGATTCACACTTGTGGTGTAAAAATCTGACACCTTGTGGTGACATAATGTCAAAACATTATGATTAGTATGACATGATATTTGCCAACATTTATGAAGACTGTACTAACTGCAAGGATGTCTTTTGAACTCCTATGATTGCAATCTTCAGACAACTGGCAGAATTTGCTCATGTAAAATACAAGACAGCAATTTTACAAATGTCAAAAAAACAATACAAATTATTAAACAAGTATTATACAGCATAGAAACCGCAGTTTTGCAGACCTGCATTTCAGTTTTTTGACCTCGCAATTCAGTGAACCCAAGAGTGAACTTTGTTTTCTGCCAGCTGGCATATAACACAGTGTCCCAAACCATAAAAACAAGGGATTTTCTTTAAGTAAGATAGATGGGAAAATTTATTGGGAACAAATGTGCTTGGACCTTTTTTAAATAACAAGGCTAAGATTTATTTTTTCACTTAATACCCATTATATAAGCATTATTCAGCTCTGCATGGTTTTGGGATCAAGCCCAGGGGTTAAAATATAGGTTAGGTTGATAGACAACACTTCTTTAAAGTGTAACAGTACAGTTTGGCCTGTACCCAAATTATTAAGTTTAATAGTCATGAGGAGCACCAGTTCATTTTGATCTTATTCCAAAAGAATTGAGATCGAATGAATATGAGTGCTCTGCAGAATTGGGAGTTGGTTAATGACTGCTAATAGACCTGCAGTGTCAGCATCAACATGGACCACAGTGGACCTATTAAGCTCTGACAAACCTGACTTAGCAAAACACACAGGCATGAGAACACCTATATCTAGACCTCACATCTTACTAAAAGGTTTTATAAGGTGAGGTTTTGAAATTTATAGAGTAGCAATTTCTTTGTTCTTTGGACAGAACACTTTTTCAGTAAACTTGTGCAGATAGTTCTGCAGTAAACTTTTGTAGACCAGCTTTTATAGAACAGAAATCATTTGAATTGAATTGAAATGTTTAACTCTTAGAACCCAAGATCCACACTTTGCGGGCAGCTATGTTCTGTTAAGGCTTCGTATCTAAGGCTGAGTAACCTACAGACATGCGTCCCATTTAACAAACAATCTATTGTATCCAACCATGCTGGTCTCATCATTGTGGAAGGTATTATCAGCAAGCAATCCAACTCAGAAAACAGCAAAATGTCATTTATTTGCAACTGAATTAAATCCCAGATCAAATACCATAGCAGCTTCCAGTGTATGTTTACTGCTCTGTCCACATGTTCACATTCAACCTGCATGCATTAACTGATCAGCAAGAGGAGGTTGGACAAATGATGTAACTGAACCTGGTATTGGACTACAGAGGAATGCAAAAAGGGAGGGGTTGTTTGCTCTTTTTTTACTCACACAGTACTAATTAATTAATCTCCTAAAATAGCAACATCTGGCATGTTTGACTGTCTCCTATAAATTGGCCTAGGGTTCTAAAGGTTAACTAAACTGAAGTGGAACTGGGGTGAAATGGAATGGTCTGCTGGGGCAGCAGTATTTCAGCAGAAGACAGGAAGAAACTGTCCTTTAGATCCAGTGTAGGTGTGGGAGACAGAATGATGTTAGCCTAAGAAGTCCTTCAAAGAAGATAAGAATGACTTCCACCCCATGCATGAGACTCTGGCAGCACTGCAGCTCTTTCAGTGACAGGCTGCTTCACCCTAATTGTGTGTGAAGGAGCAGTATTGCAGGTCCTTCCTCCCTGCTGCTGATACATTTGACTAAAAATCTCTATATGTCCATTGTTCTTGTGTTCCTCTTGCTCACTCTTTAACTCAGTACATCCCTACACTGCCATAGGCTGTATAACAGAATCCGCAGATTCAGTGATTTCCTTGTCTTGACAACAATATTAGGAAAAATGCTTCACCAGCACAGATCTGAGCTGACCTGAAAAGAACTGTGTTAAACTGAATTGTACTAAATTGCAATGCACTGAATTTAAATGATTTGAACTGAATGGAAGTACTGAATTAAAGAGAACATAACTCAGCTGAATTGAATTAGGATGTACTCACACTAAACTAAAATCTTAACTGTGCCCAAGCATGCTTTTGTAATACTAAAGGGATTGCTCTGAAATTTTCCATTTTTTTTTGTGTGTGTGTGTGTGTGTGTGTGTGTGTGTGTGTGTGTGTGTGTGTGTGTGTGTGTGTGTGTGTGTGTGCGTGTGTGTGTGTGTGTGTGTGAGAATGCAGATTTTGAACATGATGTCAGTGAAACTGCCTCTGTAGTTTTGTTTTTAAATGACAAATGCAATGTTGTGTTGCATAACTGATAAATCTATAAAGCATGTAAGAGGGCTGTGATTCTGCACACCCAAAACCACACCTAATAAGCCACAAAGTAAATATGATCTGCTTTGAGTGTCTCATTTGTATGTGTGTGTTAATTTACAATGACTTCACAATATGTTTTTCTGAGATTTTCGGAGGGGTTCTTTCAGTCTAAGCTCTTTGTATTGGCTGCTGTCATTCTGTGTGAAGTTCTATGCATGTTCAATCCAAATAAGGTAGGCGATGCAGATCAGTAAGGGACAATTTTTCTATGCAGAAAGCTGAAATCTTAGGATGTAAGAGGGATCAGACCCAGAATGTTCAGAAGGTCATGTGAGGAAAGGTCAGCAGGAAAGGGGGATATAATCTAAAGTACACTTTAAACACTAAACTGAACTGAACGGAGTAGGCATTAAAGTTAAAGTGAATTAAAGTGTGTGTGTGTGTGTGTGTGTGTGTGTGTGTGTGTGTGTGTGTGTGTGTGTGTGTGTGTGTGTGTGTGTGTGTCTGTCTAACAAACATGCCATATTCTTTGCATAAATAAGCATATGGTTATAAAAGGCTTTTCAAACTGGATCCAAGTAGGACGGTAGCAAATTGAAGGAGTCAAGTGTTTACTGAAGTGTTTATGAAGAGAGTTGCAAGAGCTTCTGTAGGATTTGAGAGACACTTTTGACAGTGCAATGCCCTCATCATGAGAGTTTCCTTTTTCACACTTTGGTACTAAGTGGTTTAACCCAAGCTTAAATGCAAAGCCCTCAGAGGGCAGCTGTTCTTTGAGATGACATTTATAAACACTCATGTAGAAGCACAACCTTTAAAATGGTACTTCAAGTAATTGTTTTTCAGCATATAAATAAAGTAGGACATGTTTCTGTATAAGGATTAAAGTGATGCAGTGAGGTTTTGTGCATATGGTTATAGATCACAGTAGCTAGAGCTTTGTCAGTACATTAAACATTTTGATAAACAAATTAGTCAGATATCAGGAAGGCAACAAAATAAAAAAGGAGAAAAAAGAGGAATTAACACATTTATAGGTCTCTTGTCTCTTGTAATTTCTTAATAGAAAGAAAATTTGAGAGTACATAAGCTCACACAGCAATTTTATTTATTTATTTATTTATTTATTTATTTGGGAAAAGAATTGAATGGAATAAAAATGTATATGTGTGAATGTAATTATGAAATGTGTAAGTGATTATAATATTAGAGTAAGTTGGAGAAAACTGTACAATTGAAAGAAGGTTCTAGGGTAGCGGTAGCCTGGATACAAGCTGAGATATGATTGAGGATAGAAGCAGTTCTATATGTCATCCTGTGGTACATTCATCCACAGACGTTGCAGCTGGGCCTGTAGATCCTGCACACGTTGATTGCTAAGTCTGGCATCCTAGTTTGTCCTCTAAATGCTCAATTGGAGATACATCTGGTGACTGGACAGGAAAAGTTACAAGCAGACATTTCTAGGAAACCCTTGCTGTATATCAGCAAACATTATCCTGCTGAAAAGTGCTAACTGAAAAACCTTTCATGAGAGGCAATACGAATGGTCACAAGATGTCCTGCACATATTCCTTAGCTCTCAGTGTCCCCCTGTATCACAACTAGGGGTGACCCCCTATGATATGACACTCCCCTGATTATCACATTAGCAGTTTTGGCAGTGTGTTGCTTCACAGCATAGATAGGATTTAAGTGCTCACCTCAAAGCCTCCTCTCTCTAAATCGACTGCCGCAAGATTCCAAACAGAAGTCGATGCAGTCAGAGTCCAGGTTTCTTGTTTGACACTACTACAAATAAAGGTGAAGGTGGCTTGAACAGAATGGCTTAAATGGTCGCAAATACATTGGAATGATTATTCTGCTTCTCTCATCCTGTTATGAGCCAGTTTCAAAATCTGTCAACTGGCCAGAATGTCTTTGAATGAGTTGTAGGGGCATGTGGGGGACGCACTAGGACAGTGGGGGACGCACTTTTACACCTCCTTGTTGAATCAGACTATACCTGTAATCTCCATAGCTTCGTGCTTAGTTTTGCAATTCTGAGTCTGTTATTTTTTGTCAATGTATTAGTTAATAAAACATACAAACAATCAGTGTTTTATTTCAACCTATTCACCTTAAAATATAACAAACATGAACAATGTACACATTTCAAATTAAGGAAATTCAGTGCATAATTTTTTTCAGTGTATTATCGTTTAACGGAAAGGAGACAAATTGCCATTTGGCAGCATCTCAGTTAGATGTATCTCTGTATTCTAACCTCTACAAACTTGATGTTTCTGTGCACTTTTGTAAGTCACTCTGGATAACAGCATCTGCCAAATGCCATCAGTGTAAAATCAATGTAATTGAACCCAAGTCTCAAATACACCAAAGTCTGAATTAGTACAGCCTGAAAAAAAGAAAGTATTGAAACACTCCTGTAATTAAGTAGAGTTATGAAATACATTGAATTAAAATTAAAATGTAAAACACAGGTGAGACATTTAAATGATAAACCTTTTAAGAGCACTTGTCTAAGTGCCACCTTAACTGAACTATTCATTTATGCAGGGAAGCGTGATGCAAATTACCTCCTGGAACATGTTGAGCATTTCAGGTAATCTTGGAACAGATTCACATTTTCCCTCTTGATTTCCCCCGATCTGTGCGCTCAAAAGCACCCTGAGCTGTGTGATGGTTCTGGTGCGATGATTTTTTTTACAGTAAATGTTATTTTGAAAGAGTACTCAAGTGTTTACTAGCTTAATTTTCTCAATCTGTAGCATACAATCTACCTAAGACACTATTTCCCTGCACTTACAAAAAGTGGCTAGGTTAATGCAAGAGCAGTTCTACAGCATGTTGTTAGAATATTGTGACAATAAAGCACTAACAATATTTATAATGCCAAAAAATATATATGTGCACTGATGTTACACTACCTTTAAAATATGAAGCTGATGTTGGTTAGGGGATGTATAGAAACTGGGCCCTGGTCTTGAAGATCTACCATCTACTTGGAGAGCTCAGATCCAACACATACAATCACCTTGACTGTAATTGCTGTGCATGTGCCTCAATCATTCTTGAATTGAATATTGTGTGGTTTGGTAGGGGTGGACCTAGTGCACCTCTGCAGAGAGCACAGAGGCTCTCTCTCTTTTCTTCTTTTCATAACTCTAAATCTGCATACCTCAGGGTTTAGCATAGAGCATCTTTTGAAAGCAACACCACCTTTTTGTCCAATGCTGAGCCTACTATTAACCAGCATACACAAGAATAACATGGGCTACGATGATATAGAACATACACGACAAACAAAAGGCAGCACAGCTGCTTCTATGGCCAAAGAAGCTTCCTACTCTTTTATTAAAGTCATTTTAAAACTGTTATTTCTCTGCAGCTGTAAGATGCCATCTTCTCCACTACAAAAGCTGTTGAAAATGATAATGATCACTATGAAGTCTGTGTTCATTAAGGCTCTCATTATCCATTCTAATAAGCATTTGTCCTCATGAGCACAAAGATAAAACCTCTCAAACAAGTCTTGAGCTTAATTGTAGGTGTGTTCTATCATCAACTAGGAGCTGTCAGCTCTGTGGAGAGAAATTTGGGAGAGACAGATTCAGCAGTGAGGACAGATTTAGGCACATTTATGGGTTAAGCTCCACCACCAATGTTAAACTAAGCTACATCTTTGTCTGGGAAACTAGCTTTAAGAATATGATGTATGAATGTAAAAACAATTTACCTTGAAATAATTGAGAAAGAGAGAATAGAATATAGAAACAGTATATCTTTTCACTTAGACCATATAAAAAACATCCATCCATCCATCATCCATCCATCCATCCATCCATCAGTCATAGGGTGAAAGGCTGGAATACGCCCTGGAGCAGGTGCCAGAATATTGTAGGGTACTGCACACACACATTCACTCACACACACTCACATCAAGGGGCAATTTACCTTAGCCAATTCACCTAGCATGTGTTTTGGGAGATAACACAACCAGACAGTAGAAGAACATAGCATATATAACTCTTCATAGACCAGAGCAATGTTCAAACCCTGCAAAAATATGGCCTTTTTCCTACAGATTTAGACATTGTATATGGTTTTTACAACTGAATGATATTTATCATTTTAGGCTAAAAAATAATTCTGCTTCTTGGCAGTGACTGATTATGTGGGGCTTAATTACTCTTTGGGCCCGAGGCCTTTACAGTGAGGGCAAAATTGCAACGTATCTTCTCAGCTTTATAACTCAGGAATGCCTTCAAACACCAGCACAATACACATATGGTTAGAAACTGCAGAACCTGTTTCTAAACACAGTGATGACATCAGTGCAGTGAAGTGTTCCACAATTCGTTGTGGAAAAAACAGTTTGTGGAAAGACTTTCTAATAATACTAACTGTTATTATAAGCTACTGTTAGTAAAGCTACAGTATACTAAAACCATTTTTACCGGAGATATTGGCCCTGAACAAAATACTTCATACTTTGGGATGAGTTGGGGAGGTGAGAATGAGGAGAAGTGGTGATCATCCAGCAATAAAGTGCAATCATATCCTCATGGCAATGCTCCTAAATCTAGTAGAAAACCTTCTCTGGACAGTAGAGACAGTTATTCAAAAAAACAAGAAACAATTAGTAATCAGGTGTTTGAATACTTTTGGCCATATTGTATTTATAAGCGTTTTAAATGACAGGCGATGAACAGACTGTCAAACACGACTTCTCCTCGGAGTGAATCAATTCTTTATTCCATTTCTGAGCCCTGATAACGCCAACATATTACAGAATATTTCACTTTCATATGGACACAGTCTTCAAACTGCTTTATTGCGCGAACACATTCAGTTGATATGTACAGCAGTCGCACTTCACAACAGCACAGCATGGAGTAGGGTGTATCTGCCCTGCCTGTGTAGGCCATCCCTGCTGGAAAATTTAGTTCAAGACCAGCTTCTGATGGTAGCTTGTTTCAGATGATTAAAATGGATAAAACGCTGGTTGGCCATCCAAGCGAAAATGTACAACATACTGGTAAGTCAGCTGAGTAAGCTTGTTGTCCAGATTGGTAATATTAATTATGCTGGCATACAGTGTGGTCATGATGTTCATGGTGGTCAACATGCATGGTCATACTGGTTGACTAGCCTAGTCAAGTTAGACCAGCCTAGTCGTGCTGGTAAACCAGTTACACCATCAAACCCAAATGAAGACATGCCTGTATTGGTCAAAAGCTAAACAAGCTTGAACAGCTTGAGCTGTTCTTTCTTTAGCAGGGATGTGTGTGATATTGTTAAGTAACAGCAGGTTCTGGAGGGAGGTTTTGTGGGATATCATGTTGTGAGACTGTGTGCACGTGATAAGTGATATGATAACCACAGGAAGTGATAGCAATGGAAGTAGTGAATGAGAGTATGTTTGTGTTTCTTTAGATGTATTGTTTGAGTGTTACTTTAGCTCCTCTGTTGACGATGCAGGAGTTTCAGATTCTTCAGGGATTTCCTGAAATGACATAAACAAAATTCATACAGTGACCTCACCCACACCAAGGGTCCTATCACCTCACTGGTAAACTATTTAGGTGATACAGTACAGTAAGCTAACTACCGCAGCAGTAATTATTGACAGTCCCTACTTGAACTGTGTGCTGACCTTCACTTTGTCTAACTCAGATCCACCAGGAAGAGACTTCTGGGGAATGTGGAAGGCCTAGAAAACAAGGAAAGCTTAAATAAAATATATTCAGAGGCAGTAAGGCTGCATTCAACTTCAAAATCACTGTATGTGTCCAAGTTTAGAAGAAAGTTTAGTCAACTGAGTATAAGACACCAACTCACCTTCTTAGCTTGTTGGATTTCTTCAGTGGACTTGGACCTGCTTTTCACCATGTGTTTTTGAGACGAGGTCACCTGGAAAACAAGTACATTTCAAAGTTTTAGTTTTCATACCATTTCAAAATTAAAGTTATGATGCAGGCCAAATGTCCAAAAGCAAAAGTAAACTATTTGACATGATTGAATAAAAGCACAAAACTACAATGCCATCTAAAATTTTGTAGTGATTTTGTTTATCTAATTAAACTAACTAAAAATTAAATTGAGCTGTGGAGCAGTGGACCTGTGTTCCATCCAGTTGTTTAGGGGGGAGATGGGGATTTGAAATTCATTTGAAGTGGTGATCATCCAAGATTCAAATGCCATGAATGATCAGATTTGGAGCAAGGCATGATAGTGGGTGCCAGATGGATAGAATTTCTGAAGTTAAGAAGCATTTAAAATTCCTTATGGCCTAACATTCTGCTACAGTACTTTTTCAGACATGAGGATCATGATTTTGATAAAAACCATCAACAACTTAAGAGTAACAACTAATTGCTATGACTATTGGGTTTTGGTTTTTGGATAATTACTGTTTTTTTTTTTTATTAAAAACACATTAAATCTCTGAATATTTCAAGCATCTTGAACCAGCAGTTCAAACACTTTTAAACACAAGCAGTTAAAATAATTTCTCAAATAAAAATTGAATATTGTGTTAAAGTTTCAATAATTAAATTTATTTCAAAGACATAGACACATTTTATATAAATATGTCAAGCCTTTTTTTTACTGTTGTTTTTAATATAGCAAAATATATAGCAAAAATCACAATTCCAGAATTTCAATTTAAGAGAATATTTAATTTCAAGTTTTAATAAATTACTAACCAGAGAGTACTGACAGTAAAACTAATGTTTTCTGTCCCTGGGACAAAGCAAATGTATTAAATCTTGATAATCTATATTGTAATGAAGGGTGTATGCATTTCAGTGATATTGTCAGTGAGACGACTGCAGACACTGAAATGTGGGAGTATTGGAGGTTGGATCCCAGCCTTTATGTTTACCTTCTGCTCCATATTGGCGAGACGCTGTGCGATGCAGAGCAGTCGTGGGGTGCAGGAGGGAGGAGAAATGCTCTTTATCACACTCACACAGGGTCCCTGTCTGTCAGCCTGGCAATACAACAGCACAGTAACATGAATGAAATTTAATGGGAAAAGGTAGGTCTTTAACTGTCACACAGACAGTCAATCACCACTAGAGGGTACTGCAGGTCACCTTCATTTTTTACTAAGGCCATGCATAGCTGTCAGCACTGAGAGGCACTATATTAGTACGTGCAAAACATACAATGACCAAAGAGGGGACTAAACCCATAACCCTAAGCCTCTCGAGCTGTCCTACCTGCAGCTAGACCATGCCAAGGACTGGCTAGAGCAGTGGTCCTCAAATTAGTCCTCAGGGACCTCAAGCTTACATGTTTGGAAACAAGCTGGAGGAAAGATCTGCACATTTTGAGGATCAGTTTGAAAACCATAGTGGTAAATTGACTGCCCAGAATAGGGTTATCTGGAGTGATGGAGCTTCAGCCATTACATTTGTGATGAGTCGATTGTGACCTGGAACTAAACATCCAACATCAGTACCTGATTTTGTTCAAATATCTAGTGTAAATCATTTTAAAAAGTAGAGATTACCACAGCAAACTGGAACAAATTCCCCAATAGAGCTCTTGATTTCATTAGAAATACTGTATGAGCTGGTGTCTACATATATAGGGTGGTGGCCTGTAGTGAGTATGTGCAGGTACGTGTGTATGTGCAGGTACGTGTGTGTGTGTGTGTGTGTGTGTGTGTGTGTGTGTGTGTGTGTGTGTTCGTTCAAGCTTGATCTCCTAAAGCCTGTTGGTACATATGCCAACAAGAGGACCACGTAGAGCCCAGGTCACCATGGAAACACAAGGGAATGACTGCTGCTCTTTTATACACCCAGGGAATTATAAATTCAACAAGATATCCCATTGTTCCACTAAACGGCAAGGTCTTCCCAATAACAGGTTGAGTGCATTTGTACCAGGACTTCATTATCATCAGCAAAAGAACAGAAATGTGTGTGAAATGGCCCAGGGTCAGACAATCTTCTCTGAGTCATAATGTTGCTTTCATAGACAATGAGTGGAATGATTAACCTCACAGTGCCCGTCATTGTCATCTTGCAAAACGAGCCCCTATGCAGACTCCCCACAGTTTAATAGGTCATTGCAGTTATGATAAATAGGGCTGCCAATGTTTGCTTACTATTTCCTTAGAGTGAGATTCTGATTGGGTTGAGCCGGAATGGTCAGGGGTTGGGGGTTTGGGGTGATGAACTTTTATTTATTTAATTTGATTTTAACAGTATTAGTATAACTACAGTTTTACTGTGAAATACTGAAATTTACAAAATACAGTATTCAGTCCCACTCTTTTGGGATGTGAAAAATGTAAATTGTTTATTATTTTTGGACCCTAGCCCAATTTTGCAGGACAGTTACACATGCCAAATGTTTTTAATTCCAGAGGATCCTAGTCAAATATGTCTTAATATTGTATAATATGATAATCTTTTGATCAAAAAATGTACATGCATCTACAATTTCTTGTGTTTTTTTGTTTTGTTTTGTTTTGTCTTGTTTTGTTTGTTTTTACTTCTATTATTGAACTGAAAAATCAATTATTTTGACGAGTAATGATTAGAGTGACAAGGATATTTATAATAATAAATTCTTTAAAATACTTGACAAATAAAGGTATTTGGGGATGTTTTTCAGCCACACGGACTGGTCAGAGTGAAGGGGAAGATGGATGGTACAAAATACAGGAATATTCTTGAGCAAAACCTGTGTTGGTCTGTCTGTGATTTGAGTCTGGGACGGAGTTTCACCTTCCAACAGGACAATGACCCAAAGCAAACTGCTAAAGCAACACTTGAGTAGTTTAAAAGAAAACATATAAATGTATTGGAATGGCCTATTCAAAGCCCACACCTTAGTACAATTGAGAATCTGTGGTCAGACTTAAAGATTGCTGTTCACCAGTGGAAACCATGTAACTTGAAGTGGCTGGAGCAGTTTTGAATTGAGGAACAGGCCAAAATCCCAGTGGTTAGATGTGGCAAGCTCATAGTGACTTATCCAAAGTGACTGCAAGGCTCTGCACAGTACTGAGGGGGTGAATAGTTATGCAAACTGAAATTTTCTGTTATTTTGTCCTATTTGTTGTTTGTTTACAATAAAAAAAACAATGTTCAAAGTTGAAGCCATGTTCTGTAAATGTAATGATGCAAAGCATCAAATAATCAATTTTAATTCCAGATAATGATGTAGCAAATCACAAAAAAAGGAATACTTTTGCAAGGTACTCTATCTCCCTGCCATCTCAAGCTCTCACACATACACAAGGGTGCTACAGCTTAGGCCTATGAAAGTAAGCTCCTTCATTGTTTTGCTGTTGCTATGGGTACCTGGCTTTACCAGGTCTTCAGCTAGCTAACCACAAACTGCAGGACAGGATGTCGATACTAAGCTGGGAAGGGTTCCTGCTTCACGTGTTTTTTCACTAATGAGCTTGTGCGCGTAGCATTGCAGGCATATTTTCTAGACGGTTAATGTGGCTCAAAAATGTGCCGTGGGGTAGTTGTTGCAGTCCGTGTTAAGTTCTAGCCATAGTGATTAACATAGAAGCACACTGCATATGCCACTGAGCTACTTATAGCATTGTGGGAAAACTTATAAATAATTAGGACAAAATTTTCATGTGCTTATCTATAAAGGGTACAGAAAAAACTTCTGCATGCATATTTATCCCTTGAAACAATTATTTCGCGATAATTGTCTCAGGATAAATAAGATATTTAGAGAAAACTTAAGTGCATTACCCACTGTGCTCTGTAGATGGCACCAATGTGTTATTCATTATTACATCCTTTGTCCATTGTTCAGATGTGCTGGATGTCTGTGATTTGGAACCAGGTGTCTGTAGAGCACCTGATTTTGGACTCTTCTTCAAATACTGTATGGTTTTGTTCATAAAGCGTAAACAAGCCCTCCAACCCCAACCCTAACCATAGCCACCCCATCCTAACAGTGACTGGGTGACCAGAGACTCATACTCTCTCTTTCTCTCTCTCTCTCTCTCTCTCTCTCTCTCACACACACACACACACACACACACAGCAGTGGCCATCAAAATATGAAATGAGTTCTTATTCACACATAAGGACACCACACTGCTTTAGAATGCAATCCCACTAATCCTAACTCATAGTCCTCAGAGCCATAGTAGGTTCTGGCTAATTCTGATGCAGTCTGTGGGTCTTTTATAAAGTTGCTGGTGTGTTGACTTGAATGGAGGCAGCTGTATTCAGGATGGACCAGTGAGAACATGGTGTGTTAGTGTGTGTTGTGCTGATACAGGTCAATCAGGTTCTCAGATACAGCAGTGCTGCTGGAGTGTTTTTTTTCTGCCTATCTTCTGCTTACTGTACTGATGCTGCTACTGGAACCTTAATTTCCCTGAAGGAACCCTCCCAAGGGATCAATAAAGTTCTATTCTATTCTTCTTCTTCTATTCTAAACACTCTGTCACACTCACTGTCCACTCTATTAGACACTTTTACCTAGTTGCTCTACAATGTAGGTGTAAATATATCTTTCCAGTGCATCTGGAAAGTATTCACAGCACTTCACTTTTTTACACATTTAGTTATGTTACAGACTTATTTCAATATGGATTGAAATACTGGAAATACTGGATACTTTCTTGAAGCAACTTTGGCAGCAATTACAGCTGCTAAACTACAGTCTTTTTGAGTATGATGTTTTTAACACATGTTTTCTGCCATTCTTCTTTGCAGAACCTCTCAAGCTTCATCAACTGGATGGGGAGCTTTATTGAATAGCCATTTTTAGATACCTCCAGATCAGGTTCAAGTTATCTTGGCTGTGTGCTTAGGGTCATTGTCCTGTTGGAAGAAAACCCTTTGCCCCAGTCTGAGGTCCAGAGCACTCTTGAGCAGTTTACCATCAAAAATGTCTCTATACTTTGCTGTTTTTCCCTCCACACAAATTAGTCTCCCAGTTCCTGCTGCAGAAAAACATCCCCACACCATGATTCTGCCACCACCATGCTTCACTCTAGGAATGGTATTGGTTAGGTGATGATGCCTAGTTTTCCTTCCTCTTCCATTTATGGATGATTGAGGCCACTGTGTTCATTAGGACCTTCAATGCAGCTGAAACCTTTTGTACCCTTCCCCAGAGCTGTGTCTCAATACAATCCTATCTCAGAGGTCTACAGTTTCTTAGACTTAATGTCTTGGTTTGTGCTCTATGCATTGTCTACTGTGGGACCTTGTGTAAACATGTGTGTGCCTTTCCAAATCATGTTCAATGAACTAAATTTACCAAGTGCCAATCAAGCTGTAGAAACATCTGAAGGATGATCAGTGGAAATAAATAGTTTTATAATATATATATATATATATATATATATATATATATATATATATATATATGTCCTCCAGATTTTTGACATTTGTCTATTTCCTTAAAAGAAAACTAAGAAAAGTCATCTCTATTAATTACATTTTATAATTATTAAGATATGTTTTTATTTATTATAATTAAAATATGGTTTTATACATATTTTACATATACGCGTGTTTGTGTGTGTGTGTGTGTGTGTGTGTGTGTGTGTGTGTGTGTGTGTGTGTGTGTGTGTGTGTGTGTGTCACCCTTTCTCCAAAACAGTTCTCTAGCCTTTTATCTTCTCACCTCATTTACCCTACTGTCTTCTAGAGGCTCATACACTCACCATCCACGGGTGTTTTGGTCTTAAGTGTCGTCTTCACTTGTGTTGACTTACTCATGTAGATAAATGGATTGGAAGTGTGTTCTTTCCACATTCAGAGACACTAAACTTTTCTCTCAGAGACACCAGGAATCACACAGAGTTCAGGACTATTAGGTAATCTCTGACTCTCTCACTGTATCACCCTCACATACACACAAATACACAGCCAGTCTCCTTTTTAGAGATTCAGACACGCCCATACAAGGAAATTCCTACTTTAGATTGCACAACTTTCCAGGAACAAAGGAAGCAATAATTTACATCCATCTGAGACTAATAAAGTATTTCTGATTCAGATTCATTAATTAAGTTACCTAGAATTAAGCATTGCTTAATGTTCCATTGGCCTCGTCTGACATTGGTACCATAGTGCTGGACATGGGTCACATCCAAAATCTCTAGTGTTGCATTAGCAGTAATTTCACTGTGGCTGTGAAGCAAAATAAAATTAATGTAATCTAGGGCTGTTCTTAAAAAATATATATATACAAGTTTCATTCAAGAGTAGCATGTGTATTTCTTATTCCTGTAAAATTATGAAGATAAAATGATTTAATGAACCTTGAACAGCATAAATGGGGATTTAATTACTAATAATTATATTTAGAATTAGACTTGGTTAATATGTCATTATAAGTAGAATTATATATGTTTTTTTATACAGTTGCTAAATGTTGTCTCAAATGGTTCAACTTAAGCCTTTCACATGGAACAACTTACCCCTATTATGAGGCAACCTGAGTCACTACTTTTTGGGGACCCCATATTTTGTTGCCTATTTGAGTCAGGCACACTGCTGAGGTTTTAAATGACACTACACATCCTGAAATTGTGTTGTGTGTTAGTTTTGTTCATGTCTCATATTCTCTTATTTATAGACTGACAAATAAAAAATTGATTATCTTACTTTATTCTCCTTTGTAAGAGAGAACAACACTGCTGTGAATTCTCATGAAAATTACCTACTCTATTCACACATGGGCTTATTCACACTAGGAGGGCTGGCTGTGTAAAGTCTGGGTAATATCCAGGATATTTGTGTTCACACATACAGCCCCTCTGGGTAATTTCTAAAAAGGTTCCACACACATTAACACTGCCATGTCAAAGTGTCAGCTGTGCCGAAAATGGTCCAAACTGGTTAACAGTGGTCCTATGGTGGGTGGCGCCTATCTGTTGGCTTGTAGTCCTCTTGTGACTCTTACAAGTGAGATATTCACTATATCACTGGCTACAGAACAGGCTCAAAGCATGACTGATACTCTTTTCATGAAACATTTTGCATCTCCAAATGCAGTGGGTACGGAAAGTATTCAGACCCCTTTAAATTTTTCACACTTTGTTTCATTGCAGCCATTTGCTAAAATCAAAAAAATCAAAAATTTTATTTCTCATTAATGTACACTGACCACCCCATCTTGACAGAAAAAAAACAGAAATGTAGAATTTTTCATACATTTATTAAAAAAGAAAAACTGAAATTTCACATGATCATAAGTATTCAGACCCTTTGCTGTGACACTCATATTTAACCCACATGCTGCCCATTTATTCTGATTCTCCTTGAGATGGATCTACTCCTTCGTTGGAGTCCAGCTGTGTTTAATTAAACTGATTGGACTTGATTAGAAAAGGCACACACTTGTCTATATATGAACTCACAGCTCACAGTGCATGTCAGAGCAAATGAGAATCATGAGGTTGAAGGAACTGTCCAAGGAGCTCAGAGACAAAATTGTGGCAAGGCACAGATCTGGCCAAGGATACAAAAGAATATCTGAAGCACTCAAGGTTCCTAAGAGCACAGTGGCCTGCATAATCCTTCAATGGAAGAAGTTTGGGACAACCAGAACTCTTCCTAGACCTGGCTGTCCAGCCAAACTGAGCAATCGTGGAAGAAGAGCCTTGGTGAGAGAGGTAAAGAAGAACCCAAAGATCACTGTGACTGAGCTCCAGAGATGCAGTAGGTAGATTGGAGAAAGTTCCACAAAGTCAACTATCACTGCAGCTCTCCATCAGTCGGGGCTTTATGGCAGAGTGGCCTGACAGAAGCCTCTCGTCAGTTCAAGACATATGAAAGCACACATGAAGCACCCAGACTATGAGAAATAAGATTCTCTGGTCTGACGAGATGAAGATTGAACTTTATGGTGTTAATTCTAAGCGGTATATGTGGAGAAAACCAGGCACTGCTCATCACCTTCTCAAGACAATCCCAACAGTGAAGCATGCTGGTGGCAGCATCATGCTATGGGGGGCATTTTTCAGCTGCAGGGACAGGATGACTGGTTGCAATTGAAGGAATGATGAATGCAGCCAAGTACAGAGATATCCTGGACAGAAACCTCTTCCAGAGTGCTCTGGACCTCAGACTGGGTCAAAGGTCTTCCAACAAGACAATGACCCTAAGCACACAGCTAAAATAACAAAGGAGTGGCTTCGGAACAACTCTGTGACCATTCTTGACTGGCCCAGCCAGAGCCCTGACCTAAACCCAATTGAGCATCTCTGGAGAAACCTGAAAATGGCTGTCCACCAACGTTCACCATTCAACCTGACGGAAGTGGAGAGGATCTGTAAGAAAGAATGGCAGAGGATCCCCAAATCCAGGTGTGAAAAACTTGTTGCATAATTCCCAAGAAGACTCATGGCTGTACTAGTTCAAAAGGGTATTTCAACTCAATACTGAGCAAAGGGTCTGAATACTTATGATCATGTGAAATTTCAGTTTTTCTTTTTTAATAAATTTGCAGAAAATTCTACATTTCTGTTTTTATTCTGTCAAGATGGGGTGGTCAGTGTACATTAATGAGAAATAAAATGAACTCCTTTGATTTTAGCAAATGGCTGCAATGAAACAAAGAGTGAAAAATGTAAAGGGGTCTGAATACTTTCCGTACCCACTGTATTTTGGTGCACTGCAGCCAAAAGGTTTTATTTTTACTTGAAATAATTTATATGAAAATAGTTTCTTATCTTCTTATAGCTTTTTCCTACTTTGTGAGCATCATTATTTTAACTTTCACAGAAATAGGCAGACGCTTAGATGAAATTTGCATCATCAGTCTTACATAACAATAAATATTGCAAGTCATAGCCCTAACAAGCCAAATAAGATCTGAGACCTTGAGAAAAATTACATATTTGGGAGCTCACATCTCATGGGGTGTCCAAACCAATGCATAGTGTTCTTTCATTTTTTTCACTGTTCAAAACAAAAACAGGACACTAATATGACTGGAGGAGTAACAGTACCAGTCAATTCACCATGACATTTTAACTCTGCCTATGAGGGGAAAGATATCACTCAGGATTAATCCTACAGTTATTGTTCATATGTACTTATGTATGTATACTGGTCTTATAATATACATATATCTGCATATTGATTTAGATTTTGGTTATACAGTTAAAGGTTATATAGTTAGTGGTTAATATTTTAGGTTCATATATATAGGTGGGATTTCAGGAATGAGTTAAATTGGTGATCATCCAACATCTTGGCCTAAGGAAAGCTCTGGCCACTGAATGAAGTTAAATCCTTACAGCGGTGTTCCAAAATCACCTCAACAAAAGCATCTTGACCTCAACATTTTGATACCTTTGACTTTTGAAGAAACAATGAATGAGTAGGTGTCCCAATACTTTAGTCCGTTTAGTGTGTATGTCTGTATGTGTACAAGTATCTTCAGAATCTACATAAATTTTGACCAGGGATGCCTTAACTGTGGTGCCAGCTAGCTACTGGGTATGAGTAGGAAACAAACAGGGTGTCACCCACCTCATTTGAATTGGCTGGAGGAAAAGAAAATATAGAAGAAATAAAATCAGAAGAAATAAATGAATGAATATGAATAATAAATAAAATATTCATTCATTTATTTCCATATTTCTACTCAAATGTAAATTATCCATGTATTTTTGTTTTGTTTTTTCAGATTTTGTTTGAGTACTAATACATTTATTCATTTATTTGCCCTCTTTTTTTACTTTCGACCTTCGTAAGTGACACCTAGAACAAGTGAAATTCCTTTCGCAACCTCAGGCCTTTTGTCATTCGAGAGGTCTGAATATACTACCCATGGGAGATTTCCAAAGGCTTTTAGCAGTGCTTGCTGGCAGAGCGCTTGTGGGCTCTGTCTAAGTATGAGCTGCACAACAAAGGGTGAATCACCCCTTTATACCCATGTCGGTGGTACCCACCTCCTCTCACACTTTCTCTCACCCACATATACTCTCTACCTACTTGCTTGCCCTTCAATGATCTTGAGAACAGTGCTGCATACAAATTTCTACAACACATCACTGACCCTAGAAACTCCTTCTTGCCCACATAAGTGCATAGCTTATGGTGGTCCTGATGTCACGCAGATGGCCAGTAGCCTAATAAGGCTAATAAAAATTCTGACATATATTTCCATTTCACTGAAGGAAAAACACCACTCTCTGCTCCTCTGAGCCACTGGGATGCAAAAGAACGAATCGGCTGTTTCACAGCAGGCTTGCAGTGCAAACATACAGACACAGTCATTATGTAATGGGATTCAATGAAAGGAACAGATGATGAAGGATAAAAAGAGAGGATGTTTCTTACCTTCTCTCCCTTCACCTTAGTCAGAGAGGCTGTGCTGCTGGATGGTAATTCTTCTACGTATCACCAGACACGTCTTTTCCTGTCTCCATCCCTCCCACTCTCTGTCTCTCTCACCCTCACTCTCTCTCACTCTCACAACCACACCATCCTCCCTGGCCATTCATAATTTCACAAACATGACAAGTGCACACACCCAGACACAGCCCAGACACACACTGACTGCGATAGTTCCCATGATTGTATGTATACACTAAGTTGCCAGATAGTTCTACATAATAGCATGTAATCTACATAAGAGATGCTGTGAAAGAACCACCTTTGTTTCCATAAAGAACACACAAATCACTGTTATAAACATGATATTTTAGGTAATCGCAAGTCAATAATGGCAGAGGTGACTAATAGGCAAAAAGTGGTCTGGGTCCAGTACCAGATGTTTTCCTGTTTGCACCCGGAGTTATATGAATAATGTTTCAGCTGTAGGTCCTGTACACTTGTAAGTTCCTAAAGCTGGTGTTCCCGCTGGTTCCATAAATTCTTATTTGGCGATAAATCTGGTAACTGGGCAGACCAAGGGTGTGTTACAATTGCTCCCCAGATCATCGCCCAAGCAGTTGTGGCAGTGTGTCATTCCACTGCAAAGGTAGGATTAAGGCATTCCACTAAAGGCCTCCATACTAAATCCCAAAAGCACCTGGATTAATCACTAAATGCAATACAGCAGTACAGGTTTTTCCATTTATGACATTGGGGCAAAAAGGCGACAGTAGCTTGCACATTGAAACTACCACCCTGATTCTTTCAGTCCAATCATGTGGCCCCTCTCAAATTCTGTCACCTGGGCAAAATTTTTTTGAGTGTGCCATAGATCATGTCTAGCCGTCAAGGATCTTTCACCAGGAGGTACACTACCCAAAAGTAGCTTCTGGAAGCCTTTTTATAAAGCAGTGGGGGAAGGAGTTTTATGCTCTCTTGTGTCTAATCAGACCACACCTGTAATCGTTTATATATTAGCCTGAGACATAACTGAATGCGGTTTGGGTTTTACATGACATTTACATCACATTTTATTCTGAGATTATAGGTTGCCAGAAACCCTGCCTGACTCATATAGACCCAGAGTTTCCCATTATCTGACTACTCAGGTGCATGTAAATGCATTTATCAGATTACTCACAAAATCAAATTGTTTGTAGTTATCAGATTATTGAAAGATTTATTGAAAGACACATTATTTCCTTTGAACATCCAACCACCACGTGTTGCCACTTATTTGGCTAGGTGGGAGTTATGAGTCAAATCAAGCACGCATCTAGCCCACCCGTGTTTCTAATTAAAGAACTGCACAGTTATAGCCACGGTGCATCTGAAACACGGCCAATCGCACACAGAGAAGAGGCGGTAAGTTCCCCGCACCTATTTAAGGAGAAGGTGTCAAGCATTGATGAAGTCATTAGTCTGTACAGTGACCAGGAGGTCTCAAGTGGAGGAACAATGTTGTCAGTGGAGGAAGGCTAAATATATAATGGACACAGAACACAGGAAAAAAACAGTGGAATTCCACATCGATAATTAAAGTTAGGCTCAGTTAAACAGTGACCATCACTTCTTAGATTTAATGACTGTTTCATTCAACACTATAAAGTTGACAAATATTGTAATTTAGTTCATAGAGCTTTTCCGTTCTTAAGGCAGGAAACAGAAACAAGATCTAGTGGTTCTGTTTCTTTGCTGTTGATTGGTGAAGCAAAGCAATATTACAAGGATGAAACAAAAGTTCGTAAGTATTAGTACATAGAACTCACATTTGATCATTTGAAACCCAAACTCTATTAATGTCAGTGGAAAGCAATGGAATTTTTGAGCTCACTTAGGACCTACTGCCACTGGTACAAATGGTCAGCAAGGAGAGAAGCAGATGAGCATTGGGGCTGGAACTGATACAGACCTGTGTGCTGTCAGCATGAAAACCACCAAGGTGCAGCATGTAAATTATAAAAAGGAAAGGGTGAAGAACAGGACCCTGGGGAACTCCTTGTGCTACAGGAGTAGAGTTGTGTTACTGAATAGAGAAGAAATGTTGTCAATAAATAAGTGAACCGTAATAGAGAAACCCGTTATGCCAAAAGTGGAGTAATTAGTATATTAATATATATTAATATTAAATATATATTAATATATAAACTCCACTTTATCCCTTAGAGCCCTAGCTACACGAATTGTGTGTTTTTGTCATTGCCTCTTTTTTTGTAATAACACAGTAATTACATGAGATAGTCACCTCCACCATGATGATATCTTTATGGAAGGCCTTTGGCTTCTTAAATATGTAATTTCTTGATGTGTCCATACTATCAGAAGTGCAATATCTTGATGACCAAGTTGTTATCAAAAATTGCCAAATGATTTTTTTTACTTGTGGAGACTTGAAACAAAAAAAACATCGGTTTCTGAACAAAAACATTGCAGATTGGTGTCTATAAGTTGAGAATCCAAAGAAATATGACATTTTATAATATAGCTTATTACTGTGACAAAATGTGTGACAAAATTCATGCAGTCTTAATTTTTTTGGACGATTTTACCTCATGGATTCATGCCAATCCATAAAACTGCTTGTGACAGCAGCCCAAAACCTGAGATTATTTGTTCAGGGCCAACTTGACCAACATCTCAAGTAATGAAAACTGCTTTATTTCATTGGATTTTAATAACAGGAGCTTCTATAAACAGTTAAAAATTTTAAAAGAGTATGATTTTCCAAAATGAATTACTCACAGATGTAAATACTCGCACACAAATTACTCACAACACCACAACAAACATCTGTGGTTTCTAAACATATGTGATTTGTGCTGGAGTGTCGAGGAATTCCTGACTTATAAAGCTACATGTACTACATGTACAGCTGCAAGAAAAAGAACCCTTTGGGTTTACCTGGATTTAAAATGTGATCTGATCATTATGTAAATCATAATTATTAACAAACACAATCCAAGTAAACTAATAAGACACAAAGATAATACTCATATGCAAACATTTTATAAAATACTTCAAGGTTTACAATGACACATTACTTCCTATGCAGTGTACAAAAATGTGATTTAGCTTCTGCACACCAACATCAAAACATCATCCAAACTGTGAAGCATGGTGAAAGGAGCATCATGGCTTGGAGCTGCTTTGAACTTATGTTTGTAATGCAATGTGATTTAACTCTTAGAACCTGAGATTTGCTCTTTGTGGTCAGTCACATGCTGTGTTCTAGGCTTAATCTAATCTAATCTAACAACTAATTAACAAACTAACACTAACACTAATCTAACAAACAATAATCCAGAGTGGTCCCATCGTGATTAGTGTGATAAACTATCAGCAAGTAATCCAGCTCAGAATATTGCTACTTTTCACTCATTTCCAATTTAAATAAATCCCAGTTTAAATGCCAAATGAGCCTTCCATATGCTCTGTCACTGCATCCATGCTCAAGCTGCATGCAGACTCCGACTGATCAGCAAGAGGGGGCAGATGCATTAAAAATTCAAAATTCAAAATAAAAGTTCTGAAGAAATAATATACATACAAATAACAAAAGAACTTATTATTGTAAAAATCCTTGTCAATCTAAGCATTACAGATAACCTTGCATTTTCAGCTCAAAAACACTCTGGATGATGAATTTTCAACTGGATTTCTCGGATATAAAGAGCTGTTTATTTTTATTATAACTTTTTTATTGGTCATTATAAGCAAAAACAAAATTGAAGGTGCAAGTAATTTTTCTAATCAAAACATGGACAAAATTAATATAAATATCTAAATAATGTTAATATATACATCTCAAAGTTGAGTAGCCTTGCATCTCCTAAAAATAATATCTAACACGTGTGATTGTTTCCTATAAACACTTTTCAAATGTTTAGGTAAATAAAAGTATGCCAAACTACAAAAACATCCCAGAAAATTAGCCTTTGGTTTTAAAGGTTAAAAGTGTCACAAAATGTCTGAATCAAATACTACAACATTATTAAAAGCTATAGCCACTATGATCATGGTTCCCAAAACCTGGTAACCCCCTGTAAGATAGCCAGGGGGTCTGCAAGGCAATATAAATTCTGACCTGAGTGAAAAGAAACATGATGATAAATGCTCTAATATCATGCCCTTTACTCTGTAAATAAAGTAAAATCAACAACAATCAAGTTTGGTTATGCAGAGAACAGTCATAGGAGTGGCCATCAGTTTAATTTAGAGGGGGGAAAATGAATAGTCTGAACACTATCCAGCACATTATCAAAAACTAATCAGGAGAAAAGCTCCTGCTACCATCAAATAAATATGATGCAAAATGTTTAAGGGCCCCTGCCTTAACAAAGAGGTCAGACTTGAAACATGCCTAGACTGCATGGGCAATTCATTTATTTTTGTTCAAATGTGTACTTGTGTTTCTTAAGAAAACAGAAGTGGCTTCTAATCACAGCTTGCTCAATCTACTGTTGAGGTCATTTCACATCACTATATACTGCTCCTATCATTTTATGTTGGTTTTGAACTTAATTTCTGATGCCTTCAAAGGAAAGCAGGATACGTAAATAGCAGTCTTGCACAATACTTTTTTTTTTTTTACCTCTTTAAAGATTACACAAAAAGCACAAAATAAAGAAGAGCATATATTTAAAAGAAAAATACAGAATCAGAATGTCAAATACTGGTTGTGTGACCCACAGACACGCACACACAATGTACAAAAGTGCAACACAAGCATATACATTCACACCCACCTTGATTTCCATTCATTTACCATTTACCATGTTCACCTGTTGGTCCACCAGAATGTGTGGGGTGAGAATGATTTTCTGGCTCCTGGTGATAGGAGGAGCTGATAAAATAGGTAGTGGTCATAGTGTTATGGCACATCGGTGTATATAATGACAGGACATTATTAATTTCCCTCGTGTTTTACTGTGTATGTGTTGTGTAAGCCAGCCTGTTAAGTGACAAATTTGCCCTAAGCATCAAGCACCACTCCACAGAGAAACCCAACCACAGCAGTTCTATACAGCTTCTTTCTGTGCTCTTTCAAGATCAAGTGATCTGACAACTATTTCCTTCATATTTTTATTTTATTTTTTGAGGCACACTAGCTAGGATGATTGTAAGAACAGCACCCAAATGGAAAACTCTGGGTATTAGGCATCTAGTCTTTACCCAGTCCACATCCACTGGACTACTGGATTACTGTACATACTGATGAAAAATAATGCACAAAATATTCACAGGAGTACACATTTCAGCTATATTTCAATATTACACCATATTAACAAATGCAAAATTACAGAACAAAAACCACAAAAATCATAAAATGGTCATGCTTTCAATACAACAGATTCATGCAAGTGAAACAAATTCGTAAGTGAACAAATGGAAATCATTAAGAATGTGTAAGTGTATCAAATGTTCTAAATAAATATTAAAAAGCACTCATTCTTAAATCATAAGAGTAAACCATTTCACAAACTACAAAAATAAATACATACTACAGAGTTCTCTGCATGTAGTTTTTTTTTTACCTTTATAAAAATGACAACTATTAGTAAAGCACGAAATAAAGAATAGCAAATATTTAAAAGAAAAACCCTCCCTTTAAAGTTAATACAGCATCAGAAGGCAGTTCACAGTCTTTGATAACAGATTTCTGTTGAACAGCGTGGTAAACACTGAATGCAATACATGTCAAATACTGGTTGTGTGACCCACAGACATGCACACACAATGTATAAAAGTGCAACACAAGCATATACACACACATGCACAAACACCCACGCACACTCACAGTGAAGTCCCCTTATTGGACCTTATACTGTCTTTTTCAGTCTTCTCTTTTTTATGGCCTTGATTTCCATTCATGTCCCATTTCCCTTGTTCACCTGTTGGTCCACCAGTGTGTATGGAAGTAGAAGGATTTTCTGACTCCTTGTGTTCACCTGGGAGCTGTAAGAACAGGGGCAGCTCCAGCTGTTCTTTGGTCAGTAAACCACGCTGGTCATCTACCCTGCTGCACTGAGCACGGTTCAGCATCTCCACCAGACCTGAGACAGCAAACAATCTCATGTTATTTGAGAGAACTCTGAGGGAGGAATGAGGTGTCATCTGATGTAGAAGAAAGAGTAAGCTGAACAGCACGTACGAGTACATCTCAAAAATTGAAACAAAAACCAGAAATCCAGTTGCAATTAGAATATTTAATTTATTCTCAATATTTAATATTCTATTAGTAAGCTGGATCTAGTCTATGTTGTGAGGTCAGGGTATGATCCAGGCATGCAGTATGCAGTTTACAGATGTTCACAGGTTGTTGGGGCAAAATAGTTCTAGAAAAGCTTATTTTTACACATATTTAAAAATGATTGTGCCATAAAATCCTGTGTCAAAAGCAAGTGCATGTGCTGCTCTTCAGAGCCCAATGTTTAAAGTTTTCACTTATAGTTCACTTCACTTACAGTTTTCAGAAGCCTTCCATTTTAAACAGTGGGTTACAGTGAAAAGTAAACATATCTACCTCTTCTGGGTCATGATCAATACCATAATACCACACACCATTTCATACCTACAGGTCAATTTAGTACAGCCAATTCACCTACCATGTGTGTTTTCAAGTGGTGTAAGGAAATTATTAACTGTGCAGAGCAGTGGACTTGCAGAACTGGAAGTAAAGGCTGTTCACATGATTCATTATGGTGTGTGGATTCTCTGGTAATAAGTGTTCAGTTTATTCCACCAGATAATTATGGTACGCACCATCCATGTCATTCAATCTTCTGGGTTTGGCACTCATTCGGGGAACATCTGCACCTGGACCAGCCCTCACCTCACCGACATCTGAAACAATAGCAGAGACGGACCATGGTATATGCTCCACAGTAGTGTGATGTATCTTGACTCCCCCACACAAAGATTACTGTTTTTTTGGGGTTTTTTTAGGCATGTCATGCAACCCTCTCAATTTCAGTTTCAGTGTAAATTTGATGGAACCTTCCTGACAACCACACTCCATTAAAGCATTTTTACATTCTCATTCTCCAACCTTCAAGAGCAAATCACAACAAATTAACATCCCAATTATCTAACCATATTACATTGTTCCATGTCCAGTCTAGCACTGACCACAGTAATTATGAAGTCCAGAATTTCTCATTTTTCACTGTTGACCAATGCAGACTGAATCTGTGGTTATGTGCACAGCTAGAAGCAGGAAGCCAGAACTGTAGCTGAAATGGTCTCACACTTCCCTAAAACATGTTTAATTTCCAATGGAGCAATATTTCCACTTTTTTTTTACAGAACACACGGCCATTAAGCTCTGTGCTTTTAGTCTGATCTTTAAAGTATATATAGCTGCACACTGTGCACAAAAACCATATTACAGTAATTATACTGCCACATACTGTGATTACTCCTTCCCTGATGTGTTTCAATATACTGAATATAGTGTGTTACCATGTAGGGTTTGGCAGTCTATTGATATTTTAAAAACAGAACATAAAACGTGATCCTTGCTGAGATTATCTGTCTCTAAAATGTAATTAAAATGCTTTCCTTTGAGGAACATTTCAGGATATTCCCACAGTTAATACTACTTCAACAGTACTTAAATATCTAAACTCAGAAAATCAAGTAAAACACATCAGCTGCAGATAACTTATTTCTTTTTTTTTATTATTATTATTTTTAAAAAGCCTCTTAAAGTGTAAGTAAACTAAATATTTTTTGTCCATATCTATTTTTATACTCATAATCAGCATTTTGGTAGAACAGATGACTTGTCCAACAAAAAAACATTCTATACTGGCAAATTACACTGTTGTTGTTCCAAACCTAGCAAGGGGTTAAATATTAAATTATGCTCCATCCATATGAAGACAAGATGGATGATTTTTCACTCCATTACGTAGCAGTAGTCAGTGACATTTCAAATGTCTTTTTGGTCACCATGGCAACAATGTAGAAAAGCCTCTGACTGGCTTCATTCTCCCCTGATTGCTCATCACTAAACAAGATTTATTATAGGGCTCGTTTTTAGAGCACAATCAGTACTGCAAAGGTCAAAATTATAATAATGAAATAAATGAGCATTATTATGTATAGTCCTGTAGAATGCACAGCAGTGTTTTTGTGTGCCTTGTATCACACACACACACACACAGGCAGTGGAAGCTGTGCTGAAGCTGTATTAGCACACAGTAATTGGTCAGTGAGGAGAGAAAGACTCAAGGAGAATAAAGGTTGATGTGGTGTGAAGTTCCTGGACAATGGGGGAGGGGGAATAAAGACTAGTTGGTAGAAATGTTTATTTGCTGACTCACTTTTGACTCGGTTCAGGCAGAGGGTCTCATTGGCCAGACGGAAGACGTTGGTATTCAAATTTAACGGTTCTTTTGATCCACTCTGATATGAAATGAGAACACAGATCCAGTCATTAGGCTTCAGAAGAAAGCACCAGTATATAATAGCTGTAGCAACCACAGAATAAATATTAGGACATTTTCAAAACAAACCACAGTGACAACAGTGTCCTGCACTTGGAGGTTGTGTTTCTGGAGAACAGATTCAAGAGCATCTCCCAGTGTTTTACTGGACTTCGCCACAATACCTGACGTCTTTCCCGTAAAAACTACCTCCAGTCTACACACACACACACACAAACAAAAGAAAAATAAATGAACAGTTTAACAGTTTCTGAGAGCAAAACCAAAGAGAAACCACTTGATTCGTATTGTTTCAATTCCTATAATGTTTTTTATATTTTGTAAACTTTTCATTGATCATCTTATAAAAGCTATACATCACACTGTAGTCAGCCAGCACAGGCACTAGACGTCATAAGCTACAACAACTGAAAATCATGAGAAGCATGTGACTAACTCACGTAAATGACACTCTGAGTTCCAGGGAGACTTGCTGGTCCCGGAGTACAGAGCTGTCCTGGTCTAAGGAGAGAGGCTGCAACAGAAATCACCACACCATATTACATACACAGACACACACACAACACACACACAACACACACACACAACACACACACACAACACACACACACACAACACACACACACACAACACACACACACACAACACACACACACACAACACACACACACACAACACACACACACACACAACACACAGTGCATTCAGAAAGTTTTCACAGTACTTAACTTTTCACACATTGTTGTTACAGTTATTTCAAAAGATTAATTTGCCTCAAAATTCTACATATAATACCCCACAAAGACAAAGTGAGCTCTGGTTGGGCCACTCAAGGACATTCCCATTCACAGAGTTGTCCCGTAGCCACTCCGTTGTTCTCTTGGCTGTACACTTCGGGTCGCTGTCCTGTTGGAAGATAAGCCTTTGACCCAGTCTGAGGTTCTCCTCTCTCCACAGAGCAAATCTGGAGCTCTGTCAGAGTGACCATTGGGTTCTTGTCACCCCCCTAACTAAGGCCAAACTCAGTTTGGCTGGGCAGACAGCCCTAGAGAGTGTCTTGGTGGTTCCAAACTTCTTCCATTTACAGATGATGGAGGCCACTGTGCTCATTGAGACCTTCAATGCAGGGGAAATGTTTCTGTACCCTTCCCCAGGTCTGTGTCTTAATATATTACTAGGGTCTACAGACTACAGACAATTCCTTAGATTTCATGGCTCAGTTTGTGCCCTGACATGCACTGTCTATTATGGGACCTTATATAAACAGGAGTGTGCCTTTCCATGTCCAATCAACTAAATTTACAGAAGACAGAAGGATATGACTCCCACCCCCTGCATGACACTCTGGCAGCACTGGGCAGCTCCTTCAGTGACAGGCTGCTTCACCCCAAGTGTGTGAAGGAACGGTATCGCAAGTCCTTCTTTCTTGCTGTTGATAGACTGCACAACCAGCACTATTCTCAGCAGACCATGGACACGCACACACTTATCTCCACACACTATGCAATGCAGAATAACAACGTGCAATATATCTTCCATCTCTGAACATGCAGTTATCTGTATATATTTTTTCTTTCAGAGATTTTTTTAAAATATTTATAAATGTTTATATTGTAGATACTATATTGTTTTCTACTATATCTATTTATTGTACGGAGTGCCTTGCTATTCTTTTGCTGCAGTAACAATGTGAATTTTCCTACTGTGGGAATCAAAAGATTATCTTATCTTGGGAAAAAAATAGTTCAGTAATCAGACCATGCCTGTACATGTCTGACCTTGTCCTTGCCATGGAGGTAGATGATGACATCTTTCAGAGGGAATCCTCTCTTCTCACAGAGGCCGCTCAGCATTTCCCGCAGGGACAAGCCAGGTCGGGTTGGAGCCAGACTTGCTGTGCCATCAGGAAGATAAACACAGCAGTACTTATCCACTCGGCCTACAGAGTCAGGATCTGTGCCTACAGGACTTGAACTGCCATTCTTGAGAGAAGGAACAAGAGAGAGTGGAGGGTAAAGCAGCAAAATATAAAAACATAAAAAATATAATCAGGAAGAAATCGGTAGATCCAAAAGATAGGGGGAACCAAAAAGGAACCCACACTAGGCTTATGACACCAGTCCTCATGACTCAGTTCTGTATCTCTCTAGCTTGCTCAGAAACGTGTTTTCCTTTAGGCGTGGTTCAAATTAAGGAAGAAAGGAAGAAATTAAAGAAGCAGTATTATACAGTCTGTTTCAAGTTCTCACCTCCGATCTGTTGGAAAGAGAGCCCAGTTCAACACTGCTGTTGGACTTCACTGAAATCTGAGACTCCTGCCTGGACACAGTCACCCGCCGATACGACACATCCGCTGAAGAACACAGTCAAGTTAGCCCGGGAAGAGATGCAAAACTATCCAAGTACGCAAGAATCTTCTTGTACTTTTTTTAAACCTAGTCTACACTGAGGTAGAGCCCCTCACATGTTAATCAATACAAAAATCAATGAGGGGTCTGAAAACCAATTACAATAGCTAAAACAGTAATAAAACAAGACAAATCTGATTGGATTATAGACACTATACAGTCATACTGTACCTCCCCAAGACCCTCTCTTCTCTACCCTCTTCTTTTTGTTGACTTTGCTATCCAGAGAAGACATATTCACTTCCATGCTCTGTTTACACACACATACACATACATTTAACTTCAGGCCTCAAGTATAGATTTATCAGCAACATTTTATGCTTTATTCCCCTTGGAGACCAGTAACTGATTTTTTTTTCTCTCCACAATTTGTTGTCATCAGAAATTGTTTAAATTGTTAAAACATTAAATGGAAAGGAGTCTGTTTCTTGATATGGATCTTATTGAGATTTCATATTTACATGCACTGTTTCCAGTAAGCAAGGAAAAGGCTTGCTTTCTTTAACATGGACCCTTTCAAATCAAACCAAATCTAAAGATGTAATATATCATACATTAATACTCCTGCATGCATCAGAATAATTCTACTTTGTTAGTCATTAAATTAAACTGTATACATGTCTTGACCTTTTGCTGCATAGAATATGGCATTTCCCATCAACTTTTATATGTCACAAACTTCACTACAGCTTTTCATTTATATAAAAGATAAATGCCACATTTGTTCATTTATTGTTTAATAAACACTAAACTAGATGTGAAATTGGACTTGAGAATCTAAAGAAAGGAGGTGTCTAGGGAATTATAGCAAATTAATTATAGTGAGGGACTAGAAATCAATATGGCATGAATGTCATTATAAACCTGGACGTTTACCTTGGTCATAGTCAGGAAAGACCATTAGCAGGAGAGGACAGATCAAATAGCAAATTTTAATTTGTAGATTACATTAATTCCACATTAATTTCTCCTAATACCATGTGCTAACTGGGTCACATAAACCCTGGGTTATAAGAATGGTCTTTGCCATTTCAGAAAAACTAATTGCTGGTTAAGAGTTCACTGGAGGGCAATGCCACAGCCATTCCTGGACAGGTGTCAAAGAAAGCCTAATTGGTCTTGCTCTCCCAATTGTATTTCTCAGTGTAGAAGTCATTATATTCCATTTGCTATTTCATGAAAGGTTTAAGGCAAGTATACCCTTAACGTTTCAGGATTTTGTGGAGAAAATAGAACTAAGAAAATGCTTAAGGAGGATTTGTTTTATGGAAATCATTTTACTGTTCCTTAAAGGGCCAATACTGTTCAGTCCATAGTCTATATTGAATTGAATGTACTGTTTTTGTGATATATATCCAAAGTATTTACATATATTTACAAGCTCCATCCATTCTCACTGAATTTTCTGGGACTAGTTCCTGCTTTTTGAATAAGGCATGACAACGGGCAGCCAACCAGTACAGGCCATTTATGAATACAAGTCTTAAAAGAACAACTACAACAACAGTCTTTTACATGGCAAGAGATAAACATTGGAAATGGTCATGCAACAATTTAATGAGCACCATTTTTGATACATAAACCTACAGAATTGTGTAATAAAACAACAATGGTCCATATTCACAAGAATTGCTCTAGTTTTAAAGGATAGGGGAAACAAAGAAATGAATTAAAATAGAAGTAGGCATTTTAAAATGTACCTTCCTGTCACTATTGCTGTGCGAGATGCACTCTCTGGAGCCCTTGTTCTGTGGCTGGAGGTCAGGCAGTGGTCGTCCCTCGACACTGGCTAGCATGCAGTTCTGGTAGAGCTGAGAGCGCACAAAACGTGCATAGCTATCAAACTTCATCAGCTTAAAGATCTGACCAGAGGAGGAAACGGATGCAGAACACACACAGATATAAGACGACCTACGAACATGGCCCGTTACATAAACTGTGAATGGGTGCATGTGTTCTGCACCTGTTGCTGTGCTTTGTTGAACATGTCAGGGGTGGGTTTCTCTAGTTCAGTCTCATCAGTGCGGGCTGTGTCGTCTATATTGACAGCATTGAAGGAAGCTTCAGAGAGATAGAGATCATAGATGGAGCGAGCCTCCTTCTTCAACTGTAGTGAGCAGAGACAAAAGATTCAGATAAGGCACTGTAGTTTTGTAGCACTGGTTAACATGGCTTCATACAACTTTAGTCCTAAGTCTTCTCCAAACTGATCTAACTGTTTATTAGTCGGCGAATGGAATTCTGTTCGAATCCAAAATGTAAAGGCTCTAGATCATAGAAGACTAAAATTTCGAATGAATGTAAAACGTTCTCATTTCCCCAGTCCACACAACCCACATATTAAACCCTAAACTATATAAACAGCTTTTTAAAAAATCTTAAAAATTATTGGTGAGGTCACAAAGCCCAACACATTTACACTTTCATCTACTCAGTCTACAGAAGTCAAGCACCACCCATTCACACTGAAGCCATAAGCAGTGTTTCAGCCTGGTTTACCTTTTCAAATGAGACAATGCAAGGCAGTTTATTTACTAGTGCATATCAGAAAATTACAATATTGTGAAAAAGTTAATTCATGTTCATAATTTCATCCACAAAATGTTAGACACTGATTTTATTTTCATTACATGTACAATCACATTTCTTACCTTTTTTTCTTTTACTGTTGATCAGGGTGGCTTATAGCTCATGAAAATCAGAAATCCAGAATATCACATTATAACAATAGTTAAATTCGTGTTTGACTAAATTACAGATCACTATCAAAACCTCACTTAAAATGTAATGAATATAATTAACTAATGTTCACCATAAACTAGAAGAGAAACTGTTGAACAATAGAGTAGAAACAGAAGCTGCCTTTAGAAGAGCAGTAGTGCCCTCATTACTTGTGAGGTCACAAAACACATTTACACATTCATCTACATGAGTCAAGCTACAAACAAAAAAATAAGACACTGCAGAATGTGGACAGGACTGGTTAAATGTATGAGTCAAGCAAAGTCTGTTCTTGCAAAACCTATTGGTTATTCACATCGTCCACATCACGATTTGCACAAGCCAAGACTAGAAACTTGTGATTAATATTAAACATGGCTGATTGTATCAGATTGTCAGGGTTACAATGATGGTATTCAATGGGATGATTATCATACTGTATGCTTAAAAGTGGTATGGGGTAAAAATGAAAATCAACAGAGAATCACACTAATTTGTATTGCTTTCAGAATTTTCCAGACAGAAAGATAATGTGAAGAATCTCCATTTAGAATTCTGTGTTGTGTAGTGCCAGACAACAATCCTTAATCAACAGCTGAGATTAAAAGGATACTTTACTTGGGTTAACAGTGGCGATAACTGCTGACAAATAATGTACATTTCATGTAAAATTAGGCCTTGCTGTGAAGAACTGTGTGTTTAATTGGCTGTAGGACCAACATTTCAAACTGATGCAGTCAAGCTTTTCAAGTTTCATTTTCAAGTTTTATTTATAAAGGGGGAGTCTGGTTCAGTAATAGGAACAATTAAAGTCAAATATGTGTAAGCAATGGTTTCCTAAGAGGTGCTATTTACCCAACTCAACTTAGCTAATAGACACATGAAAATCTACAGGATTCCTGCAGGAATCCAAAAGTAATTTATAGGATACAAAAGGAAAATATTGGAGAATTATAGACTCTGTATGTCTACTATGAACTCATAATATGAATTAAAGGTTACCTCTTATCTTATTTAAACCTCAGACATTTGTAGATGCATAGGAGTTCAGGAAGGGCTTTAAAAAGATCTCAAAACAATTATAATGAGCCCTTTCACTGTCCAGAAAATAATTTCCAGTGGACAATATTTAAAACCACTGCCAACATGGCCATTATGGCAGTCTGTCCTAGAAAGTTCAGCCCAAGAGCAGACCACAAGATAAAATCTCCAACAATCTTATAATGTCATCATGGCACCTACAGGTAGGCCTTGCCACAGTTGGGAGGTGTGCAAGGAGAAGAGACCTTGTGAAAATGTGCTCTGGACAGATCAATCCCAACTATTTGGGCACATGAACAGAAGACATGAACAGAAGACAATATCTGAGCACAGTAAACAGTCATGGTTTGAAGTCACTATTTGCAGCAAAGCCTGGTAAGCTGTCAATCAGAGAATCCACTATGAATTCTTCACTGTACTACTGCATGTCAAAAAATCATATTGTTAAAAATCTCATTCCTGATCACAATTTCATTCCAAAATGAAAACTGTCATTTTACATTTTGGAATGTAAAATGACATTCCATGTAAAGTGAAATGAGCCTTTTTTGTTTCACTGTTGATCAGTATGTCATATTGCTCATGAAAACCAGAAATCCAGAATCTCAAAATATCAAAAAAATTGGACTAGATTACCATTCACAGTATCAACTTTAAAACACAAAAGGCTGAAGTATATCACTTTACATGCAATTAATAAATGTGACATTTAATAAAAATAATTAAACTATCAAAACATTTTGCAGTATCATATTTTTTTAGAAATCACCAGTATAGGTGGAAAATCTGAGGCCATCAATCCAAAAACTGAACCTGAAGTGAAGGTGGACTTACACAACACAACAAGGACCTAAAACATTCAGTATATCCACCAAGGAATGAATGAAAAGAAAGAAATTCTGGAATGGCCAAATCAAAGCCCCAATCTCAATCCTATTGAGATTCTGTGGGACGATTTGAAAAGTGTTATGCACTCAAGAAACCCAGTTGTAAGAATTCTGAATAGAGGAATGTGAAAGCCTTTCTCCCAGTTGATATCAGACTGGTGGTTGGCTGATAGGAAACATCTAACTGAGGTTACTTCAACCAAAGGGGGAAATACCAGTTTTTAGGGCAGTGTGTGTGTTAAATTTTTCTTCAGAAGGAATTATTTTTTTGTTAATGTTAATGTTTTTGCAAAGGTCATACAATAACATTACCTTTTTCTATAGATATTATTTAAAATAACATCCAATACTGATACAGCCATATTTATTAATAAAGAATTAAATAAACAATATATTTAATGCAATGTCCTATTTGTTCACATTGCTGTCTTACCCTTTTACAAATGTTATATTCTTTTGTAACAAAACAGATCAGAGTTGAAATAAGTCCCATCAATACCATCTACAACACCTGAGAGACCAGGGTCAGCCCTGGTTCTGCGTTCTGGATGGGAAGGGAGCATTAGTTCTTCTTCTTCTACCTCCTGCACATTAGCATACAGTGGTGCTGGCCAATATGTGCATCTCCTATTTCACACAGACAGACTTGTGAAGTCAGCAGTCTCCACTGAGAGTGTTCAGCTGCTCTGCGATGCTGCATGAGCTGCAGTTAAAATGATGGAGCAACTTGTTTCATTAATTTTAGCTTTAAGTGTTTGCTTGCCTTTATTTAACAAAAAACTGGGAAGATAACTAGGTACCTTCCCACAAGCACCACCACAACCACCTCCACAAGAGTTACAAGATACTAGAGTTTTAATGGAAAGCGTTTTAGCAACAGAAAATTTAACACAACTGAATTCACCCTGATCTGTCTGAAGTTTGAGGTTTGCCACAAAAAGCCCATAATTCTGAAGTGTCAGACTGTAAACCCAAGGTGTTTTGCCTTGGTCTGCATTTCTCTGAAGCAGGTTTCTTCCATTCCCAGCTGTTTCAGTACAATCATAGAAAATAATAGAATAAAAATAATTTCTTGCTTTAAAAAAGTTGTACTCTTCTATAATAATGATATTAATCCAAGTTTTCTGATTTTAGTTTGACTTTTATACAATGTTGGTTGTTTATGTGCAGTCATGTACATAGGTTTAGCAACCCCTAATGAGTTTGTCTCTGTTTGGGAGAAAATACTTAACAGATCTTAATTTTTCTGATCATCAGAGCCCAGTATACCCTAGTAGCCAATAATATGGGTATCCTGTTTAAAAATTTTACAGATACATGTCAAATTTTATTTTTTACATTTTCCCACAAAGAATACACATATGTGCCTTATAATGCACAGTTAGCGTTAGCATAATTTAATATAGAAGAAAAATATATTTTGGAATTATTGTTTTCCTAATGTTAAATTAAGCAAACACTAATTACACATTACATTAACTACTGGGCTATAAGTCAGATAGCTTTACAAGATACACAAAACTAGTTAGACAATATTTCTTTTGATTAATAGAACTCTTGACTTTGGTATTGTCATGAAATATTGTCTGATCAATTTATTATTATTATTATTATTATTATTATTATTATTATGACTCAGTTTTAGAAATCAAAAGAAAATAAAATAATTAACTGGACACATAATTTTGACCAAGACCAGCAATCAAGAGCACAAATCTTTGAAACAGTACCTCATCCAGGTTTGTAGCTGGAATATTCTGGAACTTCTCACAGGCCTGCCAGAAGAGGATGTTCTCAGCACTCACTTCTGATTTGAGAAAAGCCTGAGGAGCACATTCAAATGAGTACACCAAATTGAGATGGAAATATGAGATATTTTCTTCTAAATATACAATGAATTGTCTTACATGTACACACACACCTCAGAACTACAGTACTAGATTGTATCTGTACACTTTTACTTTGTAGTACTTTATTTTCACATTTAGGATTTTTCTCTAATTTGTTGAATATAACCAAAATGTGACATCTACACAAAGAAATTCCATGCGCATCCGCTACTGATTCTGATTTAGATTCTGATAAAGAACCTATTTACAGTTACACACAATGAACACATAAAACAATTTACTAATAATCAATATAATTCCCTACAACTATTTCACAAGACTGCTTGTTTTTTTGTAAAGCCTGAAAAGCAACAAGGAATAAATGACACTCATATGAGTCATGAAATTTGCTGATTTAGACTGTAGGACAAAAAGCCTGGGTTGTGCAACTTCATGCGTCAAACCACAGCTACAAACTAGACCAGCTCATACTAAAATGCCACCCCTGCCTTTCCAATTTAACTGAAGGCACAAATTGTTTAGAAGTCTTTCTAAAAATTCAGAAGCACCTAAATCAATATTCAGGTGGTTAAGATTTGTTGGTACCTAAAGCACATAACTGTGAGGCAGAATTTTATAGGTGTGTCACCACAGGCCAATCAGTAACCTTGCCATATTTTCACAAAGTGAAGCTGCAACGGATCCAGACACCATCTGGTGATGTGAAGAGTACAACAAGCAAATGCCAAGCTTCTGCAAAAACACAAACTGGCAGCTGAGTAGTTCAATTAGTCATCATTGGACTGGGCATGTAAATAGATTCCAATCAAATGTAGAGTAAAAAGGCCTGTGGCTTCAAGTACATGAAAAGTTTTTGAAAAGAAAGCTAAGATATGGTCTGTGGATTCTGGGATACACAATTCAAAAGTTTGGTATTAAACTTTGCAACTTGGGTATAATATGGGTGCGAGGACACACACACACACGCAGCATAGTATATATCAAAACTATTAATCAATAGTTACCAGTAAAAATTAGTGGCAGACAGTTATCCATAATCATAACCTTAAAAGCTTTAATCCATGTAAAATCCAATAATGCTAAAAGTGGGGTTCTGTCATTTCTTAGCTACATCAGCCTTGTAGCTCCACTGCAAAACTAAAGAAGTGAAATATGGTTGGTTATTTCAGTTCGATTTAAACTGTGTAAATTTGATTTCTGATCAAACATGGTGGAAGTGCAACCAACTTTTCTCATTTCAAAATTCAGATCAGATTTACGGTCTTACTGTGAAGTAGCGGACTCCAACTGGGTCCTCCAGCAGCCGCTCAAAGCACACAGCCCAGCTGACAACCCTGCTGGCTGGACCATCCGTTCCAGGGGGACCCACACCTCCAGCAGACCCAACGTTAAGACTGGGGCTGCTGCCTGTACCCGAAATCCTAGACATGTTCAACTCTGCAGAGAAAGAAAGTAAGTGAAAATACTATATTACTATAAGTAACACTTCGTGTGCTGCTACTCCTACTGTTTCTGCTACTACTACCATCGTCAACACCACTACTTAATCTACCATTACCTCCACTGCTGATAATAGTGCTACTGCGTAGACTGACATCACCACTACTACTTTTACCACAACACTACTTCTGAATGTACTATTACCACCTTCACTACTGCTTTTACATCTATTAGTAAACCTACACATTATTTATATCAGGGTACTTACTAAGACAGGCACAGAAAAATAAAAGGAAAATAGGTAAAGAAAATGATCTTGATAGGCAGCTTTATAAGTGGTGGTAAAGCTGCCTATCAAGGTGATAAAACTATTAGGATGGCATAATCTGTGTTTTGATTTTGAATTTAAATTTGTTCTGAACTGTCTAATTAATATCAAAGATAACATGCACGTCACCATTTTCCCACTCTTCATATTTACATTTTTAAAATCAGAAGACACATGCAGTACACTGATGACTTTGCACTGGAAATGAAGTGGCTGTATTTGTGTTTCCAATATGGAGAGTTCTCATCACCACCACTATGAAGAAATCAGTTTCTTTCATTTGTAGTGTCAGTATATTTCTGTACAGTTAACCATTCATTCTTTATATATTAAAATTCTGTAGCGATTTTATAAAATTTGTGGAATTCCCCTTCAAAGACATTTTAAACCAAAATCCAAATAAATTGGTAACCAGACAGGAGTTCACCTGCTTTAATATTTAAAGCCTGAAGCCAACCGATTAAACCAGTGGAATCAAACGGACTCAGGTGTAAAGAAGGGGAAAATCCTTGCTCTAAAAGAACAGAAAGTCTATTGGCAGGCATTTCAGAAACACAGTGAAATGGTTGCTGCTTGCTGCAGACCTAACTGATCTGAAAAAGAGGAGTGTCGAGTTTAAAAGTGAAAAAGAAAAGCAGTCACACAAATGTTTGGGTAGAATTCCACGGCCTATCCATCAATCACAAGGGAATCAATCTCTCTCTCTTTCTCTCCAGCACAACTCATCTTCAGTACCATCTGTCTTCTACGGGAGTTAATGAAGTCCCTCCACTCAAACTTTTTGAAGCAAAGTACTCAGCAAACGGTCCTTAATTTGGAGTCATGCCCGTCATCTATTTTGACAACCATCCATCACTTTGTTATACCACAGTTAAAATGGTGAACAGAGCTAAAAAAAACTATTTTTTCTTTCATTCAAGTTGAACCTAAAGTGTCATGAGCTCAGCAATCTCTCTGCTTTTGGCTGCCAGTTTTCACGATGCAAAGATTAAACCTGTCCATCACAAAACAAGCAAAAAAAAAAATCACACTTACCCCCATCCGAAACTGCCTGTGTCTGCAAAAACAACCAACAAATAAAAAGTCACACAGTGGGAAAAAAATTGAAAAGGCTTGCAAGACGATGTTTTTTGGGTTTGTTTTTTTTTATTTTGGGGGCTGGGGGTGATAAACAGGTAAACATTGTTTTTGTGCATGTCCTGATTTTGAATGTTGTTTTTGCACTTTGCTCATTGTAGAGTGGAAGTGATCACACAGGAAATGGGTGTTTCATCTTCTCACTCATGACTTTGCCGTATCTGACAACATTCTCATCACAGGTCTCCACATCTCAGTGAAGGCCTCCACTACATGAAAACAGCTTTCATACTCTCAGCTCTATGAAGGAGCATTCATCCAAAGGCTTCAGGCATTAAGCTGTGGTCAGAGAGCATTCTCAAACAACATTTTACATTTATTTTTGAAGCATTTCACTCCATTTCCATTTTTCACACAAAATTAACCTGTGACACTAATGTAATGAAGTGGTTCACTGTGGCGAGGTACTATGGACAAACCATGTCTCTATATGAACTATTGCATGAGCTTTAGCCTTTATTTAATATTAGAAACCTTTTTAAAATCTGAATATAAATGTCAGTATTGCCCACTGATATGAGGTCCAACATATTTATCAAATTAGACTTCATTAAAAACAGCAAGCTAGAAAAAGGGCTGTAATAAATTAATATAAACTAAAACAGAGTAAAACAGAATTCCGATTAAAATCTATAGGTGAAGAGAGAGCGAGAGAGAGAGAGCGAGCGAGGGGGGGAAGAACCAAACAGGGATAACAGAAAATAGTAATTAGATAGTGATTAGCCTACAGCAGAACAAAATCTTGTGAGATTATGCATTTTTAAAGACTGCTCAGCCGATCACCTTTATTACAAGAATGTGAAACAATTGAGCTGCTCGATTAAACAGTTTGCTAAGACCTGAGTACAATTACTGCAGTGTATTATACTATTAGCCAATATTACCCGAAACTGAAAACTGAAACAAATGCATGGTTATAACAAAATCAACACAGACACAAATTATGTACATAATAATAATAATAATAATAATAATAATAATAATAAATGCATTTGCTTTAATAATTTCTCACTTTGCTATGTGTCAGCTTTGGCAAGTACTGTATGTACATCAGTGATGTACAGCAAAGAGCTTTTTCATACTGTAACGACCCCCTTTTGGATATCTTGCTCAATACAAGTAAGCGAGATCTAAGCTCCAGAATTCCTATATTGGTGCATTCCTTTTTTGTGTTTGCATGTATGCTCATTTATTGTCCTCATCAACTGAGCAAATCACAAATATTCAAACATCGGTGACTGTCAAAATCTTTGTGAAAACCGTACAAGTGGGTTTCAAGAAGCAAATTTCTTAAGAACAATTTTCAATCACCAAGGACAGCTGGTGAATAAGGTTTAAAATGTTAGACCTTTGGTTATTTCTGATTTATTGCATGCCTAATTTCTACATTTTGCAATGGATAGCAATCCACAGCTCCCATATCAGTGAATGTCTACTGCTCCCCAGTGCAGGAGCTTTTCCTATATGTTCCTGTCCAGACAAATATGGAATGCCAACACTCATATTTCTAAATCACCATAGCAACAAGCAGACTTTATTGTTCAGTGTTTGTTTGTTCAGTGATTCATGTCTACCTACACCAGACCCCACCCATATACACATGAATGCACACGTACACAATTTTTTTAAGCCAAGTACATCAGCATTCTTTGTGACAACCTCCATAATTTTTCCCCACAACCTGTGATGATTACAATTGGGGCACAGCAGCTAAGAGCTTGCATGCAGGCCACATATATCTTATCAACCATCTCAAGCACTACCATGGCAGATGGTGGTGCAGCAAATACAATTCACATTTGTTGCAAGACAAGAGATACTTAGGCTTACAGCTTAGGCTGTACAGTAATATTACAGGGTTTTACACAATAGGACTCAGATTACACAATATTGGCCAGTTCAGGAGAGAGGTCTTCTACAGCGCCACCAAAGTTCCTTAGTGCACTGAGAAGAACCCCAAACACACAGTGAGAATGACTGAGATGCTATTGTCTCTATTACAGTCAATGGAGCAACATTATTTTGCAGCAGCTATTTTAAGGTAAAAATAATACATAATGTTGCTTTAAAGCATTTTGCACACCCATCACAGATAATCACTATGAGCTGTAGTGACAGTAAGAACACATACAGTCAGTGCAACAAACCAGAAATGTTGCTACACAAAGGGCTGAGAGTAATGCAAATCAAAATTGTGTTAAACTGTTTGCACTGTGTTATTGTTAATACACACTTTGTTTTTCTCCTCAAAATCACCTGGAAAGTCTCAGGAGGTCAGTTTCTTCCTCAGCTAGAAACACTTGACCAACATCCCCTTTAAGCATTAATGGTAATAGCATACTGGTGTAGACGGGGAATGGTAATAGACAAGAAGTGATATCAGGATTGTATCGGTCAATACTGTAGATTTCAATATCAGAAAATAGAATCGTCATCGTGTTATCTGTAATTGTCCATGGGTTCCTATGTTGGCTCCACATATGGATGACCACCAGGGTCATCCCCCTGATGGTCAGGAACAGCTGCTACTTGTCAAGAAGTGTTCATGCACAGAATAAAACCAGAAATTCTATCAGAGTTATCAGAGTCTATCAGAGATTACTGAGCTAAAACCCAGCTATCAGATTTCTTAATCAGATTTCTAGATCTTACTCAACTGAAGAAATTGTATGCTGTTTACATGACCATTCAATAGTGATGATTTGAATAAGATCAGATTGAGTGCACATGACACTTAAATGTCAGTAACAACATGTGCAAATCCACCCAGCTAAGCTACATTCCTCCAAAGTTGGTTGGATTTGTAAACAAGGTTAGTTTACTCCTTATGATTTCATTACTAAATCCCTTTAAAGTTATAACTTCACTTGCTTATGTTGGTTTAGCACCATGTTGACATTGACACTTACATCTCTTATTTTGGATCTTCAGCATTTTATTTTAAAATAGAGAAGAAAAATGAGACTTCAAAGACAGACTTCGGTTCCTATGCTGGTAGATGCTGGGTGAACGAAGAAGTTCCACTGGCTGTCCAAGGTCCTCTTTTCTGAACTGGTCTCTTGGTACTTCTATTCAAGCTGGTACTTTTAGAGGTAGTCTTCCCAGCTTCAGCCAAAGCATAGAGTAAAAAGTATTTTCAATGGTGTTTCCAACTGAGATTTAGTCTAAAACATGGCTTCATCCACTTCCAGGAACCCAATTCCTACTGTATTTCCTAAAAATATTTTCTATACACATTCATGACAGATAACCAAAATGTCCTGTTCAAATTCATACAACATAACTAAGGAAAGCCAAAAGAAGTCATGTTTGTCAACCTCCTTTTATTGATCACAACACTAGACTGAGGTTTACATTCTCCAGCCCATCTGATTGACCTGATCAAGGCCTTCATACCCAGCTAAAGAGTTGTAGAAACTGGGCATATCCATCATCAATGAAGACTAGTCATACCATTCATCCTCTTCAGACAAACAGTTACACTGGCAATCGTGAACACCAAAGCTGTTCACTGAAGTTCACCAACTGCAGTTCATTAAATCTATCTTCTAGTCTTACACACAGACTTCTTACAGATCACACATTGACCTCTGGAATGGACATCAGTAGAAAAGGCCTCACTTACCAGCTGACAAGTTGGCACTGCCAGAGTTTTCATCTTGCTCGACATGGCTTCATCGATGAGAGTTTGATCCAACAGAGGACGAGGATGTCACGCCGAAAAACAAGCACGCCCTACACCAATATTACTTCACGCCCCATTACTTAGCACTCGTGTCATTTCCTGTTTCAAAGGGAAGTCTTACCATAGCAACACACCACAAAGGGAAGCAGTAACTTCAAACCTCGCTTTCTTGACCTTGTTGAGCAACTCAGCAACATGCACAGCATATTGCACTGCCTCTACACCTGGCCTGGATCTATCCTGACAACCACAAGTCAGGGCAGGGACCTCCATTCATACTGAAATCACAGTACACACATGCCTTGCCAGTTCTGACATGAAAACGATTAAGCTTGAAGAAAATGTTGTGAGGAATGTTTGAGATCACAGCCGTGATTTAAAGACAGGTAAACCCGGTCCTTGAGTTACATCAGATCTGCACAGTTGTATTGTGGAATGGTGCACATTTGTTTCAGTAGCTATTATTTTGAAAGAAAAAAAAAAATGCAGAGTTGCAATCGATTCATATTTTTTGATAACTGTAACTCATAACTGTAAAAAGGGAACCAAACTACAAACGTTAGGAAAACAAGTATAACTCACCCATATGTTCTGACCACTAGCCAGGTTTCCATTAGCAACACACCAATCTTAGAACTTCTTAGAAAGATCTCACAATCTTAGAAAGCTCTTTATTTCCCATCACAGACATACATACACTATGCCCAAATGTTTGTGGACACTCCTTCTAATGAAGGCGCTCAGCTACTGTAAATTGCATTCATTGCTGACATGCCCACACAGCTTGTCTAGTCTTTGTAAAGAGCTTGAGGTGTGAAGCAGTGGAACTGAGTTCTCTGGAATAATGGCACTTCTCCAGTATTTCTGGGCATGAGGTGGGGTGGTGATCATCCAATATCCTAACCACACTGAATTCAATCAGTTCTCGACAGCAATGCTACAAAATCTAGTAGAAGGCCTTCATTAGACAGCAGATAAATGTGAAGACTAACAGAAACAGGATAAACAATAACTGAATTTTATTTGAAATTGAAACCCAACACTGTCTTTGTTTAAATATTTGTGGACACCCTAGCTACTTTAAGGTGCACCCATTATGGATATAGATGTGCAAATGTACACAAACAGCTTCTCTATTTCAAGTAAATAAGTATTGCCAATGGAATAGGACCCTCTGGAGCAGATAAACATGAACCTATGGCACCATTCCTAATTACAGGTGTGGGCTAGAAGGGTAATCCACCCAGTATTGAGCTGTGCTCTGAATTGTGTTCTCTAGAATGATGGTGCTCTATTAGGTTGATTTGAGGAATGGAAGATGAAATGTGGGGTGGTGATCATTCTACATTTTCTTGTCACTGAATGCAATCAAATCCTCGCAGCAATGCTCCAAAATCTACTAGAAAGATTTCCCTCAACAAGGGAGGACTAAACTTTTTAATTCCATGATTTTGAAGAAATAATGAAGGAGCAAGTGTCCAAACACTGTGCATAGAGTGCATCAACCACAGGTGACACATGAGCATTGGAAACAATTAGGATTGCAGACAAATGTTGGTATAGTGTAGTGGATAACAACACTGCCCTGACCCCCAACCTACCACCCCTCCAACCCACCCCCAGGGGTTTAAATACATACACACAGCTCTGCTCCATTGTGTGAGGAGGAACAGGAGGAGCACTGCAAGTGCCCTAATCCAGGTCTGCAAGGACATCCCCAGGATACCATCTGCGGTTTCATCAGGAGCATGCCCAGATGTTGCAGGGAGTGCATACAGGCAGGTGGGGAGCCACGCACACACACACACACACACACACACACACACACACACACACACACACACACACACACCTGAGTTACACGAGTTGCCATAATGAAATTCAGAGAAACTGAATGGGCCTATGATTTCATTGTTTTAATTTTTAGTATAAATTTAACACTAAAAAAGTGATCAGTGTTGATGTTCAGAAGCTGTAGCCTTGATGTCATTTTTTTTTATTTCTTCTGTCAGTGAATGAATTTCCAATATTTTGCAATAAAATGATATGACTAGAACACATGTACATCATTGCGACCCAAAAAAACAACAACATGCATTTCCATTTTTGCCCGTTTTTAGTTGTATCCATCTTTGGAACCCTGTAGTGTACAATGTGTAAACACTGTAAAAGTATTTTTATTAACGTAACATTAATGTGGCAGTGTGAGATTTCAGTTATTTACCGAAAACAAGAACAGCTTTCAAAAAAAGGATTTGGATAGTACTCTAAAAAATAAAAGATATGTTATATAACAAAATAAATGCAAAACAAACAACCTGAAATATTAATAGAAACTATTAATATTACTATAACTATTACTATTAATTGTTCAGCAAACACTCCCCCCCATACCACCAATGTGGCCCAGAACACTAAAACTAAACCCAAACTAGACCCAAACAGACTGAAACAATGTTATGGATGAAAACTCTCAGCCTCACCTTTGATTTGGTGGGAAGCAGTTTGTAGTTCAACCTCTTTCTGACATTTGCCTTCAAAGATCCTCCTCTAACCCAGCCAGGAACTAAGGCCTTAACTAAACCTCTGACTGCCACCATTTTCAGTGTAGGGCTCAGACTAGCTCAGCTTCAGGGTTTACTCTGTTAAGATAAAGGGGCTTCCAGTAAGAGAGTAAGAGCACTTGTCTCACCTGCAGGTGAAGAGTAATTAGAGGGCAATCTAATAGATTTTCTTAATCTCGCAGCTCCCTCTGGTGGACAGAGAGGGAAACTGCAATGTCACCATTGCAAACATTTGAGCAGAGGATGGGAGCCCTTTGCCTGAGGACATTTCCTATTTTCCACGGCAATTCACGTGTATGAATGATTTGCATAGATAATTAATGTTTTGTTTACTGTCTCACTTTATTCCTTTTGATGTCACACTGGACAATGTTTCTGTAAAAACACTATCCAAAAAAGTTGGGACAGGGAATTGTTCACCACTGTGTTACATTGCCTTTACATTTAACAACACTCAATAAGCATTTGGGAACTGAGGACACTAATTGCTGTAGCTTTATAGGTGAAATTCTTCCTTCCCATTCCCATTCTTGCTTCAACTTGCTACAATTTCAGTTGCTCAACAGTCCAGGGTCTATGTTGTCATATTTTACACTTAATAATGCACTACACATTTTCAATGGGAGACAGGTCTGGACTGCCAGCAGGCCAGTCTAGTACCCACACTCTTTTACTATGAAGCCACACTGTTGTAACACGTGCAGAATTTGGCTTGGCATTGTCTTGCTGAAATAAGCAGGGATATCCCTGAAAATTACGTTTTTTGGAATGTGTTGCAGGCAACAAATTCAAAATGAGTAAATATTTGCAAAAAACTATAATGTTCATCTGTTGAAGATTACATATCTTGTCTTTGTAGTGTATCCAATTGAATATAGGTTGAAAAGGACTTGCAAATCAATGTATTCTGCTTTTATTTATGTTTTACACAACACTGTGTGTATGTGTGTGTGTGTGTGTGTGTGTGTGTGTGTGTGTGTGTGTGTGTGTGTGTGTGTGTGTGTGTGTGTGCACATCTGTGTCAGCAATGATACAACTTAAAGTTGCTGGATGCTTTCATTAAAAAGGGTGTTCACAAATATTTGGAAAATATTTTTGGTTTTCATATGTGTCACCATAGGCATATGTGATATTAGGTCAATATAAATACATCTGCTGAATATTTTATGTGCCTGAGTCTAGGGTAAGGACACTATGCAAAGCAGACAGGTTGTAAAGGTGTTTGCATTTGTGAGAATTAATGAAACATCTAGGTATGCCCTAATTTGCATGGGCATTGCTACATGTATGAGTATCAGTACCAGTGTGTGGTTTGGCACGAACAGCCCTTGTCTGTATAAACTGTCTGACATTTTCTGTATTATTATCATCACGCAAAGGTAGGGACACAACTAACCTTCTGTTTTGGTGTCTTTGAATGTGATTATGTTATGAACTTCATGTAGAGACTTTCAATTCATACAGTTTAACTTTAATAGTTAAGTTTTCTTTTTGAAACCAAGAGACACAAAATATTTCATTTTATTTGCCGAGGTTAAAGTTAGAGTAAATCAGTATTCAGATACAGCCATGCATAATTCACTTTGACTTTTATTAAGATTTTATTGTGAGTTGAGTGTGACATAAAGCTTTAATCAGAAACGTTTTGTCCAGTAACTCTCATTAATTTAGAAAATGCTTCAGCCTGGGTGTTATAAGTGATAACATTTCATGATAAATGAAAATTAACCAATACAAATTATCTTTTATTTGAATCATTGGAGAAAATGTACTTCATTTAAAATCATTACTAATTAGAGTATTTTGGTCAAGTAAAAGTTTTTTGGTCAAGTAAAATATCTATTTCATAATTTCTGTGCAATATATTTTAAAGACTTTTACAGAAGATGACAATGACAATACAGTGACAATATTATACAGAGCCTTGCATGTGCCTTGGCTTTTACCTTTTTTTATATTACAATCTGTATTTATTTATTTTTTTATATCTAAATTGTATGTGGTGCACTTGCATCAGGTTAGTGAAGTGCAATGAAAAGAAAAAGACAAGAAAAAACTGAAAATTGTAATATGCATATGTATTCACACTCTTTTTTGCATTCAAAGTCCCTTAATAGTTCAGGTGCAACCAGTTGCCTTCATAAATAACATGTTTAGTGAAATGAGGACCACCTGTGTACAATCGTTATGTCGCATGATCTGTCAGTATATACCTTTTCTGAAAGACCCCAGAGGCTGCAACACCATTAAGCAAGAGGCACCACTAACCAAACAACATCATGAAGACCAAGGAGATGGCACAAAGTCCAAGTCAGGGTTGGGTTATAAAAAATGGAAAGTGGTACCCCAATAAACCTGCCAAGAGAGCTGGTAGACTGGTATAACTGATGTCCTGGTCAGATGAGACCAAATTTAAATTTTTCAGTCACCAAGAAAGACACTATGTCTGGCACAAAACTAATACAACTCATCACCCCATAAAACACCATCCCTATACTGAAACATGCCGATGGCAACATCATGCTGTGGGGATGTTTTTCAGCAACAGGGACTGGGAAACTGGTCTGAGTCAAGGTGAAGATAGGTGGTGCTAGGATAGGATAGGATAGGATAGGATAGGATAGGATAGGATAGGATAGGATAGGATAGGATAGGATAGAACTTTATTGATCCCTCGGGAGGGTTCCCTCAGGGAAATTAAGGTTCCAGCCGCAACATAAGTACAGTACAGAAAGGTAGAATGAGATAATTTTGTACAGAAACACTATATAAATATAAAGAATATATAATATAGAGACAATATTACAACGTACAATATATATAAATAGTGCATGAGAAAAAGAGTAAAAGAGAAAAAGAGTCCAGTAGAACAGATTATTGCACATTATTATTGTTATTGCACTTGAAACAGTGTATTGCATTGTTATTATTGCACTTTGTTTATTGTACCAAGTACAGGTGTGTTGTGGTTGTGGGTAGTGAGTGAGTTACTGGTCGTTCCTACTCATTTCCATCATTCTGTTAGCACTCCTCCCCCCCAGAGAGGAGTTGTACAATCTGATGGCATGCGGGGAAAAAAGAGTTTTTAAGTCTGTTGGTCCTGCTTTTGGGAAGAAGCAGCCTCTCACTGAACAGGCTCCTCTGGTGGCTGATGACAGTGTGTAGAGGGTGACTGGCATTGTCCATAATGTCCAGAGTCCTCTTCTCTGCCACTGACACCAGAGAGTCCAGCTTTGTGCCAACCACAGAGCCTGCCCACCTGATCCGTTTGTCCAGCCTGTGTGTGTCCTTCTTGGATATGCTGCCCCCCAGCATACCACAGTGTAGAACAGGACACTGGCGACCACAGACTGATAAAACATCCCCAGGAGTTTCCTGCAGATGTTGAAGGACCGTAGCCTCCTCAGAAAGTACAGCCTGGACTGTCCCTTTCTGTACAGGTGGTCGATGTTGCATGACCAGTCCAGCTTGTTGTCCAGCCACAGCCCGAGGTACTTGTAGGAGTCCACAGCCTCCACCTTATCTTCCTCGATAAGAACTGGTTGTGACTTTGGTCTGGACCTCCCAAAGTCAATGACCAGCTCCTTGGTCTTTGAGATGTTGAGCTGCAGATGATTCCTGTGGCACCAGGCTGCAAAGTCCCTCACCAGGCTCCGATACTCCTCCTCACTATCATCCCTGATACACCCAACTATGGCTGCATCATCAGCAAACGTCTGGATGTGACACAGCTCTGAGTTGTAGCAGAAGTCTGCCGTGTACAGGGTGAAGAGAAGAGGGGCCAGCACTGTGCCCTGGGGTGCTCCAGTGCTGCTGATCACAGTGTCAGACGGGGTGTCCTTCAGCCTGACATACTGTGGCCTGTCTGTGAGGTAGCTGGAGATCCAGGTGACCAGGCAGGGGTCCACTCGCATCCCCTTCAGTTTGTCCTGGAGCATAAGGGGCTGGATGGTGTTCAAAGCACCTGAGAAATCTAGAAACACTGTGCCGTTCCCCTTATCTAGGTGCGAGTGGACTCGGTGCAGCAGGTAGATGATTGCGACTTCCACACCAACACCTGCCCGGTATGCAAACTGCAGACCATCCTGGGCATGTTGCACCTGGGGTCTGAGGAGACAGAGGAAGAGCTGCTCCAGTGTCTTCATCAGGTGGGAAGTGAGTGCCACCGGTTGGAAGTCATTCAGGTCACTTGGTCGGTTCTTTTTTGGAACTGGAACAATGCACGATGTCTTCCAGAGGGTAGGAACTCTCCCCACTTGCAGGCTGAGGTTGAAGAGACGTTGGAGTGGCTCACCCAGTTCTGCAGCACAGGTCTTCAGCAGTCGGGGACATACTTTGTCAGGGCCTGCTGCTTTCCTAGGATGAAGCCTCTTCAGTTGACCTCCGACCTGGTCTGCAGTGAAGAAAGAGGTCTGTGTTGTGGTGCTGGATGGGGGGAGGAGGAGTAGAAGGAGGCAGTTGCTGGGGTGGGTGGGTGGGGATACGTAGAGGAAAGGAGAGATGTATGCAGCGAGTGAGAGGGTGTGGGGTACATGGGCTGGTTGAACCGGTTGAAGAAGTCGTTCATTTCGTTCGCCGTCTCCACTGTTCCCCCTACAACTCTGGTCTTGGTATTATGGCCTGTGATGGTTTTCACACCTTCCCAGACCTCCCTCATGTTGTTCTCCTCCAGCTTCCATTCCACCTTCCTCCTGTAGCTGTCTCTGGCCTCCCTTCCGACTTCCCCAGTGTGGGAATGGTGTGTCGCTGTATGCCTCTTTAACATTAGCATACAGCAGATCAATTGTCCTGTTGTTTCTCGTAGGACAGTCCACACACTGGTGAAAAGCAGCCAAAGTAGAATCCAAAGTAGCATGATTAAAGTCTCCAGAAATGATCATAAACGATTCGGGATGTTGTTTGTAGTTGTGCAACATGAGCATGTATGTGCTCACATGCAGCTGCTGCATCCGCGCTCGGAGCGATGTAAACACAGATGGCGATCACATGACTAAACTCGCGTGGGATGTAGTAGGGCCGGAGGTAAGAGAGCCAGATCCGGACAACATAAGACTGTCTTTACAGTAATATGGGCTGGATGACACCAGCGACTGTTCACATAGATGATCAGTCCCCCACTGATAAATAAAGGGATATTCTTGAGCAAAATCTGTTTGTCTTTCAGTGATTTGAGTCTTCGGTGGAGGTTCACCTTCCAACAGGACAATGACCCAAAGCGTACTGCAAAAGCAACACTCAAGTGGTTTAAGGGAAGAGGTGTAAATGTATTGGAATTAATCTAATTGAGAATCTGTGATCAGACGTAAAGATTCCTGTTCACCAGTGGAAACCATCTAACTTGAATTAGCTGCAGCAGTTTTGAGACTTAACCAAAACAGCTTGGAGCTGTAATTCCCGAAAAGGGGTTCAACAAAGTATTGACTTTTGGGGGGTGGATAATTATATGTTATTTTGTTCTATTTTTTTCTATAATTACAGGTTGTGAGGTAGCAAAACATAAAAAAATGCAAAGAGGGTGAATACTTTTGCAAATCACTGTAATATTGATTGGTTTCCACAGGATGATACTCAACAATGTACAGTACAGTCTTATGCAAATTATGCTATAGAAACCTTGCAGTTAAACAAGCAGCATAATTAAATAATTATGAATAATTATAGTTTACACAGAACAAATCCTCACATACACATTACACATCATCCAAAACATTTTTGCACCCAGGTGATGCTGCTTGTCATCAGCAGCCAGCGTCTGAGAGTGCAAAATTGGCTATGCTTTCTTTGGGTGGGTAGATGGTGCTCTCTCCCCACATCACAACTAGAGTTATGCTGGTCAGCACAGGTGTCTGGTTGGCACAAGTGGCTGGTCGGCCACTGTGTCAGAGCTCTGGAGCCAGCGCTTTCTCCAAGCACATTGGCTGCCCAGCAAAGATGAAATTATTGATAATAAATTGATTTATATATGTATTTTGATTTATACAAATGGCAGCATATCATTATAATCATTTACATTTACATTTACATTTGTGGCATTTAGCAGATGCCCTTATCCAGAGCGACTTACAAAATTACCATCATTTGATAAATGTTTAATGTACTATCAGATCTACAGATAAGATAATGCTATGTGTTACATGCCTATACTGTGTGTGCATCTACAGTCTGTATTCTGCCATTATTGCCTGGATGGAGAATCCAGTTTGCTTATTGTTTACTTATTCCATTTGAAGATAAAGTTGAGGTAGCTTACGAAAGGAAAAGGTTGAAACATGCTGATTTCATGGCTGAGGTGAGAAACTGTGGTTGGCAGGAGTATTTTACATCAGTAAAGATAGGTGTGAGGAGTTTTGTGTGTAACTGTCAGCTGTGTCATATAACTTCAGACATTTGCATGTTTAGGTTTATAAAGAGCCACAGCAACCTAGGTTTTGTGGTGTAGGAGCATTTATGTGGTATGGCTCAAAGACAGTTGATAACAGAAATGTTGATGGGATCATAAACAGCTGGTAATAAACAAAACGGTAATTTGCCATGTTCCTGCATTAATTTAATTCATTTAATAAATAGCAGGCATTTGCTGCAGCTTACTATTTGTCATTTGAGTCATCTGTCATCCTGAACCTTTCACTATGTGTCAGTCACTTCATGAAATTATAAGTTGCACTGTTAAAGGGTCTAAACTTAGCACAGTGAAGTGCTGAGAAAACTGTTTATTGCTTCAAGAATTACTAAGAACGTCTTTTTTCCTCATAGCTTTGTTTTTGCTTTCCACGGTGAATTGCTCTTTTATATGCCCCTGGCAAAACAATGGGGGTGTCTGGTACAGCACTAATGTATCTCCTCATTTCTACATTGTTATGTAAGTATCTCATAATCCTCATAATATTCCCCTAGAAATCATGACTACTTACGTTGATACTGTTTGTATCTACAGAGTTTATATTCTTTGTCTCTGTCTCTTTAGACCAAGTACTAACGGACACTGTCTGCCTAACCCAATGTAATTCATCCAGTTTTGGTGAGTGGAAGCATTTCGGTGTTAACTGCTCAAGGAAAAGGTGTTTTTTCATAATAGCTCTTCAAACCATATAAGCATTTAAATGGTAATTTGAGTTGTCATGATTCCAGGGTTTGAAGTGAATCCATACACACCAATATGCAGTACTGTCACTTTCTCGTTTTACTCTTTAGTGAATCTTACTCTCTGGGAATTCCAGCATATAAGGACTTCTATCAAGTAGCCAGAACAAAAAAATGCATCTACAGCCAGGAGTTACTGATTATTTTTGTTTTTGTGTTTGCTTTTGCATTCAGTGTGCAGATTATTTAATAAATATGTAAACAAGGGGAGAACTAGCACTTTTTCCCCAATTCTAGCACTGCATGGTGTACATTAAACAATTGCTTTTCCTAAAGAACACTTGAAGAACTTATTTTTTCAAGAATGTACTACCACAGTTTAAACAAACGTATGGGATTTCTGACAACATTCTGTAATGCTTCTCCAGGAGCTCTGTATATGTGTGTTCATGTAAGTTTGTTTAAGGCTTGTCCAGGTTCACATTTACAACAAAAGTATATGTCCACCAGGACGTGGTCCATTAGGTCAGAAACTTTGGTTTCTGGTTTGCTGTCTCTTGACGTAGTTACATTGCTTCTCTGTAATACTTACAGGAAACTGCCAGTGTTCCTCCAACATCTCAGCAGCCAACAGCACCAACTGCTTTGGTCAGTACCAAAGTCCTTCATCTATTAAAAATGAACTGCACACAATGACTTTTATTGGTGTATTGTTGTGTGTTAGTCTCCACAGGAAATGCAGCGTTCTTATCCAACATACTTAAAGAATAAAAGAACTGTTTCATTTCTCTGTTTTCTTGTAGAATCTATGTTAGGCCTCTAGTCCCCCACTGAAGTATGAATGTTTATTCTCTCCCCAGGTGTCATTGTAAAGTTGAATGCCACATCTTTTGCTGTTGATGCAGGAACTCAACTGACTGTGTTCTGTGTTCATAACCTGCCCCAAAACCTGACTACTGGTTTCACCTGGCTACAGGGCAACTCTGTTACTAGTGAGAACAGCAATGTACTGGTTGTGGTGCTCACACAGAATACAAATCTGTATTGTATTGTACACAGTCTATGTGGGAACTTCAGCTCCAACTCTCAGAACATAACTGTTAATGCTGGTGAATATATACTTTTTTTCTTTAAAGATAGTCATCCCATACCATTTACACTGGGTTGCCAGTTTATTAGGGATGCTGCCAGAGATGAATTAAAATACATTATAGAGATAACAACATTACAATATACATTACAATACGTATAATATCATTAAAATGTGTTAAAATCAGAATACAGCATGTAGAAAACACAATACACAGCTTCTATGAATAGGCTGATAAATCAGTGTGAGTTTACCAAAAGCAGCCAAACCCCAGCTGAAGAAGTACTTTCATATAGCACATTTTGGGCACATTTTATTGGTTGTTACTGAGCTCTGCTAAAACACATGTAGACTAATAAAGCACTGTGATGATCAGTTATTTATCTCAGTGTTACTAAGCACTCTGCTGATCAGTTATTATCTGTCACCAAGAGATAGTGTTCTTTTTTTTTAATTCCTTCAACTCATCACGATTGTGTGTTTACAATTATCCCAATAATAATATGAATCCAAGAATGAAAAATATATCATCTTATATATGAACTGCAAACCCACAAAGTGTAGATAATTCTGATAATATGACCAATTAATGTAAATTAGTTTGTAGAGTTTCTAATAATTTGGCAACTCATTGAGTTTCTCAATGACAAATACTTTGATTTGTTAATGTGTACACTGCATTTTGTTCCCTTTACAGATCAGAGTGGGGTTATTCTGTTGATCTGTGGAGTAGCAGCTGTGGTGGTCATTATTCTGCTGGCTGTTGCAATGAAAATTATAATAAAGAGAAATGAAGGTGAGTACAGAATTCCAGTGATGCTTTCCTTTCTTTCAGACATATAACATTGACATGTGGAACCTTATGGACGTACTTTAAAACTTTAAAATGGTGCTTACCCTGTTTCTTTAGCCCAAAATGAGGCCAGGAAGCGCCAGAGGCAAGCACGCATGCAAGACATCAACAGCACTGCCACTACCATCACAGGCTACTGGTGAATAGATAAAGGAATGTGTTATTGTATATAGCTGTCAGTAATCCATCCAAGGTGTACCTGGATATCTCTAGATTGAGGAGACAAAGAAATTCATTTTGTGTCCATTATCTGCAATTGGTGGATTTGTGTACCCAAATACATTTTATGTACACTAAGGAAATCCATGCGGACTCTATATCACATGGGCCTTTATAGAGGGAGTGGAGATGTTCTAAACATTTTGATATAAAACGTGAGTATTATGTTAGATGCCAAGTTTAAAAAGGCAAAATAAAAAAAAATGCCCTAAAACTTACAGACCTGCTTCATTGCAGCTTTATATTTATTTATTTTGAGCCAAATCTCAAAATTGTCCTATGGTGTGACTATAAATGTAATTATTATAACATTTATAATAAGTGTCTGCCTAAATGACAATCATCTCAATTGTAGGAAACTGTTGGAACTGCTTTGTCACTGAAAACAATAACCAGTATGTCAATAAATTCCTAATGGTGTCCTGCAATAATCCATCCCATGCAGCTTGAATATTCTCATTCAGTTCCTGTCGATTTTGCTGTAGGGGTGAAGTGTTGATAGGACGTCCAATAACACCTATGCCCATTTTCAACTGGACATAGGTCTGGCATTGCGACTGGCCATGGCATAGTATCTCTGTCTTCAATACAAGCTCTTGAGACAGCAGCAGTTTATGGACAAGAATTGTCCTGCTGGAATTGCAAACCAGAGTGTGAGTTCAGGAAAGGTGGAGCTACTGGTTGCAGGACCTCATTAATATAATGTTGGGCTGTCAAAGTGCATGTAATGAAGACCAAAGGTGATCTGGCATTGTACAGTATTGCACCATGACACCTTCTCAATGTGTAATGTGTCAGTCATCTTATCCCTGACCACAGTGTCTCCACACATGGTTTCTCTGGTCATCTTCAGACAAAAGTGGGACTCGTCATCTACTACCATTCAGGTGACTCTGTGTCAGACAGGACACAATTGCAGTCATGCATGCATTGCTTGATTTTTTATTTATATAAAGTCCTAGTTGCTATAACATTTGTGTCCTATAGTTTTTCTCAGTCCAATATCATTTTCCCCACTTTTATATTTGCTTAAAGACTGTGCCCATTCTCACCACTGCAGACAAAACCACAGAAAGCACAAGTGTGGTAGCTACAGTGTGTGGGAAAGTAGCAAGTGAGAAGATGTGTAGAGATGTGGTAAAGGGCACCTGGAGGGAGTGTTTATGGCTGTGGCCACTGCAGGAGCATTACATAACCCATGCTAAAGGGTTGCAGGGTTAGAGATAACCCGGAAACATTAAATCCCTGAACAGGTCACGTCTGCTTAAAATAGTCGCAGCAACAGTATGATGAGTGAATGACCATAGCATAGTTTAAATAACTGGAGGGCAGGATTGAGAGGAAAACATTATAATCGCAATTTAATTTTAAACATGAATAGAACTGAAGTAAATACAAAATAATCAATAATAACAATATTAATATATCTCTGACTGCAGCTAGAAGCTTTCTTTCGCACAGCAGGTCATGTTCTCTTCCAGATAGCAAACGAGTCATTGTCCAGTTTAGACCCACACTTTCTGTCATTTGGCCAACATACCAATGGGGTATGATGCTGATGATTTCTGAATTTGGGTATTGTAACACAACTGGACCTGGATAGAGCTGGGCCAAATTGGGCCCAAAATTGAAATGCCACAATAACACTGTGGCCCAATTTGTGGCCAAGAGCTCAAATGCCATGACAAACCTTAAATCTGGCAACTTTTGGCCCACAAAACATATGTACACACACTGGCTACAGGCATTATAGATCATCTGTATTTGTATACAATTACAGACTGTTGCTCATAGATTTCACACAGTGTGTCAGCTCCCCTTGGTACTGATGGTCCCCTCTGATCTCCACGGCACTGATCACAGGCCCCCTAGGTCATTGTTGTCACTGATGTCACGGTGGTGCGTGCCACTGTTATTTTGCTGTTATTGTGTGTTTATACATATCAATGTTACTACTGTATTGACACTGTGTCCACCACCCAGAAATATTCGTTCAAGAACAACTCTGTGGCCCAAACTGTATCAATGATGAAGGGCTAGAGATCACTCACACAATCTGTCTAGATTACAACTAAAGAGAACACAGTAGATACAGTAGTGTAGTGTAGCATAGACTAAAAATGCTATAGAGAGCAGTGCTTCCCTACAGTAGCAGCTGGTAGAGATAATCCAGGTAAAGCTTGAACACACAGAGAAGGAGAGAGAGAGAGAGAGAGAGAGAGAGAGAGAGAGAGAGAGAGAGAGAGAGAGAGAGAGCAATGAGGGCTAATTCCATCCTTCTAATCTCCTCACTCCCCTCCTCCACACTCCACGATTCATCAACACTAGCTGACCAATGGTTCAACACAGACCACAGGGTCAGATATACACACACATAGACTAAAAACATACAATCAGAGACTCTACGTAAGTATCAAAAACTCCTAAAGCCTATCTGGACTGTACTAGACTCATCTGCAGTACAGGAGCTACTGTACTGTGCTGTACTGTACTGTACTTGTGGAGTAAAGCAGAGAATGTAGACTCATCTGGGACAGAAGACAAGATGGGAGAAGCTCAAAAGGTATGTATGAGACAGTATACCAACCTTAACATTAATATCAAATATAAGTGATTTTTAGATTTAATACACACAACTAAGTAATCTTTATGTGATGAAAGTTCTATTATTTCTGCTGTATATTATATGGTCATAATGATTTTACATGTGACAGCACTTGGTAATCTAACACCAGGACACTCTGATGAGCGGATTAATTTTAATCCATTGCCTTTATTTTTATGGCTCCTTCCGGCTTGTCCTTTAGGTGTTATATATAATGTTTTCCTTCCATTCTCTTGTGTAAAGAACACGGACATGCTGGTCAGAGCCTGGGCTAGTGGCCTGGCCCCCTAATCTAATCATGCTTAGCTCTCACCTAAATTAGCACATCTTTGACACACACAATAACACTTAATTCCCCTTCTTGGCTTCAAGCTTCATATAATGTTGACCAAGACTTAAAATAAGTGGAAGCATCAGCCATTCTTCTGTGTGAATATGAATATATATATATATATATTACTCCAACTTTTGTAGTCTTCCCATCCTAACCTATCTTTAACCTATTCTTTTGCTCTAATATATATATATTACATATTTTGTGTGTGTGTGTGTGTGTGTGTGTGTGTGTGTGTGTGTGTGTGTGTGTGTGTGTGTGTGTGTGTAACTGGGGAAGACTGTACAAAAGCAGGAGGCTCTAGCACCCTGTGAGGTCACATCTAGACTGGATACAAGATGAGATACAGTTGGTCATAGAGGCATAGAGTTTCCATATGGCATCCTGCCTTTTGCCTACATATATTGCAACTGGGCCTGTAGATCTGTAGAACTGGGCCACCTGGTCCCATAAATGCTCGACTGGGGATACATCTGACAACCAGGCAGTCTAAGGAAGTGTTGCACTCTGGTGGAGACGTGTGTGTGGGAGAGCATTAAATGCCAGATGAAACCTAGCTATGAAAGGCAAGACATGGCCACAGGATGTCCGACACTGTGTGGCACTGTCTTATGCCACAGCTAAGACAGGACTGAAACGTTCTCTAGGAGGCCTCCATACTCAACTGTTACTGGAAGCCAAACAGGACTTGGAGTCTTATTGGAGCTAACAACTAGAAAGATCCAGTCTTTAGCACTCCAGGTTTTTGTTGATAACACCCCTGCAAATTTCAAGTGGCTTGCAATCAGTGGGAGGAGATGTAATTGGTATCATGACACCAAAAATCCAAAATGACCATCCTGCTTTGCTCAGTCCAATGATGCACCTCTTCTCAAAGAAAACTGTCAACTGTTAACTCAACTGTTAACTGTCAAAATATTAAAAAGCAGTGAGCAGTCTCACATGCCAGATATTTACAGGTGATCCTAGGCTACTCAAATTTATTTTCATCTGAGATGTAAAAATGAACAGAACTTTAATATTTCTATGAATTTAACTATGTTGAATTTGCACCATTTTACTCTCAGAAATCCTTTTGGAAGTTGATCATTCAGGGTGGTTTTGATCTGAAAATACAATAATTTTAATGAATTATTTGTAATGATTAGATTGGTATGGATATCCATAAAAGCAAAAAAAAAAAAAACCCTGAATATTCCTAATTATTAATTTTGTTATTTTTATATAAATATTATCTTGTCTCAGGACTTTTATTCTGAAATTTGCACTCTGTGTAAGCAAAAAAGACATCCCTTTCCTTCACATTTTCATCTATAACCAAATATCTGGGTCAGTGATGTCATTAGCCCCACCCCTTCTCACGGGTCAGTCAGAGTCTGCATGCATGTTTAGCATGTACATTTGGACACAGCAGTAAACATACACTGGAAGGCTCATTTGGCATTTAAAGTGTGATTCAGTTCAGTTAAAACAAGTTTAACTGTTTACAAATTCATCATGCAGTGATGAGTTTGTTATGATATGTGTATCATGTCTGGAGGTTACTCTGATTCTGAGGTATGAAGCTTAGCTTACCACAGTGTGGATTCCAGGTTCTAAGAGTTAAGTAAACATTTCTTTTACCATGATGTTTTCTAGGGCTTGCTCTCAATTATTGAGAAACTGAAAGGTTCATCAGAACAGGAAGTGAGGATACTTCTGTTAGGCCTGGACAATGCAGGAAAAACTACCATCTTAAAGAGCCTGGCATCAGAGGACGTCAGCACTATCACACCTACACAGGTAACACATACGTGAGCTTTTGAGGTAAATAGTGTGATGTAATATCTCTGACCCAGTATAAAAGGATCAGCTGGCTTAGCATTTTACACAAGTAAACAAGCCATCACATCACACTTTTAAGTAAGTAATTATACTCATTTGACCCACTGTGTTATGCACACACGGGAATTAAACCGCCACATTTTACCCGTCCACACACAGTGATACACACATACACACTAGTGAATTCACACACCAGGGGGCAGAGTGGTGGGCCCTATCCTCAGCCCTATCCTCAGTGCCCGGGGAGCAGCTTGAGAGTTCAGTGTCTTGCTCAAGGAGACTTCAGTCATCTCCTGCCAGTTCAGGGATTCAAACCGGTGACCTTCCAGTCAGACAGAAGGCTGTTTCCCTAACCACCACGGCTGCTCCCTTTTTTGTCTTTTAAACAGAGGACAAAAAAAATAGGTAAAAAGTGAAATTCATGTACGTTATTCCAAATATTCCAAATTAAACTTGTGGAACTATGTATATTCCATTGTTTCAAAGTTATTCAAAATTATTTGTAATGTAATATAATATTATGAAGCATTAGGTTACATCCTTTTTAGCTGCTATATTCAGAAAAACAAAACCACTAACATTGGGAATGCCTCAGATGGTAAAAAAAAAAAGAAGTTTAACATGGTCAACAAGGAAGAGGCAAAAACAGATTTGATATTTAAATTCCATAGCTACACTACATGGATAAAGTATTGGGACATCTGTTCATTCATTATGATTCTTTCTTTAAAAAAAAAACAGGGCTTATAAAAAGAGTTTAACCTGTTTTGTTGAAGTATTATTATCCAGGGCGTTCTGCTATTCCTATTCTATTGGCAATACTTCCCTACAGGGTCTGGATAAGCTCTGTGTTTGCATTAGTATATCTATGTCAGCAATGGGTGACTTAAAGTAACTTAAATGTAACTGAATGTGTGAATTAGAAGGGGTGCACACAAACATTTGGACAAACAGTATAGTGTCTCCCAACATATATTGTCAGGAGATTGCTGGTTTATCCCTAGTGATGCAATAGCATTCCTTGGTTGGGATTCCCAAAGATCAAAGGTCAGAGGCTTTTGTTAGGAGCTAGCTCTCTTCTCAAAGCCACTTTCAGCTGTCCTATCTGAATATATTTCATTATACAGAAAACATCATTAACAACAATTTGAATAGACGTGGTGTAGGTTCATGTGACTTTCAGCCTCACAGTATGGCTAGAATTGTGTGAGAGAGGCTGAGTGGAACTAAATTGACTAAAGAATTAGAAGAATTGTGTTAAAAGTATTCTTGTTAAATTATTTTGCAAACTATATCATTAAATGTGTAGGCTATGCTAGATCGATTGCTTCTAAAAGGAGCTGATACTGGACAGCATCCTCCTTGTACTGTAACACATATGTCATTTGAGATTCATTCATTCATTCATTCATTCATTCATTCATTCATTCATTCATTCATTCAATCATTCATTCATTAAGAACTTTTTAAACGGTCACAAGTTAAAAGAGTTCCCCAACCCTGCGATAAGAAAACTATATATAATTGAAAGTGATAGCAATCTATATGTTTATCATTTTAAATAATAAGAAAGCTATAGATTATAGACACCTATATATTAGGATGAATGAATGACAATTTATATATTTTTGGTTTTCCAGTAAAGTTACAGTTTCCAAGACACAGGATTTTGTTCCAAAAGTGATGATATGTGTTTAATATAGTTTAATATAAAATAAAAATGTTTAAAAAAGTAATTTTGGTGTTAAACTGATCCAAAATAAAATCACTGATATTCACTATCCTTACTTGCTTTAGTATCAAATATCAGGCACCCATACCCTGCATATTTTAGAGCTTACCTTGTTCCCCACATACCTGGTTCAACTATTCAGCTCATTACCAAACCCTTCAGAGTTGCATGGGGTTTGTGTGAATAATATACAAGCTATACAATTTAAGTAGCCAAATTCACATATTAGATGAGGTCTCTTTTGGATACACAGTATCGTAGTACATTTTATCTGCCCTTGTATACAGCAGATGTATACATATGTTTCTCAACCCTGGTCCTGGAGGCTCCCTGCTCTACACATTTTAGTGCTTTTTTTGCTCCCAATATACCTGATTCAACTAATTTATTCTTCATCAAGCTCTTTCACAGTTAAAGCAGGGAATACACTACTATGTGCAGGACAGGGTGTGTCCAGGATGAGGACTGAGAAACATTGGTATATTGAACTTGTGAAATGGTTGTAATTGTGAGCTAACAGTGTAAAGTATCCATGAGTACTCTGACTGTAATGCTGTGTGTTGTATTCACAGGGATTTAACATAAAGAGTGTAGCTTCTCATGGGATGAAGCTGAATGTGTGGGACATCGGCGGACAGAGGAAGATCAGGCCTTTCTGGAAGAAATATTTAGAAAATACTGATTTACTGGTAAGGCTCATTTACTGGCAAGTCTCCTTGTCTGTTCTGGTATTGACGTTCCAGTCAGCTGTCTGGTTTTGAATAAGGCACGCTATTTTTCTAGCTGACTCACTGGCTTCATTGTTTGAAGCAGGAGATATTTGCATGTTATTTATGCATGTTATATAATCACACAGGAGTTGCCTATATTCTCTCACTCCCTCCCCATCTCTCTCTCTCAGATCTATGTAATAGACAGTGCAGATAAGAAGAGGTTCGAGGAAACGGGAATGGTAGGGCTCAAAATTATATCTTCACCTGGTGGAAATTCCACTCCACCCCATTTATAAACATAGCCTAGAGGCTTTGATACGGCACAAAAAGTGAATTATAGAGAGTTTACATATCTGTATCTGTAATTGCAGTCAGAAAGAAAACAGTGACATTGCAGTAATGTGGTAGTATGTTTTATATAAATAGACCTGCAGACCTTAATGTTGTTCAAGAAGGACATTTAAATCCTAAAGCATTTGAAACATGCCAGTGTTTATGGTATTTAGGAGCTGTCGGAGCTGATCGATGAGGAGAACCTGAAAGGTGTGCCTGTGCTGATCTTCGCGAATAAGCAGGATTTGGCCACAGCTTCTCCAGCCAGTGAGATCGCAGAAGGACTGAACCTTCACACCTACAGAGACAGAGTGTGGCAGATACAGGCCTGCTCAGCTGTGAGCGGAGAGGGAGTACAGGTGACCAACAACAGGGGGCACTACAGTACACACAGTGTCTACTTTCACCTTTAGCATGCATTCTGTAGTTACACTTGGTAAGAATACAGGTTCCTTTCAGAGATTTAGAATATCATAGAAAAGTTGATTTGATATAAAAAAATATTCAAACTGGTAATTATATAGTCTTAATATTATGTATTCATTACATATAAAGAGAAATAATTAAAACCTTTTTTGATTTGTTGTTAATCAGTATGGTATTTAGTATGTGAAAACCAGAAATATAAAATCTCAAGTTTTTTCACAATATTCTACTAATTCCCAGAGAGAATAAAATGCAAATCCATCAAAAGTTTACTTTAGTGCATATAAAAATAAAATAATAATAATAATAATAATAATATGAAATAACATACAAATGTTTACAAACTACAGGTAAATGAAACGAAATAGAAAAGATACAAAAGACAGTATAAGTACTATATAAAAAATAAAATGGTGAAATCCAACAAAGGAAAAATAGGAACAATATTTGATTCTTGAAGCTGTATGAAACACAAAGGGCTTAATTCATCCTTGTGTTATCAGTGGTAGACTGTAAGCAGGCCAACATAAAATTACAAAATAACTCATTATAGTGTGTGTGTGTGTGTGTGTGTGTGTGTGTGTTCAATCTAGACTTAAATATTTTTTAGAATTTAAATATTTGGCCATATTTTCATCAAAGGTTTACTTGCCCCTGCCTTTTTTTTACTTACTTTTTATACATTTTTAATGATTGTAAATACTTTTAATGATTAGATTGACAACCATTTACAAACATAACCAGAGGCTTTGAGACAAATACAGCACACAAAGTGAATTATGGGAATGATTTCCATATTTGTATCTGGGATTTTTTTTATGTATATGTCAGTATTATCTCTTCTCAGGACTTTTATTCAGATTTTTCGTTTTGTTCTGAACACTGTGTGAGCAAATAAATAGAGTGAATAACCCATCCCTTCTCATTTTCCTCTGTAATGCAATATCTGGGTCAGTGACATCATCGACTCTGCCCCTTCTCACTGGTCAGTAGGTGTCTCTATGCAGGTTAAGCATGTACATGTGGACAGAGCGGTAAACATGCTATACAAGTTTTTTTAGCAGTTAAACTGGTATTTAATTCAGTTGGAAATTAGTGAATTTTAGCAGTTTTCTGAGCTAGATTACTCACTGATAATTGGTCATACAGTGGTTAGATAGGGTAAGTCTTGTAGTTTGTATGAAATGCGCATCATGTCTGTAAGTTACTCTGATATTAAGATATAAAGCCAAGAAAATGGTAACATTTAAATGCCTACAAATTGCAGATCTTAAGTTGTAAGAGTAAGCCAGTTAATTGGTTTGATTGATACCCATCTGTCAATTTCTCACAATGTTTTTTACTTCTTAAAATATTGTGTATGACACATATCATTTTGTAATTACAGGCATACAGGAAACCTTAACCTCAGAGTTTAATATGTGCTGAATTGATCACAGTGGGTTAACACATACTAGGAAGTAATTGAGAGAAGTGAATTGGCTAAGCATAATGAAATTCAACTCAATATATGTGTTTATTTGCATTCACAGGATGGCATGAACTGGATTTGCAACAACATTGTGAACAGGAAGAAGTGAAGCTGCCTGTTGTCACACACTAAAATGAACAGCGGCCTGATCCTGCCCAGATGAGGCGTGCATGGCCACGTCCAGCCGGGACACTGTTTACTGCCCATCTGCTTGTAGCCCTTCAGTAATGATATGTACAAATGTGTTTTGGCTGGTTATGGTTTAAAACCACTTTCAGTGATGTATTAGTATCCCTAAAAATATTCAAGTCGAAATAAATGGACTGTGTGTGTGTTGGTGAAATGGGATGATCATGGCCTCATTTTGAAACTCTTAGCTGATACAATAAACCACAAGATTTAAAGTGTTAACTCGTAGATCGCTCGTGACTGTGAACAGTAGAACCATTACCCTATATTCTACCTGGACTTTTTAATTAAAATATATCTATCTCTCTAATCTTGTGTGTTTATCTATGCATAATCATCCTGTACATGCTAAATTAGTATCTACAATTGTGATTGAATGTTTGCGTGAACTCATCATGGATATTCATGTCAAGGTTATTTTGAGATTTCTGTGAATTTCATCTTGTAAATGAAGGTCACCCTCATGGTACTGTGAGGTTTGATAAAGGTTGATTGATTGATTGCAATGAACTGATGCTGTGTCCAGGGGGTATTCCTGCCTTGTGCCAAATGATTCTGGACTCTGAACCCACTGCAACTTTGACCTGGAAGATGTGGAAAAGAAGATGGATGGACAGATGGATGGGTGAATAGATGGATTAGAACTCTAAAGGATGTGAAAATGTTCAGTATGGAGCCTTTCTAGAAAGCCTGCTTATCCCAGGGTCCAGTCTCTGATATTAGTCTGTCCCTCTCTCTCCATTTTCACCATCACTCTAAACCAATGTCATGCTGACCCTTTCAGCTCCTCACTGAATGTCGCTATAGCAACATTGCCTGAGAGAAGAGCGTCTTCATGTGTATCTCCTGCACTCCCCTTTCTGTCCTCTCCTCTTTCCTTTCACGGTGAAGCTCTCTGCATCTCTCTACCCAGTGCAATCTGGAGGGTCTGGAGACCACATTGTGAGTGTGTGTGTGTGTGTGTGTGTGTGTGTATGTGTGTGTGTGTGTGTGTGTGTGTGTGTGTGTGTGTGTGTGTGTGTTTGTGTGTGTGTGTGTGTGTGTGTGTGTGCGCGTGTGCAGTGTGATTTAACAGCTTGCTGAGTTCTAGGTGAGTACCTTGTACTTTGTATTTGCTTAGATGTGAAATTCCTGCTACAGACTGGTGTTGAATCAGAAATCTCATGGCTCTTGACGTTGTTGTTTAGCTTGGTCTACATGCATAACATGCTTCAGTAGTGTATTTGCCACATGATATTCACAAGATGTTTGTTTGTTTGTTCTCCATTGTATATTAAAAAAGGCATGAAGGTGATTAAATGCAAACTCACCTATAGGCCTTGTACCTTATATGATATATGATACCTTCATGTGATATGGATTTCTATATGAAGATAATCAAAAATTCAGCTGATCTCTAAATACTTTTTTATATTTAATATTTATATTTATATCTTGCATGTACAAATAAATAAAATCTCAATTTTAATTATGTTTTATTTAAAAACTGACTAAAGGATTATGTTCCGAGGGTGAAATATTGTATTATCTAAAACACATAATCTAATTAATTAACCATTTGTGGTAAGTTATTTTAATGAAAGTTTATTTAAAGTACAAAATTCAGTTTTATTGTTTATATGATAACTAAACTGAGCTGAAATATTAACTGGACATTAATATTTTACATATATTTTTCAAAGATTCACTTTTGTATCTTTTATTTTTTGTAAAACTCCATCACCTGACTGGATGTACTAGGTGCATACATGTGAAAAAATGTATGCACTTAAAGCTCCAATAAGAAGTAAAAATTAATCAGGTCTAAGTTAAGGAAATGTCCTAATTGAAGATTACCTTTACAAGAATGATCCTTTTCTTTTCTATAGATGAGATAATCCAGTATTAATCCCACAGTGGGGAAATTCACATTTTTTCATAAATATTTTCAAAATATTAACATAATATTTGTTGGGTGTCTTTGCCAGAAATTCAGAATTTAGCACAAAGAAAACTGTCTAAAAAATTATGTTCATAAACCAGACCTATCGCCACCTCTTTGACACCTTCAATTATTTACAACATCCTGGATGTAGATTCTTTTGAGAGAAAGTGCATGATAGAGAGAACAAGAAAGAGAGATAGAAAGACTGAGTGACAAATATAGAGAGTATCCTTATTTGTGTTTAGCATCTCTGATAAGAGATTTTCCTGGAGGGTGTGATGAAGGTAAATCCATAAATGTGGCTATAAAGACATGATCTTCTATGCAGGTTAACCTGTGTCTAAATCATAGCAGTTGGCCAGACCAGACAGCTCATCACCCTCCACCTCCGGGGCAGGTTCTTCTTCAACTCACACCATGACAAGTTTAGTGCATCCCAGCTCCAGCAGCTCTGCATATACAGAGGAGGACCTGAAAACCTTTACTGTCCTCCCTGGCCTTCCATCCGAGGACAACAACATGCACATTCCCAACATCATCATCATCACCATCTTCTGTGTGGTGTGCTTCCTCTTGCTGGTGGCCTTCGTCTATGCTTTCTGTTTCCACTGCACCCTTCAGCCTTCCCCCAAAGATGGCAGAACTGCTGCTACCTGTAGTGTGGAGAGAGAGGATGCCACCTTCAGACGCAGCTCCTCTGACCCTTCCCTCGGAAATGCCATCTGAAATCAGATATCATACTCTGTTCTTTCTCACTGTCCACAGAAGCTTCTTCATTTTCCACCAGAACTTCTATAAAGTATCACACACAACCAGAAACAACTAGACTTCAGTATATTTCAGTTGGGTTTCCCAAATGAGCCCCATCATTACAGCCCACTTTAAGCTCACGTGAGTACCATCTAGGACCCAGTTTGCAGTTGACAACCCAGATGGGGCCCATGTTTATTGCTATTATGTTCATCACTGACATTTAGCTGCTCAAAAACCATAATCAAGATGACCAAAATACCAAACAAAATGACCAAGCTTGACCAAACTGCTTGTCAGCAAGTACAGCCAGAATGACCAAGCTGGTTTATCGGTATAAATTATGTTCTAGCCTGTTCGACCAGCTTTTCGACCACCTTGACCATCAAAGACTTGCTAAAACCATCTGAAAAACAGCTACCAGCAAAAGGTGGTATTCAAATGGATTTTTCAGCATGGTATAATGCCCTTCATGGACTTGAGACCCTCTTGGTCACCTTGGATGTCCAAGAGAAAACATCTACTATTGAATATTGTGAATATTGTACTGAAAAGGACTGTAGGAAATAAACAAACTATTCCTATTGTTATTATTCCTATTGTTAGTTCTAGATAGAGAGTGTGCTGTGCAGACATGGCTGTCACTTTTCATGTTGGTTGAGTGCTGAATGGAATTGTGAAGAGTGCTGATTGTAAAGGGTTTTTGGGTGTCTTGAAAGGCTCTATATAAGATTAACTTTATTCATTTATTACTGAAATATTTAGAAATGCTAAATAATGTCTAAAATAGTGTCACTTAATAATAGTTGAGATATTACTGAACCGTTTAGTAATGTTTATTATTGTTGAAAGTACTGCTAAGTAATGTAATTTATTTACATAATTACTGTTATAAGGTTAATAATAAGGTTGTATCTTACATTTTATAAATGACAACTTCTTGACACTATGTTAGGTTTTTCTTGTAGTTGTATGCATTTTGGACTCTTTATCTAGAAAGAGAAAGGTTCAATCTCCATAGTCACACTGTAGCTGCTGAAGCTATTCTGAACTAAATATCTCAAAACTGAACCATAACATTGCAAGGGGAAGTAGTGTCTGGTTGTAAGTCATTGATATTTTGTATTTAAACTTTAATAAATAAATAAATATACGTGTATCTTTTTCTTATGAACATGTATTTTTTTTGTCTCCATGGCTTGAAGGACATTGAAAAACAGAGCCTTACATCTTGTTTGGAGCACATTTAAGAAAACTCCTAAGACAATATTGGTGAATAAATCCCTTCATTTTAAAGGTGCCCCTAAACTGTGGCTTGACTGAGGGGTGTCCTACAGTCATGAACACACTGAATGAGATGACTCATTGGATCATCCCATGTTTGTTTATTTCTTCTCAACATTGATAAAGTCTGTGTGGTTTACAGCAGGAAATCAACACCACAACACAAAGAGCCAGAGATATAGTAGTGGGCTAAACTCATCTGAGCTGCTCTGGCTCCCATCTGCATAGAGAAACCAATACAGCACATTGAAGAGGTTCTTGGGTATTTTGATGGTTGGAAAAGATCTACTGATGACTGTAAGTAAAACACACTTGACTGAACATGTCTCATTAAAAGTAATATTGGTTCATCATTAGACTGCATGTTAATATTTTATTTGAAGCCTGTAACAAACATTAATTTATACAGTTATGTAATCCTAGGCCATCTGTTTTGTTGTCATGTATCTGTCTTGTCCCTCTGGTCTTGTCTTTGTTTTGTTTATCTCCCCTTGTGCTTCTGAGCACATGTCCTGTCTCCACCCATTCCCAGCTGTGTCGAATTTGTAACCCTGCCCCTTCATTATCATGTTCCAGTCTTGTCTAATGTTCTCCTGTATTTATAAGCCCCTTGTTCTCAGTCTGTCTTTGTTGGTCTTCTTGTCTACATGTCTGGTCTGGTCTTCTTGGTTATTGTTTATGTACCGTGTTCAATAAATATTCAACCCAGCAGGTACTTCCGCCTCCACCTACCTCTGTGAGACCACGTGCGCAACATGTGTTCACAATTTCAGCGAATAACTAACTCAATAAAAGACACACCTTAACTATTTTAACACTCAATCACAAAAATGATAAATTGTAATTAATTCATTAAAAAATCACACAAAATGTTGAAACCCAGCTCTAATGCTGGGGCAGGTTAAGGTAGGCTGAGTACATTTTAAAAAATACAAAGGGTTCTTTGAGCAATGCCATAGAAGAACTACTTCTGGTTCCACTTAATATAAAGGCTCTTCACACTCCAATTAAATCAAATATAAAATCAAATTAAATATACTGTAATTCTAAATGCTGACACTGTCACAGTGCAACTTTCCAAAAAGTCCAGAAATAAGAAGATAGATCAACTCTTTTATTACAAACATTGTTCTTTATTGGAGAATCATTCAGTGAACCATTTAAATCCCTGTTACTTTTAAGGCTGTAAAGTTCTGGTGAAACAGAGTTTTAGTAGCGTATTATACACAATTAGAATATTAGAGATGTGTGTACTGGAACTATATCCAACAACATAGTAAATCTCTAGGATCAGACTTGAGTACCCAAGACTAATTAAAGAATATTCCAGTGGTTTTCCCTTTTTCCTCATTTTCTATTATATTTTTGATGGATTTCTCACAACTTGGAGATAACATAAACAAAGAAAAACAGAAAACCTGTCATCTTACTGGAATGTATTCTATACATTTGAAAAACATAATAATTTAATGCCTGCTGCAATCAAGAACATTGTCTCCTATTGCAACAACAACAACACCTGAAATATTGCTGTGAGTATTTGAATGCATTCATCTACAAGAGCATTAGTGAGGTCTGGTATAGATGTCGGATGAGTTTTTCTATGGAGATTATATAAGGTGTATGTGCCACAAATGAACTCCCTTTATGTCCTTTATTATTTTTTTATTCATATTTGTGTATTTTTTTTTTATCTCTCCAAAGGACTTGAAAAAAGAGAACAAACAGTTCCTTGATTCTCATTTTCATTTGTAACCCAATGTCTAGGTCAGTGATGTCATTAACCCTACCTCCTGTTGCTCCGGTCTACATGAAGTCTGCATGCAGGTACATGTGGACAGAGCAGTAAACATACACTAGAAGCTCCTTTAACATTTAAACTAGGATCTAATTGAAAACAAGTGAATTTTCCGAGCTGGATTACTAAATGATCTTTCCTCAAACAATGATGACCACCAAGGTTAGGTAAGGTAAAATTTGTAGTTTGTTATGATATGTGAATATATCTGTAGGTTACTCTGATTCTTATATAATGAAGCCTAGAAATCAGCATTGAACTGTCTGTAAAATGCAGATTCTAACATTTAAAGTAGCAAAATGAATGAAACAGAGGACATGGATATATTTAACAATACCCACATTCAAACATTCAAAAACTGAGACAGCTAGTAAAGAGAAGTCAAGTCTAGTTAATTTCATCTCTAAAAGTGCAAATTCAAGATCTAAAACTTCACTAAAAAATGTTTTATTAAGGAATTCTACAAATAAAATGTTTCTTGTGAATGGTTGATGACAGAATTCATTAGTTCACAGGTATTCTGTTCTTGTCCAAAGTCATGGAAATCATAAAAAAATATCTATTGAATATCTTTCTCTTGTAATCAATCACATGCTACAGGTACAGCACATTGCATGAGATGATGCTGGAACCCACTGAAGTATTTATTTATGCAGGGGCAAAGGACAGTTCAAAGAATTTCACAAATATCAGTCTATTTACTTTTCATCTCTAAGTGCATTCACTGAGAAGCGTAATCTACAGCATAAACACAACAAACTGATTTTAAGACTGTGGAAATACAGGCTGAAGCCAGGGTGAGTATGAGACAAATGTCTTTGGAGTTGTCTGTCTGCTTCAGGATATAGAGCACATGGTGCTTTTTTCTGAGCAGTGAGAGTCACAGGAGCCTTCTGGAGACTCCATGATGGAATCCCGGCCATCAAACTCTGGAGAATCCAGTCCAATGTGAGGGTCCTGAAGACCAGCATCCTGCGGGACATAATCAGACTGAGACACAAAAAGTTCCAATGATATCCAAAAAGAGTAAAATACAAAATATTCTACATAACTGAGAGTCTGTGATACACACATTAAGCCTTGTACATCAACTGGAGATGTTTTGAGTGTTTGGCTTAATCACATTAAGTGATCCTCACTTATACGTATAGTTTTTAAGTTACTTTAACATAATCATTTCATTAAGAAGAGCAGTTAGGTTACAGTGTGGACATAGTGAGAGGTCTTTCCAGAAATTTAATGGGCTTTCTCCTTTGCAGTGAGAGAGCAAATTAGAAGGCCTGTTATTTGTCTCACCTTACTAACCGACATCTCCTCTACTCTGCCGTCCTCCATGGATTCCTCCAGAGAGTTGCCAGAAGTTTCCATCTTAATACGGTGAGAGCGGATAGACTTCACATCATCTTCATCCTCACCTGCTACAGATGGAAACACCTGGAAGAAAAAAAAACATTCAGACCAGACAGAAAAATTGGCAACATCATGTATCCAATATTGTTTGTCTAGCATGGGGATTCTGAGTTTTGTGAGCAAGCTTTAGCCTGGACCTGTCCCTGTTTCATCTAGTCTCCTTCCTTGTCCTGTTTTCCCAAGTAGTGCTCCCTAGCCAATGTCAGGTTAAGCTGGTCATTACAGACTTCAATCAATGAGAACAAGCTGCCAAGGCATGTCTATTAGCAGGCTTTGATATTCCCTTAGCTTGAGGTGAATTGAAAGTGACCTATTACTACTGAGACCTGAGGCTCTGGGTTCAACCATTCACACAAAGCCACTCATTCAACAACCATTACTGTCAGACTGTAACTGCAGACAGGATTCACACCAGTCTCATTTCATCTGTTAACACTGAAATTATTGAACATCCACATGGCAAAGCTACCCCAGGTTGAAAAAACCCCCTTTAACAGGAACAGAATTCAGTGCAGTATACCAGCACTTCCTCATCAATGGGAGGCTCTGGAGGGGATATTGCAGCCTTGCTGATTGTTTGAGCTTCAAACTGAGGGCAGGCTGCCTGCGCATTCCCATCCTTATCCCTCTTTCCTTTCAGCCAGTATGTCTCGATCTCCACATTGCCCTACAAAACAAATAAGCAGTGTTATCTGAAAGGCAAAAAATATTCATTCCTTCTTTCTGGTGAACCATCAACTGGATATACGCTGGGACTGATTCACCATTACTATTACTATAACTACTGCTCAGCAGCAGCACACTTTGGCATAACAGTAGATGTATGTGGTGTAACAGTGACTTTCTACCATGTACATACCGTTTACATGCCCAGAGTGAAATTCTTCTTCCAGTTTTGATGGAATTATGTCTTATCTGTGAATGTGTTTACATGAACTCAACCATCTGATAACTGTGGTCTGATTTAAGTGTTTACGTGAGTATCAGATAATAGGAAACTCCAGGTCTATATGAGTGGGTTTCTGCTTTGCAACCAAACAATAATCTCACAGGATAATATGTAATATGAGCATCAGGTAAAACCCAAACTTCATGTGACATTTTACACTGTTACTGTGCTTTAGAATAGACACACAGCCTTTTGGGTCTCTGATTGCTGGTCATTAGTGAGATGAAACAGTATACTGGAATCTGCAGATCTTAATGAGAAGATTATGAGTCATTTCTGACCACTTAAATCCTCTGATTACATAAATACAGGGTTATCAGAGCAGCACGTCTTTCTGTTCATACTGGCCCTAAGTCCAGTCCAGTTATAATGTATTATTTATTACAGGTGAGCTAAATATGAGTGAAGATAGAGATATGGTGCACACTTATACAGTGTATTTATTTTAAAGAATTACTGCTCAAAAGTTATGAATTCGTCTATTAGTCTTAAGATGATCTTAAATGGGAGAGAGTGTTCAGTGTGATACTTGCTTGACCATTTAAGAATCATTCTTGTTTGAAGATGTTTACAGGAAACCCATTTTTCTAAGTAGATATTCAATCCAGTTTTTAATTAGTTGACCTCAAAGTGACCAGTGAGTAGGGCTGAGCAATATATTGTAAATATTGATGTATTAAGATATATTTTTTACTAGATATAAAAAATGGCCATAATATCCCATCTGCTATGCAAGTTACCATGTATATACAATTTATATTTTAAATAACAATATGGTTGGGTGGTTTGGGTGCAAATGGTTCTGTTTCCAGTGGGATAACACTCAACACAGTACAGTCTCATTCAAATTATTCCATAGAAACACTGCAATTATACTAATTACTAATTCAATTCACAGCATTTTGTGTTTTCAATCTTATAATTAAGTACTGATACTTTAGCATTATACACTGTTATGGTTTTGATTATATCATACATAATTACTTCCCTTAAGCATATCACAATGTTGGATTTTTAGTCCTATCTCCCAGTCTTACCAGTGAGGGAAAGTGCTTCTAACAACATGGCTAAACCAAAAAAAACAGGACAAAAATATAAAAGGAGAGAAAATAAGATATTCTGCTTTTTTGTATGCAGCAGATGATGAATGTACTCTTGACTTCATTGTTACATACATGCAGCTCTCATTTGAGTTGTTCTGTAGGTGACTGGATTTGCCCTTTTCACTGTGTTATTATGAGAAAAAAGTGTGGTGCATAACAAATCCACAGTAATTATATGCCACAGAATAAAATTACAGCAGGCCTAGATGGATTACTATGAGTGAGTGATGGGTTTAAAGGAAAAGGCGCTGGCCCTGTGCACACACAGGAGGTGTATATCTCTGTATATTTGATGTATAATATATGAACATACTTCCCCTCTTTGCCATTTCTAAAAGTCACAGGAACTACAGTTTACAGTAAATGGAACAAGCCCCATTTATTATAACATAATACATTTTGCTCCAAAATGACTTGGTATAAAAACTTTTTACATGAATTCTGTTAAAAGGTTATTCCTTCTCCTCTGAAGTTGCCATTTCGGAGATATAAGGATTTTTGACAGCGATGATGCAAACACACATATTTATTCTTCTTTAGTGTTTCAGTGTGATATACCAAAAACACTTTAGCCAAAAATAGAAAGCTTATTGGAAAGTCAGAAAGCAAAATAGTCCCCAAATAAAATACTTTTTTCAGGATTACTATTAATTTATCATCATCATCATTATAAACATGGTTGAGTTTAGACAGTATATAAATGGCTTTAATTGTGCTGCAGACAATGTGACACTGGTTGCTGTCACCTCCACTATAAAAAATCAGAGTTTGTAAACTCTAAATAATTTCTCAGAAATGCTCTCTAAATTTGAATGAATGACTTTGATTACATCTCAACAACGCAAGCATAGAGATTTGGGTTTAAAGTGTGGAATCATTTCTTAGACAAAGAACAAAATGTTATGCTTATAAACAATTTACTCTGTAATAAACACTAATGTTTACTTTTTGAAAGAAATTACTGTTGATTCCAAAGAGTTGACCTGTCCATCCATAAGATGTTCTAGCCCAGGGGTGGGGAACTGAGGGCCAGAGTCCAGCACAGTTTGCTGATTTCTCCCTGTTTTAGGCTGCTACTGATGCTCACCTTTATGGTTATGGTTCCACGTCTCTCAAAAATGAAGTGGCTGCCTTTCAGGTGTTCATAGGTGGCACTACTGAGCTGTATGTGCATCTCCTGCAACAGATTCAGCAGAATTGTGTATCAGGAATATTACTGAATTCATTAAACCACTCTGTGCTCAACATCATTCTGAAACTTCAATGTTCAAGGTTCAATGTTCTAAAGGGAATATGCCTTGTGGAAACCTTCATGGCTCCAAACTGGACAGAAGAGTGAACAACATGAATGGTACTTTGCTAGAAAGGAAAGCAAAAATGGATTCCTTTAAATTTCCAGGACAAAAATATTCATTTGAAATTTATGTTCTGTCATTCTTTTCCATAACTCCACTAATCTTAAATAGGGCTTCATTTTAACAATTGTATGTGGCATTTTTGGGATTTTCAGCATCTGCATTTTAAGCAAAGATTTTGTTTGTTGACCATGTTATAGTGTATTGTACTATATCGGGGGTTCTTAACCTGGGGGTCGCGAGTAGAGTAAAGGGTAAGAAAACCATCCTTCCTGTAAAAAAATCCCAGGAAGTAGTCCTTGGGCAAGACGCCTAACATTACATTCTCATACTTCTGTACTTATGATTCAAATGCAAGTTGCTCCAGAAAAGAACTTCAGCCAAATGCTGTGTGTAGAAATACCATAATATACCGCAATATAAAGACTGCACTGTAATTTTAAAAATAGAACTTTGCCATGCTGCACATTTAGTGTGGTGCAGTACCGCTGAAACTGGGATTTATGAATATGGTTTACTGTATTGAGGCTCAACTTATAGGAATGTTAGAATTTTGGTTCTGGGTGAAATTAACTGATTGATTTTTGATTCTTTCCTGGGTCCTTATTCTCAAAAAAAAACAAAAAAACAACAGAATTGTTTTCTCATGGTTGACACACAATCATGGTAGACACATGATGTGTATCAGTGACTAGGGTTAGAGAGATAATTTGAAGTCTGAAGTGTATTTTGAGGTTGTATCTACTGCTTGTTAATTATATGCTCATTGTTGGCACCATGTCATTAACCCATCATGTTTCTACAGCTCCTAAAAACACCCACAAACACAAACCTTTCCATTGCTCTCCATGGCTGACGCCGTATGGACCGTGTCACCATGGAGACCATATCGAGGCATTTTGTGGCCTACGACCCCAGCCACGACCATTCCAGAGTGGATGCCTGAAACCAAAGTTACCATGGTGAAGGTCAGTGGATGACGAATCCATTTTGCAGTGGAGGTTAAAGAGCAGCAATCACCCATGTCTAAGCTTAATACCATCTGTGTATTTATGTGTGTCTGTGTGATGTACAATGGGGGAGCTGCCAGAACAAATGATTGTCAGTCATACACAGTGCTAATTATGAGAAAATCATCAGCAAACCAGAATGAAACCTCACATCAGCTCTGTTCAATGGATCAGTGCACACTTTCAGAATTCTAATCTGATCATTAAGGACATTTGTCTCTTCATGGTAATGATGAAGGAAACTCAAGTGGATCATAGGCCTTTGGGGCATCTGCTAATTCATTGTTTGTTCCTAAATCAAGGGTATTAATATGTTATTATATTTATATTTATTATATACTGAGGGGATTTATTGCCCTCTAGCCCAAGTCTGGCATTACCTGCTTCAAAGAATCCTATTCTATTGGTATTACTTCAGTACAGGGACTAGAATGAGACATGTGCACATTTGTACATCTGTGTGTAACTTAAAGTAGCTGAATTAATTAATTTGAAGGGGTGTCCACAAATATTTGTACATTTGAACTAATAAATAATATGAACTTTGCTTATCTCCATTATTCTAAGTGTATGGACATTATGTACAGATGTTTTAAAGTCAGCTTAAGAGCTTAAGAGATAGAATTTGTTGCTTTGGTGTCTCTACCCTAAAACAAGGTGTGCTGTGAAATCAGTAATACTTTTAGGAACACAAAGAGTAAGAGTCCACACACCCACTCTGATCTGTATATTGTTGCCATTGGATGGGTCTTTGAGATGGTCAATGGAGCGCACCATGTCCAAGGCCATGTCACAGATATTATGGGCATGGTACTTAGTCTTCTCTGGAGCTCCAGCTACAACCATGTAGGCATCTCCAATAGTCTCAACCTACAGCAGTCACATACACAGGGTCACCACCATGCATGAATTCCCAAAGAAATGCACACATACACATGTTGCCATTTAAACCCACCTTGAAGACTCTGTGTTTCTCGCTGAGTGTGTCAAAAAGTGTGTACATGGTGTTGAGCATGGACACCACTTGCATGGGGGTGATGTGGCTGCAAATCCGGGTGAAGCCCACCACATCGCTGAACAGAATGGTCACATCTGGGAACACCTGGGTTGCACACACACACAAACTGAAATCCATTAGACTGAAATTACACTACCCTGTGCCCTGAAAGGTTTTCAATGTGCATGTCCCCACCTCACAGGTGTTGACTGCTGGCTCTCCCTTTCGCAGTCTCTTAGCAACAGGTTTAGGGATCATCCTGTAGAGCAGGTCATCAGTCTTCTTCATCTCATAGTCCAGCATCTTCATGCTCTCCTCCAGCTTGCTGGACTTTTTTTGCTCCTGTGATAGAGAAGATACAGGATAGGTACCCACAAGCTGCATGCTTGTTTTCAAAAGGCTACTCTAAATTGCCCTGATGTGTATATCTGTGTGTAAGTGAATGTATGTCTATATGCTAAGATATGAATTGGCACTCTCAAAGTGTATTTATATAACACTTTTACAATGAAGCCATTGTCACAAAGTGGCTTCACAGAAATCTGGGTCCAAGCCTCTTTTGAGCAAGAAAGTGGGAAAACGTGGCATGGAAAAACTTGAGGAACCAAGGCTCAAATGAGGACCCCATCCTCCTCTGGTTGACACCGGATAGCACAGACATAAACCACAGAAAGGAATAAAATAATAAAGAACTATAGCTAATAATGTGAGCATGTCGTGTATGGGTGGGAATGTGTTCAGTGTTAATTTCTTGTTAAAAATACACTGTGTGTAACTGGCTGCCGCTCCTCACTGGTGTGTGTTGGTTGAATGCCGAGTGTGATTATGAAGGGTACTGATTGTAAAGTGACCTTGGAAAGGTGCCTAATTTCAGTCAGATTAAACAATTTTTCATTGTCTAGTCTGTGTAAAGACGTACTGCCAATAGAAAAGAATTCTCTTGCGCAGATAATTATGAAACTTTTAGCACCATGCCTAATGCCAGACATGCGCTAGAGGGGTATAAACCCCCCCTCCACTGAGCTGTAAAACAGTGGAACTGTGGTCTCTGAAATGATTGTGCTCCATCCAATACTGAGGAAGTGAACTGGGGAGTTCCCTTTGAGACCTGCCTACAGATGTAGATGACTGCATACCTTTTCATTACTGCCAGTATCATTTATTTATAAGAACAAGCACTTTTTCCTCATATGAGCAGCATATGTACCTGAATAAGAGCCCTCTTGAGCTCCTCAGATTGCTGAGTTCCCGCCAGTACCAGATCTCTGCTGGAGTCATGCATGCTGAGGTCGTTAATGTAGAGCCCAGTCTTAAACATGGCACTTAGACTCTCCATTCTGCAGAATGTTAAACACAGAGACACACACAAGTGCACAAAACCAAATTAGACATATTATCAAATTTGCTTTCAGTAAAAGCCCCATCTTGCCCTTGTGTCTGCCCTGTTTTCTGTCTTTGTTTGTTTCCATTTGTCATATGTGCTCTAGCACACGTTTTGGTTAGCGTGTCCACCTGTGCCGTGCCTGGTCTTTAGTGTTCCCACCTGAGTCTCTTCGTCATTCCAAGTGTCTTTTATCTCTTTCTGTGTATATGGTTATGTTCAGAATGCCAGCTTAAATAAATTTTTTGGCATATTTAGACTGCATCCAGACTGATTTTTGTGGGATTCAACAGAACAGAAACAAATTAAATCAAATTTTTCTGAATCAGATAATTTAGTCTAAAATCTGATTACAATTGAATTTGTATAGATGTATCTCCAACTGGTTGCTCTGGATGCTCAGATCAAATTTCAAATTGTCTTTTGCGACAAACAACAACCACATCAAATCTAGAGTATCAGAAGTGCAGGGATCCAAGATCCCTGGCTATGGATGTTACCACAGCAACCTACGCAGACAGGTTTGTGATGTGTGAACACATGAATGCTAATTTGTCCCTTTTGTTCAGTGATGCTTTCTCTAGTGTTGTGTGGTCTTCATGTGTGTTTGAGTTCCTTGGCCTTTGTTTCTGTTAATGTTTAGTATTTTGGTTCCATGTGTTTATGATGGATGTTTTCTCTTTTTTTCATATTCATGTTCAATTCATTTCAAATTTAGATCCTGGTTTTCTTCCAGCCTCCTACCTTCACATATGTGACGCTAGCAAATCTGAGACAATGTGTTGAGTGCTAATGTGCGTATATCATGATTAATATGTTTCTGTTTAAATGATTTATAAACATTTTCAATATTAGTCCAAATTCTCTCGTTTTGTCTTCTACATACTATGCTCTATTGAGCAGTCTTCCCATTTACTGGAAATGAATGAGTGTCTTACACAGGTGTCCCCAGAAAAATAATGGACTCCCATTCTGGCATGTATCTCATCTGGCCTTTAAGTTTCAGGCAGCGGCTCCCGTCCCCCCAGCTCTCCATGGCATTGGCACTGTTTCCATCTAATAGAGCAAACCAACACCAGCAGAACTTCATTCACAGTTCATTCAACATAGTTTCTCTTTCTGCCCACCAACATACAAAATAATCATATCTTAAAATGTTTAAATAATTTATATTAAAATAGTACTAGAATACATTATCAAATTGAAAACACAACAAGTAACAGTAAAATCAATTCGCAGAATTCTGTTCTTTAATTAAAAGAAGATTTGAATCAATATTTAACAAAATAAAGCACAATGTTCAGAAAAATATGTACACATTGTGATCTACGTTGTAGATCTTGCTCAAAAACACTTGCGGCTGTAATTGTGCCAAATGTGCTTCAACAAGTATAGAGCAAAGGCTGTGAATACTTATGTACATGTGAGATTCTGTGCTTAATTTTTAATAAATTTGCAAAGATTTCAAGTAATTTCTCTTCACTTTGTCATCATGGGGTATTGTGTGGAGGATTTTGATGGGAAAATTTAATAAAAGGATTAAATCCATTTTGAAACAAGGCTGTAACATAACAACATGTGGAAAAATTGAAGCGCTGTGAATGCTTTTTGGATGCATTTTCTATATATTGTGGTGTATTTTGCTGCTGTTTAATGAAAATCATGCATCTGATCCCATTCTGAACAGACCAATATAAAGGTTCTAAAATTACTTTTGATTATTCTTATTTTACTTAACTTAATTGATTTTCAACATTGACAATTTCTATTTCATTTATAGATTTTGTTCTGTGAAAAATATTTGATAGATTTAGATCTGCTTTAATATCACATGTACATTCTGTCATGTGTCTGAAAGAGGGATTGTTTGACCTTTATAATCATCTCCAATGATGGATTGGAAGGCCATGAGCTCCACATCTACATCAGCAGATCGATTAGCATTCTCATAGTCAGAGTCTGTGAGGAAGAAACAATACAAAACAATATGGTGAAATCCAGCAACTTCAGTTCACTAAACTAAATCTCTGCTAATCATCTGAGAAGAACATGTATCACATTTACTTAATACAATGCAGTGAAATTAGACCTTCCTTACTCTGCACTCGATTGTGAAGGTTACGCTCCCTCTTCACAGGTTCTTTAGACATGATTTCAAACAGGTTGTTGGGGTGGGAGATAATCTATGGAGAAGAAACAAATATCAGCCTCCTTATTAAATTGATACATTGTCCATCCAAACAAATCTAATACACATTTAGACATTATTGTTTTTTAGACACTTTTTTAAACTTCTAAAGAATAATTCTGAAGATTAGTAACTGAATAATGTGCCTGCAGGTGAGTCAGTGAAGATTTAAGAACACATTTCCCATGTGCAGATGCTACACACCATGTTCCAGGTGAACTCCACCAGGGGACGAGCCAGGAGGAATGCATCATTGATTTTCTTTCCATCTAGATCAGGAAAAACTGTGGCCAAACCAGAACCAACATTGTGCACCACCATGTCCTGTATTAGATTATTAACATTATATTAGAGAACTGCACAAGAGAAGAGAAGAGAAGAGAAGAGAAGAGAAGAGAAGAGAAGAGAAGAGAAGAGAAGAGAAGAGAAGAGAAGAGAAGAGAAGAGAAGAGAAGAGAGATGAGAGATGGTTGTTGTACCTGTCTGAACACAATGTTGAAGGGAAACACTTCAAAGAAAAAGTCGCTGGTGATGGGCAGAATCTCTTGTTCCTCTTCATCTTCTTTCTGGATGTAGCGATAAGCAGAGTTATCAAAGTTCAGTCTGAAAACAAGAGAAATCATTGAATAAGCACACCTGAAACGATCAAGGTGAGTCAAATGGAAAAATGCAATCAGTAAAAAAGGCTGGTCCTACCTCATTGTGACGTGGGAGTAATCTCCCACCAGCTGCTCAGAAAGAACCTCCACGTGGATGTCTGTATCATAGAACTGCTTCCCCATCTGTCTGAGCTGACCCATAGCATAGTGTAAATAGCCCTTCCGCTTGCTCCTGCAACCCAGATCCAAACATTCACACGCACACACACACACACACACACACACACACACACACACACACACACACACACACCTTTAGCTTCTTTATTGCGGTGAGTCAACTTAAAACATTAAAATTCAAGACGACCCTATATGTTCTAACCTTTTTATTTTTAAATATTCTATATATAAAAATATTTTTGTACAATCAAAAATGAGGGACTGTAGTAACTCTCTCCTGGTTTGAAGTAATCATATGATGACTTGCAAACAGTTCCATCACTGATTAGAGAAAGACTTCAGATACCAGCATGTCTTGGAAGATGGATAACATTCTTAACCTTTAGAAACCTAGGCCAATTTTCTGGGATGTTTTCCGAGCTGGAATTTCGCTGGTAATTCATCACTCAAGGAATTTCCCCCATGACCACAATAGATAAGGTAAATCTTATGTGTCATGTTTGTAGGGTGTCTGTAGGTTACTCTGATCCTGAATTGTAGTAAGTCACTATAACCATGAAGTGTAGATCATGGGTTTGAGTTAAGGGGGATAAAAAATCTCTCCTCGGAGCAATCCAGATTTAACTATAAATTTACCAGTCTGAGTGCTAGTGACTGTTTCTCACCTGTAGTGAAGTGTGACTCCAGTAGCAGACTCCTCCTGGCAGAAGAAGGTGGGGGGCTGAACTTTGGGGTAACTGAAGCGCAAATACTCATGCAGGTTATCCAGCCCATTCACAAAGTCACGCACATGACGACCCAATACCTGATTATTTACATGAAGAAGCCCAATAAATGCATCTTAGATGTGTACACACAAACACACACATTCCACAAGGCTGTTCACAGACATGAGCAAATCAGAAGACCTGCCATACTCAATCTGGCCAAAAGAGGTCCTCATCTTCAGAGTACTAAACATTGCCTACACTTCTCATCAATTACACTTATGTTACTCCTTATTGACTCTCTTCTTGTAGAGCACTGTTAGTGGTTACTACAATCCTGACTGTTTCTTGTCCCTTACATTTTTCATCATGGTTTTTGGTCTCTGTTTGACCCTTGACTTCAAATTTAGATTTGAGACGGCTCGCCAAGTTACTTCAATTGATATCCAGGCCTTGAACTTCATTGCTCTGTCCCTGACCTTACTTTACTGGACTGTGTTCTTAGCATCTCTTAAAAAAACACCTACACATGGGTTGAGCAAGTTTTTTTAAAAAACATATTTAAATGAATAATAAATTATAAACTTCAATATTTACCTTTATGTCCTTACCTTTATTTACCTATTTGTGCTTATAGAAATTTTCCATTCATTTGTTCCAAATGATTTTTAAAGACATATAAATCACCTCCATTTCTCAATACAGTTCAAATGAAGATCAAACATCCATATCTTTAAATATGTAAATTATATATATATATATATATATATATATATATATATAGTGGGGTGTCTATAATGGAGTGTCCTATTTTTTCACATATATAGAAAAGGATCCAGTTTACTGTAAAATCAATAATTTATTCTCTATCAGTGTCCCACTGATAATAATTACAGACACAGAGAATGGTCGCACCTTGAGGATCCGGTCGTAGCCATACTTTCCTACAAAGCCCAGGAAATATACACCCCAGGAGTTCATCAGCTCATTGTAGGGGGTGCCTGTGACCCCACTGGCTGCTTTTGCAATGCGTGGGATTACACTCTCACTGTAGACCTACACAAATATACATACAAGCGTATATGTTCATAAGTTCCTTAAGTAACAGAATAAAATACTTAAAACACACACACGTACACACACACACACACACACAGACACACACAGACACACATATATATTCACACAAAGAAATTTATGTACATGCCATATATGTATATATATACATGTAAACACAATGTTACTACCTTGTACCTAGCTTTTATTCTTTAAGTGTCTTTGATCCTGATGTGTCAATTAATGGACCAATAGAAATCCAAACTGTATTTTTAGATTTTTTGTTTGAAGGTTTTTTACTTTTGTGACAGTTTGAACTTCTTTTTTGTTTTAGTCTTTTATTATTTAATGTATATAGGCTGAATATCAAAAAACCCTAACCCTCAAACACTCAGAAACTCCCATACCCTCCCTACCTAGAACACTTTTTAATGAATTAACAGTTCCTTATTCTTTTTATAAGGTAAGACATATTGTACATAATTTTAAATACTTTTTTTTTTTAAATGGTTTCATTTAGAACATAAAAATCACTCCCACAATTCAGTCAAATAAGCACTTTTGGTACTTTTTTAAACCCTGTTTATTAAAAGTTTGTGCTTTGTTAATGCACCACATAGGACATAATATAAAGGCTTCTACACTCAAAAAGTGCCCAAAAGTGCCATGCTTATAGCTGAATAAATGTATTTTATTTGTATTTCATAACATTATTTGGTAGCAGAAGTCATTTCACAAACTAGATTCTCCTGTAATTTTCAGTTAATGATCAAAAACATCACAGCATTGAGATTCTGCCAACATCCAAATGTTGGGGCCTAATTTTAACTAACCCCACTTATTTTCTGCAGCATCCATCAAAATCAGAAAAGTGCTTGTTGTGAGCCTGGGTGTCAAGAATGTAATGCTGACCTGATGTGAATGTTGTTCTAGGACTCACATTTCTGCCCTCAATCACACATTTCCATAACACTGGAACAAACAAAGAGGAAATGCAGAGTTGTGAAGATGGGCTCTCTCACCTGATGTGTGACAAAGGAGTGTAGTCTAACGTCTGCTCTCTCTCTCACCAGCTTCCACACATCATCTCCATACGACTCCTTAATGAAGTCATGCAGACTCTCACAGAGCAAACCATACATGCTGACAGCACTGAGATCCACAAGCACCACAAGCCTTCAATATGCTCAAAAGCAGCAAGCTCTAGGTAAGCACACACACACACACACACACACACACACACTACACACTCAGAATTGTTGACCTGCTCTCACAATCAAAGCTTTAAACAATTAAACTCACAATTAAATCTCAAACACTCAGACGCAATGCAAATAGACTGCAGACATGGCAAATCCCCAAGGTAGGTCCTGTAAAATTTACAAGCACCTGTGAATAAAGAATCTATTAGCACTGATTAAAAGGTCCAGCAGTGATTAGTATAAACTGAACCATCCATGGCTAAAACAGGCCCAACAACATCGGCATGTTTTCTCATTATAATCTACAGAAAAAAAAGCAGGTCCTTCAAAATATACAATTTGCCCAAATAAATCAAGAGTCTCAGATTAAGAAGGCAGAACAATAAGCCTTGGCCATTGAATCACATTCACAAAACAGACTAAAGTGTTACAAAATCAGCAGGCTTTGGGTCCTCTGCACGAACTGACCTTGATGGAGCTCCTTCTAAGACTGGTGCTGTTGAGAATCTTCCAGGTGGGTCAGCATCCTTATTTTTGAAAGCTGACCCTCTTAAACTAATTGTTGAGTGGAAGAGGTGTGCCATTGTTCTGATGTCAACTGGCAGTGACATGACTGGGAGGCTGCCAGCAGCAGGTAATCTCTCAGTCACACATGTTTCTCAGCTGAAGAGGCTCTTCACTGACCAGCTTGAGAGATGGACACAAAGTTATGTTACATTTTAAAAATGTTTAACTTATAACTCAGGACCGTTTAAGTTGCACCCATTGCTGACATATATGTGCAAATGCACACAGTCTCTGTAGAGGACTACCACCAACAAAATAGGATTCTTTAGAGCAGGTAAACACAAACTCAGCACTGAACTGAAGAACTGTAGAACTGTTTCCCTGGAATTAATGCATTGAATCCTTTTGGGATGACCTGGGGAATTGAAGATGAGGTAAAAAACCTAAAATGATAATCAGGTGAACCACACCAGCTGCAAATAATAGTAAGAGAGGACTTTGGAGGAGACTGTCTTATTACTTACACATTATTTTGGTATTTAAAGATTTTCTATTAGAGATCTGAGACTGATTAGATATCAGTCATTCTACTGTTCAGAAAATAATTTACAGTGGAAGAACATTTAAAACAGCATGGCTGGGTCAAGCTGTTCTAGCAAGTTCAGCCATAGAGTAGATCACACGGTGCTTAAAGAAATTTCCAACAACTTACAGGTAGGCCAACAGTCGATGGCAAACTGCAGCATCTATCATCAGAAAGACACCAAACAAGTTTGAGTTGTGTAAGGAGAAAACACCTGTCATATATATATATATATATATATATATATATATATATATATATATATANATAGATTTATGTGAAAAAATGTATGTCTTATAACCCAAAATGCTAGCAGTTCACAGCAGTATTTGTATGTAGGGAGGTTTAATAAAGGTAAACTGCTCAAAGGGCTCTTTATTCTCTACTTTCTTTCACATCAAGCATAATTCACTTAGTTCAACCAAAAACATATCTTCACTAAGCCTCAGTAGCCACACAAAAACAGGAAGACCAGAACAGTCCAGCATTAAAGCACAGAACATTAAATTCTGTGTGTGTGTGTATATATATATATATATATATATATATATATATATATATATATATATATATATATATATAAACAATTTCCAACAGATTTAATAACATTATTATTATTATTATTATTATTATTATTATTATTATTATTATTATTATTATCATTATTAAGAAGAAGAAGAAGAAGAAGAAGAAGAAGAAGAAAAAGAAAAAGAAGAAGAATTTTCCATGCCAGTTGCATAAGTGAATCCCAGAATTAGTGTCCACAGACTTTTAAATAATGAACTGCTACCCCTTAGTAGTCGTTGTACTCAAGTCAATTAACAAATCAGTTAATTATGTATTATGCATTAGGAAAATGTTGGACAACTCACTGCAGTTAAGTTGGATCAGGTGTTTTAGAGCAGTACAGAGGTTCTCCAGGATCAGGGCTGGGAAACCCTGCTGTAGATGTGTTAGATGGATGTGACGGGTGCATTTTAATTCTGACACCCAGTCTGATAGACAACCAATGGACAAATAGAAACAGACAATGTGCAGAGGACATCTTAAACTCTGACCTTTATTCATAAGTTCAGGACTGACCTCTGTTTCTTGCATAGGTGCAGACAGCTATGTATACACACACACAAACACACACACACACACGTTCACAAAAATGTCTGGCTGCCATCCTGAGGTGTGTCTGAAATGTGTAACACCAACTCCATCTCTGATGAAGTATTGACAGTCTGCACAGACTCAGCTGTCCTGCCTTATACACAAACACCCACACACACACACACATACACACACACACACACACACACACACACACACACACACACACACACACACACATACACACACACACACACACACACACACACACACAAGCACGCGGACACACACACAGCACGGATCAGGTTTTTATTATGGTGGATATGGGGTTGGGTTATGTGTAAATCCTCACCCCATATAGCCTGCTGCCCCTTGTCTAAAATTACTGTGATGATGTAAGCACAGGGACAGGCCAGGGTCCCCGAGCCAGTCTATACAAGCACTTTCCATCTCCTTTCACTCTGCGATCCAGCCAGACCTACAGCAACATCACAGCTTCCGCTTCAGCAGTGCACTCACACACAGGTAAGCTGCAGACACTCTCAGACATGAAACGCATTAGGCTGAATCAGGAGGGAGCAGGCTGCCTGTGTAAGTGGGTGGGGGGCTGTTCCTCATCAGCAGAACAGCTGCTGACAGGCATGTGGTGTGAATGCTATGAGCATCTGCTCATCTTTAATCTGAGATCTCACCGTGACATAACGTGTCTTGGTGTTTACAGCGTACCTTTCAGACAGGAAGCCAAGTTTACGGACATTACAGTATGATAATGAATGTGGACTAGCGTGTAATTGTGTACACTTATCAGGGCCGGGAAGTAATGGAATCTGAGTACTGGGAATACGTATTCAGAATAGATTTTGGTCCGTATTACATTTTGAAAAGACAGTGCTGAGAATACACATACCTACATGCTTGGGGAAATAACTTCAGTTAAATTCAGTTCAAATCAATTAAGATATTATTTATATAGCACTTTTCACAATGGATGTTCTGACAAATTGTGGTACTGTAGTATTTATTTATAGGTAGAGTTGCTTAAATAAAACAATAGCACCAGAAGCATCATATCAGAACATTCACCCAGTAAAAGCATAGATAGGACATTCTAATGCAAATGCGCCAGCACTATGATCTGAGGATTGTAGGTTCACATCCCTGTTTGCTGCAGCTGGAGTCTGAGAGAGCAAAATTGGCCATGCTCTCCCTGGATAAGTAGATGGCGCTCTGTACCCACATCACACCCAGTGCAACGCTTGTCAGCACAGGCGTCTGGTAGCCACTGCAATGGTGGCAGTTGTTGGCATCACATGTATCTGAAGAAGCATGTGCTTATCTTCACCCTCATAGTCGGGAGCATCCTATGTGATAGGGGGAGAGTCCAAATGGGGTTGGGTAAATGGCACTTCCAAACTGGGGGGGAATTGGAATATAAGATAATAAAGAACTATGAGCATCAGACTAAACAGTCATATGCACAGCAATGCAGCATCATTCTCCTGTGGAATCAGTCCCAGGTTTCAGAGTAGGAAGCATCAAAACTGGTAGCAGGGAAAGCTGGCACAGGGTAACACCAAGACAGAACAGAAGACACTGTATGTATGGTAGAGGAACAGGAAGAAGACAACAGAAAGAATGGGGAAAGGTGTTTGAATGTTCATGACAAACACAGGCAAATTCATCCTGCAAGAGAAACAGAAAGTAGGCAGGCATCAGGACCAGCACCAGCACTGAGCTGAGTGGTTTCCTATTAATCCTTTAATGAAACACCATCAATAGTTATCAACAATAGTATACAGTGATGAACAGTATTAATGAATTTGATACCTAAATTCATAAGACATTGTTTGAAAAAAATATTCAGTTTCAAGTATGAGACACCTACAACACACTATCTGTTTTCTCCTCAGTCTCACTATTGAAGAATAGAGTTGTAAGCTTGTATAACTTAGGAGAATTTAATGTACACATCAGTGAATGTTTAAACTTTGATGACTTACTGGTAAAGTTGCAGGTAGGACAAGGCCTCCTTCACTGTGGAGATATAGGCATGTGCAGTACAAAGGGTGTCTCAATCTAAGCTACAATCTATGTATATGACTTTCATTATGATTTAAACTTCGCAACTGAAGGTAATGTTTTTATCAATCGAAGGAAATACAACCCCTAGAAAAAAATATGGAATCACCACTCTTCAAGGACGTTTTATAGAAAAGAATTATTAAAGATACATGCCACAAAACTATATTTTTTCAAATTTCCAATCTTCTGGCATTAAGAAATAAAATAGAAAAAAAAAATATATATTATTGTTGTAGTCTCTAAAATATCATGAAATCAGCCTGCTATTTGCAGCTCTAAAAAACATCTGTATCAGATTAAATCTGCTAATTTGTCTTCAGTTAAAAATAAGTGCTCACACCTTGGAGGTCTGTTGCACAAAGCAGATTGACATGAATCATGGCTCCAATATAAGTGATACGTATTTCCTTGAAACAAGGATTATAACACTTTTTATAATCATAAAACGTCTTCAAAAAGGTAAATCATCACAGAATGTTTCAAAACTTCTTCATTGTTCCCAGTCAGCTGTGTCTAAAATCTGGACCATGTACAAACAAAATGGGAAGGTTGTAAAAGGGAAGCAGACCCAGGAAAACTTCAAAGTGCCAGAAAATGCACAAAACAAATGAGAAACAAGTGGCAGAAACTGTAATCAATGTCTGTGACCAACTGTAAGTAATTTCCTAAAATAAATGGGATTTACATAGAGAAAAGCTAAATGTAAGCTATCATTAACACCTAAACAGGAAAGAACAAAGGCTGTGGGCTAAAGAAAAGCAATCCTGGACTGTGGATGACTGGATGAAAATAATCTTCAGTGATGAATTGTGAATCTGCAGTGGGCAAGGTGATGATGCTGGAATTTTTGTTTGGTGTGGGTCCAATTAAATTTATAAAGATGACTGCCTAAAGAATATTGTAAATTTCCATAATCACTGATGACATGGGGCTGCAGTCAGGAAAAGGTACAGGGGAGATGACAGGGGAGATGACAGTCATTACACCATCAATAAATGTAAATGTCTACATAGAAAAGCTGATCAGGCAACAGCAATAAGAGACAGTTGGAGATTGTTGAAGAATACAGCTATTAGTTAAGTCCATGCCTCTAGGAATTCAAGCTGTTATAAAAGCCAGAGGTGATTTTATGATTACATAATATTTTCCTCAGAATTTAGTGATTTTATATTTTTTATGGAATGGAGTGGAATTAGAAAATGACATTTTCTGATTACTAGTGTGTGATGAACAAAAAAAACAAACAACAAAACAAAGAGACGTGTACATATAGAACAGGCTCTGTAAGGGAAGGTAGCCCAGCACCATGATTAGGAACGTCTAAGGCATACATAGATATAAGAAACAATTCTGACTTCTGAATTATTTAAATAATGTCATAGAATTACTGTTTACGTTTGGGTATGACAGTTTACCATAGCAAAGCAAATGTAATATTGTGGTTTTATCTGCTGAAAAATAATATTCAGGACTGTTCTTTTTGTGTCTACAGAGGGGGTAGAAGATGCAGAATACACACAATAACCTCACCAAACAGCGGCAGCAGCAGGCATTGGCCCTCAGCAGAGAAGCCAGAGGAGGTGACACACACACACACACACACACACACACTCACACACACACACACACACACACACACACACACACACACACACACACACACACACACACACACACACACACACATAAACATTCCTTGAGAAATGTTTGAGAAAATATGCAGAGCTAATTACAGTTGCCTGCAATAGTCTGTAACCCCTATCAAAGATTCTATGAATAGCTAATTGAGTAAATGATAACTTGACCTTCAAAAGGACAAACAAAGGAAAAGCTACAGTTTAGGCATCCTGAATCATCAGTACCTACCCACAGCTTGAAAATGATTTTTCATCCTTGTTTGACTGGTTATAGTCTTGTTCCTCTTTGCAAAGAGCTTCTAGTTCTGTGAGATTCTTTTGGATATCTTGCTGCAGAGTTCTTTTGAGGACTATCCACAGATATAGGTCTTTTAAGCGTATCTAGGATCATTTTGCCTTTCTTCTTTTCATCTTCAACTTTTAAAAAGATGGTGTTATGTTTGCTTCCAGAATGTACTACTGTTTCATTGAATTCATTTTTTTCTCTACTAGTGAAATGTTCCCCATGCCAAGCATGATCAGTATATCCTGGTGCTTAATAGTTGGAAAGGGGTTCTTTTTAATTCATCAGTCAGCAGGGCTTACGTCTAACTTGTGAAGATGCTCCTTTGAAAAATTATAATACCTTTCCCATGAAGGTCATATTTGTGCAGGTGTCACTGCACAGTAGTAGAACAGTACAGTAGTAGAGAAGCCTGTGGCTGCTGATTTTTGGATAGGGTTTGAGCTCTGAAACTTGCATTACTACAAGCCATAACCCTATAATCTAATTCAGGTCTAATACCTTGGCCCTTTGTAGAGAAGATGGGTGACCCCTGGCTTAGGGCTAAGCTGGACTGAGGCCTCAGGACTCTGAACATTCTGACTGACAGCAGCGGCTGATAAAAAGCGTTCTTCATGGTCACGTGAGCCCCAAGCTCAGTGTTCTGGGTCAGTGTAAATAAAGATGAGCCGCAGTGTGACCAACCATCACTGCTTGAGAAATGGCCTGTGTGTGTATGTGTGTGTGTGTGTGTGTGTGTGTGTGTGTGTGTGTGTGTGTGTGTTTGTGTTGGGTTTTTTCCGGTGAGCTCAGCTGTATGCATGTTTGGCTCAGTGGCTGCTGAAGCTCAGCTAAATCTGACCCTGGTGAAGCAGGTTTTCCTGATGAAGTGAGCTTAAGCCAGTTTTCTTTAGAGTTTTTTATTTTATTTGCTCAAAGTGGAGACTTTCAGTGTACTTGAATGTATTTATAAACAAATATTATGTAGGAATATGTAAATCTTCCTCCTTTAATATTAGAGGCTCGAGAGTATCTGGAAACTGTCATATCATTTGTTTCCTCATTATTTTTCTTGGACCTTGATTGAAAGGGTGACACTTGCATCTAGTTGTGTTATCAGAGCTTCTGACGTTGAAGTGAATTTGGTATTAACAGAATGCTGTGTAAAGTGGGGTGGTATTTTACGGTCTAGTTCTGGGATCAATATAATGAAGTAATAGAAGTAATGAGTGGTGTGCAGTGGCCATGCAGTGGCATGTAGTCTAGTTTGAGGTTATTTAGATCCATATCAGTTGTAAAGAAACTCAATTATGTCATGTTGAGTTATACTAGTTTTACAGATTTCAACCATGACCACCGTTAGTCTCAGATCAACCAAGCAGGTTTACATGCTTCTTCCATTGTATGTCAATGTATATGGCTTCCAGAATTTTCACACTACAAAGCACTTGCAACCACAAAAATTATACATTTTTTTATTGAGTTAATCCAATAGGCTGTGGGAGGCAGAATATCCATTAAAGAATGTATACATTAAAGAGTTTAGTTTTCAAAGCACAACAAAAGCCATTTTTCATCAATAGTATTCAGTTCATCTTATGGTTGTAAGGTGTTGGTAGTGGTCTTTACACACATTTAGCTAGAATTCATGTTTAATATTTAATAGCCAATATTTTTGTCAATGGATTTGCTGTTTTAGATTGATACTCTTTGCATTTGTTTGTCTCAGACGGCCTGAATCTTGGGAAGAAGGTCAGCGTGCCCAAGGATGTTATGATGGAGGAGTTGAACCTGACGTCAAACAACAGAGGCTCCAAAATGTTCCAGGAGAGGCAGAAGAGAGTGGAGAGGTTCACGGTGGAGAGTATTGCTGATGCATCTACTGTCCTATATGTAAGATGTAAAATAAGTCTCACTGACTCATACAGTACAGTTTCCAAAAATCAGTGAAGTTGATGAAACTGAGCAAGTGAAAGGATATGCAAAGGGAGACAAACAGGCACTGTTCAGTGAACTCACACTAGAACAATATATGAAATTAGTTCATGAGTCACCTGAAGTGTTTCTCCCATTGCTTTGATTTGATTGGTTCAATCTAATCACATTCTCCCCACAGACAAAGCTGATATACTGAAACATCAAAATAAAAAAAACAATCAAGTTTAAAAGTCTTCCAGATTGCTGGGTCATCTCATGCTTAGAGAATGAGAAAGACTTGAAGAATATGAGCTTAAAATATAAACAGGAGCCATCAGCTAAATACAAGCTGACTTTAGGTTACAGGTCATACTGTAATGAAAATATTTAATGAAAATCACTTTTGACATTTTAGTGTCAACAAAAGGCCAGACATGCAAGTTTAACGTTTAGTTTCACTCATCCATTGAATTAATTTATACACCAACCTGGATTGTGTTTAATTATTTTTCATTCATTTTAAATATTAAAACAATGCTTGTTTTTCTCCCTAAGGACAACCAGCATCAAAGCCTGCTCCAGGACCAGCTTGATAGCCAGGGACAGACACCCACATACTTACAGGGAGGGAAGGAGAACCTGGCATATCCTGTACCCGGTAAACACAGTCTGGTCACCACTCTGAAGAAATCTGTGGCCAAGAAAGGCAGTCCCAGCATCATTGCTCCAGGTAGAGCAATGGATTGGGATTGGCATTAAAGAAATGCTGCACTCAAATATGTTACCATCTACAAGTTGGTGAAAGTCTGGTTCACTATTTTTACACAATATTAACTGCCCTCTACTAGCTTTCATTCATTGTTAGCTGTGTTTGCAGCTTTGGGTGAAGTATTCCTTTAGTGGTGTATCAGTCCCTGGGGATCCACAGAACAGACATTATGGGTTCCCCCACTGATGTGCACAGTAGGAATGAATTGCCTGTATGGTTTGGTGGTATGGCAGGACTTTATCCGTAAATGGTGGCGAAATTAGCACATAAGCTGATTGACTCTTTTTGTTGCAGGATGTGACCATCTGTAAACATACACTCATATGAAGGAAGAAGGGAGGGTGGTATTTTTGTTGTTTTAATTTAACTATATGCTTTTTATATTTATTCAGAGCTTTTAAAATAGTGATATGCCTTACTTCTAAAAAAATACTGCCCAACCCTACTTGACTGTGCTGTGTTTTTGCTCATTTACTTCTCTGTTGGTGAATGAGTATCAGGGGATGTACCCTTTCATTACTAAAATTTTAAGCAGGGCTGTTTACAGACTGGCCCCTTTTGGTCAAATTCATTTTGTCGACTGTTGTGTTGGGGGCATTGTCCCCCTCACCCTCACAGAGGTCTACATCCATAGTAACTGATTGGGATTTTTCCAGGTTTGGGATGGGATTTTTCCAGGTTCTTCCGATGGCCAGTCCATCCATGATTGTGATACACTATTAATAAAGATAACTGTAGCCAAATATAGGTTTGTAAATTTCAGCACTGTACATTGTAGCACATCTTGTTGAATAAAATGATTAAGCATGTACCTTAAAAACTATGCAGAGACTTATCAGTATTACCTAACACCAGTATTCCCAAATGAATCTCATGTAACACAAGTAAATATAATCCTGATATCTGAGAATGATTAGCTTGCTGACTGACTCTGATGAGTCCAATTAATGTTCCTGTCCAGGCCCTTAAATAAGCCCTCATCATTTCTTTCTGCATCTCCAACCTTATTTGGTCCCAGAAGGGGCCAGGATGACTCACCCTGGACCTGGCCTAAGACAGTGCCATACCCTGTCTAATGAATCTCTGAATGTCAGTTTAAGCCTGTGGTGGTGGGTATAGGGGTCTGTTTTCAGGGACAAATAGCAGGGAGTCCTTAACAGGCTTATAGATCCCGGTCCAGCCAGGGGGGATTGCCCAGTATTAAAGAGCTACAGCTCTAATGTGACTCTCAGATTATATTCACTTAAATGTAGGACTGAGCAGTTTTGAAATGTCTTTTTGTATTCCCTGAATATTTCTGATAAAGGCTTTGGGAGAGGGGTGGCATGGGGTTGTAATAATGATGGGCAGTTTATAATTAAAAGTGAAGCCAATAATTGTCACAAATACCATTTCTTTCTAGAGTAAAATCTAAATAATCAGTTAAAAAAATACAATGAAAAGACTTCAATATTTGCAGTTAGAGTCAGCAACATTAAACTGTCTAAAGATCTGAAAATAAAATTAATTGATGTTCGCAAGGCAAGAGACAGTGATAAGAAGATAAGAAGCAAAGAATTTTCTGTTTCAGGTTTCTGTAGTGTAGGATATTGAAATGTCAGTTCAGGGAAATTGTGGTGGTCAAGATGAGGAAGACCTGGAAGACCAAGAAAATTCTCAAGATATGAGAGAGAATTGCTCATATGCTGGCAGGAATGCAAATCAGATCAAATGTGACCTTACTATAAAACTCAATGTTTAACATATTCTACAAAATATCTAAACAAGCCAGATGCATTTTTGAAACAAGTGTTGGGGGCTTGTGGTACCGTATGTTTTTAGATTTAATTAAAAAAAAAACTGTATTCAATACTTCTGGGAGTTGGAGAGTTAGGGATGAGATGGGGTGGTGATCATCCACCATCTTTACCTCATTAACACTTGTGTCGCTGACTGCAGTCAAATCAGTGATGAATGTAATAGACTGTAGAGCTTGAGCAGGGGTCTCAAACTAAATACATTCTGGACCACAGCTTTAAAGAGATTAAGGGTAAGTGTTTAACAAGAATGAAACCGTGGCCCAGAGTAAATTTAGTTTGAGACCCTTGGCTCTCCAATGTTCTGCCAATTATTTTGCCATTTTTAGTAGATATTTTTCTGGTACATCCACCTGCAGGTTACTCTGGTCCTCTGAAGGAAATTCCTCGTGAGAAGTTCAACATCACAGTAATTCCTAAATCCTACTGCTCACCATGGAGAGAGGCACTGGGAGATAATGAGGAGCTTCTGTCCTCCTTGAATGCACAACTACCTCAGCCAGAGAAACTCCAGCCTACTAATTACAGATGCTTCAACAGGTGAGGGAGGAATACTACATTTGGCTATAGTAAAGCACCAGCCCAAGAGCAAAAATAGCCAATAACCAAACTTCCTGAACATTTGGGGGTTAAGGGTTAAAATGTATTATTATTATTATTATTATTATTATTATTATTATTATTATTATTATTATTATTATTATTATTATTATTATTACTGTTGTTGTTGTTGTTGTTGTTGTTGTTGTTGTTGTTTTTGTTGTTAAGTTCTGTCAATTGGATTCTGACCTATATTGATTATACTGACTATAGTGTTGTTACACTGTGTTGGGGCTTTAGGCTTCTTAGTGGCCTGAACATGACATAAAGGAAAATATGGTAACATGGAAAGAATATTCAAGCAAATCCCTCTGTGACGGCTTTAACACTGACATTTTGAAAATGCCTGCTTTTCATATACCTCTTATAACAAGAACACTTATTTTATGTGACCTGCAGAACATTCACTAGAACAGTTCTTCCCAAACTGGACCTGAGATGGTGCACAATTGATCTCTTTCCTTATGTGTTACAAGTTGGAACATCTGGGGATCCCTGAGAACCAGTTTGAGAACTGTACTAGAAGGGGAACCATACTTGGCATGGACTAATAAGACTGATAGACTAGAATTTCTGCCTAGCAACAGGACAGCATAAATTAACAGTGACAGGTGGATCACTTTCCGGAAACCAGAAAAACCTGAAACAGAATTTATGAGGGTGATTGACAGCTGCAAAGAGGAAAGTCCAGAGGGACATTCTGTCCACATGTATAAGACTCCTGAGAGAGTAAAATAAAATCCATTGCATTTTACCACCATCCATGTAGGGTTGAAGAATCTGAAGCCATTGAGAAGAAGAACCTAAAATAACTGTTTCCTCAGAGGAGGATTATAGTGAGTGCTCTAAGGTTTATTCTGTGCAGTAACAAAAGCCAAAGGCACATAGTGCTAGACTAAGTGACCGCAGGGATCAACTGGAGGTTTCCCCCTAACACCGGCACATTATCCGTGGTGATTATGTGTTCTAAACTGTCCCGGAGGCCAGCACTATCAAATTATTACCTCCAATTATCTGTGGAGCTGGAGTCTCTCCCTCTGTTATTAGAGTCTGTGTTTCCACTGTGTCTTCCCATATGAAATCATATCCTGGCTTTGGCATCAAGGCTCCCCAGAGTGGGCATGATGACGGAAGACCTATTTAAACCCAAAAGAAGAACGAAGGACTGCTTCTAGAATCCCACCCCAACCCCCCACCGAAATTGTAGCACTGCTTTGATTTAGTGTAGAGTTGATGTGGGGACGATGAAATGAAGGTTACAATTCTGCTTATGTTGATGGAAGCTTTTTTTAGGCCTCCAACAAACTGCCAAGTACAAAAAACAACTCTGATCTGTTCTGTATCTGGTAAACTTGTAACATTTAAACCACCGACAAGGGAAGTGAATAATAGACTTTAATGACAGTAACATTTGCCTACTGGTCAGACAAATAAGGCAGCAAGTGAACAGTCAGTTCTTGGAGTTCATGTGTTGGAAGCAGGAAAAATGGGCAAGTGGAGGAATCTGAGACTCTCTGACCAAAATGTAATGACTAGAGTAGACTGGGTCAGAAGTTCTGTCAGGCAGGCAACTGGGGTGTTCCCTGTTTGCAGTGGTCAGTGCTTATTAAACATGCTCCAAGGCACCAACTGGTAGAATGTTGACAAGGAGGTCCCATTGCATAACTTACAGGACTTACAAGGATAAAGCATCTGCTACTAACTTCTTGGTGCCAAATACCCCGGGACACCTTCAGTGGTCTTGTGAAGTCAATGAGTCAGAGCTGGTTTGACATTGCCAGGGGGACCTGCAATATTAAGGCTGATCATTGCATATATGTACACACTTCAAATGACCCCTCCGTGTGGACACTCTATATCTTTGACAGTAAATAAAGTATGAAAAAGTAATGGCCACACATTTCATGAAATAACAAGACTTCCTCCTCCCTCTCAGAGTTGCCATGCCTTTTGGGGGTCCCATGCAAAGCAAGAGGGTGATCCCAGTCATTGGCTTTGAGGCACTGGAATCCCAAAGTTTGCCTGGCCTGGTGCTTGACAGGATGTCCAATAGACGCAACTTCAACAGAGCACCACGAGGATGGGGCAACGATTTTGCACCTGAATCACATGAACTCTGAGCCCATTAAGGTTACATACCCACCTGCCTGCTACCTGCTGCTAATAACCTGTAACAACCACTTTTTTATGTGTCCCAAGATCATGGACAGTTCTGGGAATGCTGCTGCAGAGGTGGCCAATGTTCGTCCACACTGGGTGTTTAACATCAATGTTAGCCAGTAATGAATATAGAGCAGAAACTACAATTGGAGAGATAGAGACAAGATTACAGTGTGAAACGGAATCACACAGACACCTCGTGTAGCCCTTAAAGGATAAATTTGGTGATCCCTGCTTCAGCTGGTAAAGCAGTAATTGCAGTTAAAGACAGAATAGTTAGGCTAAAGAATGTACACAAGCTTCTCTTGTTTTATGCGCCAAATGAAGTGGAACAGCAAAGCTTGATGTCGCATTATGCTATGTTCCATTTGAACTGGGATTTTGGAATTTCTGATTCCCAAGTATGAAAAGTCCACTGGAAAAGTCCCAGAACTAAAATTTGAGAAGAGAGTTTTAAATCCAAAATGGCTGCATTGCACCCATCAAACCCAATCTTTGTGAAAGCAATATTATACAGTTTTTTAGCACTTTTGTCTATTTGTGTCTCATTAAATCAGTTGTACAGTCACTTCTGTCCAACCTCTATGGACGTTTTTCCATGGTGATCCATGGATGTGTACTTTCAACTGGTATTCCTAAAATAGTCTCACGGTGCTTATCTGGAACATATGTTGGTTAGATTTGCCAGTAACAGCGGGAAAACTAGTTGAGGTAAACTGCTAAGCCTTCATCTGTTTATGTAAATGTCTTGAATGACATCATTCCCAGCTCTGACCCCTGAAGTAAATGGGACAAAGCGTTAGTTTCACACTGAAGATGTAAATGAAATGTAGCTAACAGTTTATAGAAGCTTCTAACGCAACCCCTTTGTATAACTTCTGAAAAAGTTATTCAGAGTGGGGTTGAGAACCTACAGACTCTATTTTCATTTTTAATAACTATTTATTACGTATTAGCTATGCTGATTTCTTTATGGTGGTGATGTCTACAACATCGGACTGTAGCCATTTTATCTACAGTGATAAATCAATATATATATTTGCCTCAAAACACTCTCCATCATTAATACACCTGAAAAAAATTATTTTTGCTCAAATCTCATGCATTGGCAAAAATTCATATATATATATATATATATATATATTATATATTATATATATATTATATGGTATAGTATACTCAAGTCCTCCAACAATGGAAGGAATAAAAGAAAGGTAAAGTACAAATAACACACTTCATTTGAAAGCCTGTCCCTTACTGCTGTCAGTTGCGATGCCAAGTGATGTGTGAATAAAGCAAGAGGTATTATTTTCCATCCATTGAATTTTTTTTTTGTTTTGAATAGTTTCAGGATACAATCCATTATTTTACAGTAGCAGCGAAACACTATTAGAAGGACATGAACACCTCTACAAGAAAGAAAAGGTTTCAACAGTGGCAGTTACATTGTTTCAGATGATTGATTCATCATTTGAAATTGACATGTTCATTTTTGTATGTAAAGGTAATATTAATGAGCCCCAGAGTACCAATAATGAGGATAACATCCTACCTATTATAGTCAGTGGAGAGTCAACGTGATTCTAAAACTGCTATTTTTAAGGATAAATTCCTATATAATCCTGTAGGAAAGTGAAGTAGGAAACAGCATGAATAAAACAGCACTGTGTATGTAATCAAGGCAGGTTTTTTAAATTTTTAAATCCAGTTTTGAGGACTTGTGCACTACAGTTTAGCATTTCCCTGTTCAACCATACCTTACTTAACATGCTGGGTGATTTCCGAGGATTGTGAGGGTGTATTTGAGCGTATAAGAGCAATAAAACTTGATAATATGCTGTGCTAGGTGCAGAGGACTCTTTTTTTAACCTCACAAAAAATAAGTTCTACTGTTAGATCAAAAGCTTTGAGACTTTCAGTCAATTTCATCAATAGATTAATATGTAAAGAAGAACAGTCAGATTAATTTTATCTCCAAGGTCAAAAACTGAGATATAAAGTTGCTGATTTTGCACCACAGCAACATTGTTTACTGTAGGAAGGTGACAAACCCACTCAAGTGTTATTAGCTAACAATTTTATTTCAATACTGCATTTTTTTCATGCTAAACAGGCAGTGAGCAAATTAGCTTTACACTCTTAATTGTGTTGCTGTGCTCCTGTGTAAGCATGAGTTATGAGCCACACTACACCCTGTGCCAACAATGTCTAGAAAATGTCCAGTTCACTCGTTTTGCTGTGAGGGTGTCAGAGGGGTCAGCACAAGTCTAACTATGAGTCAGTAATGTGAAGCCATCTCATCAGCTAGAAACATGAGCTTTATAAACAGAGGCATTGATCTTCTGCATGACATCATGCTGGTCTTTTTATCGCAAGACAACTCTCTCACAGGAAGAGCTCAGCAGTACTATAGTCTCAGCTTGTGCACTCTGACCACTTCTGACCCACAGCTAACCATCTCCGAATCCAGGAGAGGAAATGCTTTTAGTCTCCATGGCGTGTGGCAGCATGAGCTCCCATTCTCTGGGGGTCTTGGGATGGGTAGTGGATGTGCCCTGGTGGTCTCAGGCCCATAGGAGGAGGAGGAGGAGGAGGGCCCATAGGGTGGAACATTGGTGAGCCAAAACCTGAGGTAAGACACAAGTTGTAGAGAATCTGACAGACAGTAAAAACAAGATGTGCACACATGTAAGAAATAACTACAAGTCAGCTGATGGTTACAGATTAAAATTGACTGTTCAAAGAAATGAAGCAAATTAAATGCAGTGTACCTGGTGGTGGAGGGTTGGGCAGGCCAGGCGGAGGAGGCAAATTAAGGTTCAACACTGCAGGAGAACTGCTGGGGTCCAGGTTGAAGTAGTTAGCTGGAGTCTCATCTTCCAAAGCTGGAGGTGGAGGCAGAGCTGAAAACAAAATCACACACAAGAACAAAATAGTGCTAGGGTCCAAAAGCTGCATTACACCAGACAATCTAATGTGTTTTTACTGAACTGCTGAGATACTAATAAGCACAAAGACTAGTATACAAACATTTTGGCCTGATCAGAATATCACATAATAAAGCACCAACATCACCAAATATAACACATTGCATTACATCAACTGTAAAGGTAGTATTTAGTCTAATTTCTAGACTCTCTCTCACACATATGCAGACAGACATACCTGCAGGCAGACCAGGTACAGGCTCCAATCTAGTGCCCATCTCACTGTAGCCTTCCTTAACCTCCTTGCCCTTGGCTGCCTGGGAGCGGCCCCACTTGACAGTGAGTCGACGGCCGTTGATGATCAGCTTGTTGAAGGATTTCTCAGCAGCAAGCTCAGCTGCTTGCCTTGTGGCAAACTGAATAAACGCACACTGCTGCCTCTGCACTAAAGTGATGGTCCGGATCTCACCAAACTGATAGAAATGGCTCCTGTTTGCACAAAGGAGAAAAGCTATTCAAACTTAACACCAACAAACATGAAATTTAAATGTATTTTAGGTGGAGCAATGTTAAGAAATCCATGACCCATTATCTTTTTTGTTAACTATCTATACCACACACACATACATATACACACACACACACACACACACACACACACACACATATATATATATATATATATATATATATATATATATACACACTCATCTATAACACATCATTATCAACATTACACTGTCTGGTAATGGTAATGACACCTGATTTTCAGTTTCAATGCCAGTGTCTGTTTAACTAATGAGTGCAAGTTATCAGTAAAAACTATATAAGGAGAAAGAGTAAGTGGATTCTTTGGAATGATCTGGGTTTCCGCACAATGCCAATAAATGGTAAATAAATAAATCATTATATCTTTAAAGCATTTAATACATTAAACAACCCTAACTGAACAACTACCATTTAACATTATTTTAGCTGCTATACTAACTGCATGGTCAAGTGAAATAACTTTGATATAAAAGCATAAATCCTTTTCAAAAAATCCTTTTCCATTGTTGCCTGCTCTGATACTAGTTTGTATTACGTTACGGAGGCAGATAATAGCCAACATACACCAGCTGAACCAGTTAACTAGTGTGTAATTGTAGCTAGTGAAACAGTTGCTGGGGAAAATTGTACTTTCAAAATAACAGACACCTTGTTAAGGAGATCATATTAAAAGATGCAAGTCCTTGAAAATGTCAATTACAAGTTGATTTACTTTTAATGATACAGTGACCCCCATCTCTGGAACATGCTGGAAATTCAAAACCCTGACACTTGCCTACAAAGCCAAAAATGGACAAGCCCCTCAGTACCTCAGCAAGACTTGTGACTGCGCTTGTCTTATTTTGAATGTGTTGACATCCAGGCACTCTCTGTGTATCTGAGTATTATACATCTTTAGTTTCTAGGTACTCATACTGACACTTTGGCAGGATTTAAGCTTGAGTTTGAGTCCTATTCACACCTAGGGATAAAGTAAAGCACTTCTGCAAGTTGCTCTGCCATGAATGTAAACGTTAGGAACAGGCTAAACATTACAATGTGTAAGACCAGGGTAAGGAACCACTGTACTAGAATTTTACTGGGCACTACATAATAAACATTTTTAATGGTTACCTGAGCTCTGAGTCTGTGATGTTCTCACCCAAACCCCCTATGTAGAGGGTAGTGATGGTTTTGTCCTCTGGTGGGTCTAATCTGGGCATAGTGGAGGCTCTCTTCAGCAGTTTATCAGCCACTGGGTCATTGATGCCATAATAACGATCTTTAATGTTCTGATCTGCCAGTGGATCATCAGGGTCGGTAGGCTTCTCGTGCCTGGTTGGATTTTTAAGAAACAAACTAAATTAGCAGATTCAAAAACATTCTTTAACTTAATTAATTTACAAATGGGACATTATATTGAACAACAGTGCATTCAATTCATGTTGTGCTCATAATAAAATTGCTATAGAATTTGCTTTGGTTAAACCTTAACCTTGATTGTGAGACCAAATAAGGAGCTTGTCTGTCACTTCTCATATATATGCTAAGCAATTTATGAGAGTATATCTGGAACCTTATGATCCCTGTTCCTATTTGGTCTAGAGTCTTGTAGCATTCTTTACAATAAACACTACTGCATTTGTCTCATTTTAAATTCAATACCACAGCCAGTCTAAATGGAAAGCCTACTTAGAAACATATCAATGTGGCCCCAAGTTTAAAAATGCGACTTCCTTTAATGTTAAAGCCCATTTCTGATGAACATATAATGCCTATTAATTCAATTTAAAATATTTGCAACTGCTTTAATTCGCAGGCTATATACTGCATTTTATGTCAAAAAGATTTCAAGCCTAAATTAACCAAATACTCTTAATGAGTATAAATGTTCTCATTTTATCACAGAACCAGAGATAAACAAATGTGCCTGGGTTTTAGGACTAAAAATTACAGGATACAGAACAGCTCAAATGGTCTCCCCTCCCCTTCCAATTTTTTTAATAGCAAGCATTTAATAGCCAGCTCAACACTACCACCATGTGGATCACAGCAGGCCCGTCTGTGTTGAAACCACTGAAGTGGTCTGTAATCTTGAACACTACAGTTTTAGTCGAGTCAGTATTTAATGTAAATGTTCAGAGGGTTCACATTCCTGACTGACTCACCTGTAAGGGCACTCCTCTCCTCTCTTACACTCTCCCTTAACCCAGAAGGAGCAGATGTGGGGGCGATTTCTCTTGTAGTATGGTGTGGTGCGGGCAAGCTTCAGCAGCATATCACTGGAGCTGGGCGCTTTGCCCAGCAACCCCACTGGCCGTGTGCCATCTGAATTCTGTATCTGAACAAGGAAAAATAAACAGAACATCAAATTTATCTTTTAGTATAACAGCACTAGCAGAGCTTTAATGAAGACAAGCCATTAAAATGTAGTCTATCCATGACATATAAATAAAATACATAATAATAATAAACCTCACCTCTCGTTCCATGTTCTGTGTGTAATACTCCTTGTTAACGTCTGACTTTGGCACATCGTCTTTGACGGACAGTCCAGTATCCCTCACTTGGATGGGAAGGCCTGGCCATGGTAGCAGGGGCAAAATATAATATTCATAATTATAATTGCTAAACCTACAGGTTAATTGACATCACTAACAAACGAACAAACAGGGAAGCACAGCAACAAAAGTGTATTACTGTCATTTATATATATTTATGGGTATTACTGAGAGTAAATTAGTAAATTGTGATAAACATCCTGGCACACAAAAATATTGGATCATTTTAACCTGCATGCAACACACAAACCAAAAAACTTAAATATTCATATTAACATTGCAATCACATATCTAACCCAGGGTTGCCCAACATATTCAAAATGGGCCAGGGGATTTACAATGGGATTCCACTCTTAATTAACTGGCCAGTCTTCAAACAACTGATTACATGCTTTCATTTGGGGAAAAATGAAAACCCTCAACCACACCAGCCCATTGCAGATACAGTTTGACACCCTTGACCTAATGTGTATTCTCCCGATTAAGACATTAACATTAATTTCTGGTTTCATTAGTTAAATTGAAGCACTTCTGTGAAATTAAAGTCTCACTTCTATTTATTCTTTAGTTTTTCATTACTATGTACCCATCATTATTACATGTTATTTCCATATTGCTTCTGCTGTTAATTGTTTACTATCCTGTGTTGATCAAAAAAGCATGGGTTCCTTTTTGAGTCTTGATTCTGATCTGCTTTTTTTCTTTGGTTCAGAAGAGTTAGATATTTTAAAGAGATATTTACCATACTCAAGATCCAGCAGGCATGTCTGACAAACATTCTTCATCTTACTACATGTCTGACACACTTCTGTCTTTTTAAAGCGCATGCGTACCCCCGGACACCAGCGGAACACGGTGAAGGGCCGTGCACAGATCTGAGGAGAGGACATCACATGCTGTTTACTTCCTCCCTAACCATTGCTTACATAAAGAAATTCCAACAGTTTCTAATTTTGTTTTATTTCTCTACTTAAACAACTGCTAGATAATAAAAGCAATCCTCTGAATAAACCCTACTTACCTTGCACTCTTTCCCATATTTTTCCTTTGTCTAAAAAAGAAGGAAAAAAGAAAGAAGTTGATTTAGCACCTCTCTAATGAAACCACAACATTTTTTGGTAAACTGTTGTTTATGCACATCACTGTGTGGAATGCACTCACCATGCGAATGTAAGGATTTTCACCTAAACATGTTTGACAAAGGATAGGGAAGTCCTGCAGAGATAAAAACATCAGATTTCTGATCTGCGAAGGCCAGGAAATTTTACAAACAAAAACAAACATTTGTGAAACACATTATTGACTCTGAAAACATATCAATAAATAAGATTTTACTGACATACTGCCATGGCCTTCATTTAAAGACAATTTATAAATCAATACATTTGAGCTGTTCATGAAAGAAAATGACAACTCTATACATAATATTTTATTAGTTTACACATGCACCACTTATTTGTGTAATGGCAAGACTGAACCCTTTCACAGGCTTTGTGTTTTTGAATGAGTATGAAACCCAATCTTAAAAACACCCTTTATAACAATATTTCCAGTTCACAGTTAAGTAGCTATAGTATTAAGTATTTTTATTAGAGCAGTCTAAGACAAATCTAGTAGGTGGCAGCAATGTATTAAGAGGGCATACTGGTGACAGTACAAACAAACAGAAAGGAACATTTTGAAAGTTTTTGTGTCACTGTTAAAATTGTAACCGTGACACAAACTGTACAGACTGTTAAATTAAATTGAGGAAAATAATTCTTAAACTAACTGGAGGGATCAAGATTTACTTCACTGAGGAAACAAACAGTTATACCAAGGAAATCATTCATTAAATCGAAGGAACAGACTGTCTGAGGTAATTAGATAATCCTTTATTAGTCCCATAGTGGGGAAATTCACATTGTCACAGCAGCAAAAGAATAGCAAATCACTCAGTAAAAGAATTAGATAAAGTATAGTACATAGTATCTACAATATTAACATTATAAATAATAAACAAATAAAAATATATACAGATTAATGCACATGGGGAGATATAAGAAACATTGCACATTATATTGTACTGAAGAACTCTAATATTATGTGGACTTTGTGTGTGTCCGTGGTCTGCTGAGTTGTAGAGTCTAACAGCAGAAGGAAGATAGGACCTGCAATACAAAGTGTGTGAAACATCCCAGGATCTGGCCCTCTTAATGATTTGATCAGTCTATTCCTGTTTCCTGTGGAGAAACTGCTACCCCAGTTTTTTTTACACACCATGAAAGATGGTGTCAAAGAAGGTCCTCAGCAGTGTTCCCTGCACTCCAAATGACTACCCTTTCCTCGGTAGGTGGAGTCCACTCTGTGAATGTCCATTCCCCGGATGTTCACTGATCAGGTGGTGTGTCTGCACTTGTAGAGGTCCACCATTTTGGTCTTCCCCACATTTATCTGGAGGTGGTTCTGTAGGCACCAGTCCACAAAGTCCTGTATCAGTTCTCTGTACTCACAGACCTCCTCATTATTTATGAGGATGACGATCGCTGAGTCATCACAGAACTTCTGGAGGTGACAGGTTGGTGAGATCTACATGAAGTGAACAGTGTACAAGGTACAGAGGATTGATGCTGGGACCATTCCTTGAGGGCCCATGTTCCTGACCACCTTGTCTGACAGACAATCCCGTGCCCTCAAATACTGTAATCGGTCAGTGAGGTAGTCCAGTATCCAATTAGGCAGGTGACTGTACACACCAACATGTTCCAGCTTGTCCTTCAGCCCAGGCTGTGTGGTGTTAAAGGCACTGGAGAAGTCGAAGAAGATGATTCTCACATTGCTTCTCCAGGTGAGTAAGAGCTCTGTGTAGACAGCGTCATTCACCCCAACACCAGGCTGGTAAGCAAACTGATGCGGGACAGAACAGGTTGTCTAACTGAGGTAATGATTTATTAAATGGAGAGAACAGATTTATTAAATCAAAGACAAAGATGGGGGGGGGGGGGGGGTGGTGGGGGGTTGTTGAGCAGGGATGTCTGTGTGGAGTGAGGGGCAGGTGAAAAATAAATTGAGGCTGTTCACCCTAGCCCATCTGCCTCGCCTTCTCTTCCACAGCTCACAGGGATGTCATGCCTCTCATCCGGCAGCACAGATGTGTTGCTAAGCACTAACAGCTGATCTCTGGAGTAAACAATAGGAGCGTGGCTCCACACAGAGATAAATATAGTAATAAAACCAGCACAAGCGCCTCAAGTCTGGTGTCCATTGTTGTTGAAGATGATAAAAAAATACTTCACAAACAGAAAAGTAAACTTAAGCACAGAAAAGAGGGTCAAAAGTCAGAAAAAAAACTCAGAAGAGAGCAGCAGCTACTGCAACAGGCTGCCACATCTACATCTGCACATTTGAAAGAATGATTTAATAAATCAAAGAAACCGATTGCCTACATTAGGTAATGATTTATTAAATCAAAGGAACAAAGGATTGTTCAATTTCAGTAATTCATTAGATCAATGGATGCAATTTTTAAAATTCAATAAACATTTAATCTTACAAGGTATCGATCTAACGTATAGTTAAACAGAGGGAACAGTTCATTTAATTAGCGAAACAAGTCATTAAACTGAGGTAGGTAGTTAATTTATTAAAGGAAAAAACAGATTCATTAAATCAAAGGAACAGATTATCTAACTGAGGTAAAGATTTATTATACTGATGGAACAGATTTATTAATGTGGAACAAATTAAAGAGAGAACAAATGAATGAGTCATGACATGAGAGCACATTAAACTGACAGACCAATTTCTAATTGTACATTTGCCCACTTTGGAACTTTTAAAGCATGTTATTTTATCTTAAACTGGGGGAACAATTTATTAAACTGAGGGACCGATTTATGAAACTGAGGGAAAGATTTATTAAACAGGGGGATGGTTTATTAAACTGGGGAGCGATTTATTAAACTGGGGAAACAATTTATCAAACTGGGGGAAAGATCTATTAAACTGGGAAAAAAATTATTAAACTGGGAAAAGATTTATTAAACTGCAGAAGGATTTATCAAATAGGGGAAATTTTTATTAAACTGGGGAAGGATTTTTCAAACTGGGGGAATTTTTTTTTATTAAACTGGGGAAAGATTTATTAAATTTGGGGAAATATTTATCAAACTGGGAGAAAACATATAAACTGAGGAAGGATTAATCAAACTGGGGGAACGTCTCTAAATATCAGATAACTACGTTTTCTATGTTGGTACTTTCAGGGCTCTGTAGAATAAGCTTCAGTCTAACGTTGGCTCAGTTAGATGATCTGCTCATTGATCGGCCCTTAACTGTGTTCATATGGACGTAGTGAGTGAATGAAGTGGCTCTAAAGTCGGACTGAATCCGTGTCAGTCAGTAGAGTTGCACTGCAGTGTTGAGTCGCAGCTGAACACGTGGTTTAAGCCTCGTCCCTCAGTCTGTCGGCTCGAGAGAGGTAAACAACAGAGCAGGTCTGCAGTCCGACCACCACGACGGTCTGCAGACCCTCTCGGACCTACCGAGTCCTCCCAGTTCTGTCTGTTGTAGGTGTTTGATCCTAACGACGTCGCCATCGCTACAGCAGCTCAGCAACGAGCAGCGCCGCAGCAGGACAACACTGCCTTTCAAAGTAAAAGTCTCTTCTGGTAGTTTTACACACTTTATAAAAGTCTAATATACCACGCTCTCCAACCTACTTTTCTGAATATTTCTGACACAAACAGTATTTTTATAAAAATACATAATGTTTAGTGACGTTTTGCATTGACCACAGATCTATCTCTCTGCTTGTCATGTGTTTTATTTATGTGTGAAATGATCAAAAATAAATTAAAAATAAATACATATGACTATAACACAGCATATTCATCACACTATATACATTTACACTGTCCAATTTTATACACCCATTACATTTCAAATCTATTATCTGTAATCCACAGGGGAGTGGTGTGTGTGTGTGTGTGTGTGTGTGTGTGTGTGTGTGTGTGTGTGTTACTAAAGAATCACTGACCTGAAGAACAAGTATAACAAGAAAACAGGCAAGAATATTTAAATAAATTAAAATATTTGAATTAAATATTTCCATATTTTTCCCAAATACCACATGTACCCAATCAGCCAACATTTGTTTGGTGTCAAAATCTTGCTTGTTTAATTTCTCTCAGGCACTATAAGTTTCGTGTAGGTCACCATGATCTCAAAAACCTAGTTTTTGAAACATTTCAAGGCCAGGTGTCACAAATGTCAGTGTTTTATGAAAAGCTCTGACTGCTCAAACCTTGTCCCAGCAGTCAGCAGCCATGAGCTCCTCTAAGCAGGAACCTAGCACTCTGAACATTATAATAACTGATGCCCACAAACCAGGAGACTATAAAAAGACAGCAAAACATGTTCCTGTTGAAGGCTGCTTGCTTTAGTTTCAGTGTGGCACTGTGAGGTTAGTGTATTTAAAGGCCATGTGATCTCAAAAACATCCAAAGTCCAGGTTTGTCTCTGTAAAAGTTTTGGATATGGGGTAAAAAAATTTTCTTTATATGAGATTACTCATATATTCCATATGTGTTCAATGGAATTTAGATCCAGACTCTTTGCTGACCACTTCAGAACCCTCCAGGCCTTTGTTTCCATTCATTTCTGGGTGCGTTTTGAAATATTTTGGGGTCATTGTCCTGCTTGAAGACCCATGACCTAGGACACAAACCCAGATTTTAGACACTGGGCCCTTGCGACCCACAACCTTTTGGTAATCTACATATTTCTTCATGCCTTGTACCCAGTGCCAGAGGCAGCAAAACATCCCCAAAACATCTTTGAACCTCCACCAGATTTGACTGTACTGTGTTTTTTTTTCTTTGTAGGCTTCATTTCATTTTCAGTAAACAGTAGAAATGATGTGGACAGATGAGACCAAGATAGAGTTTTTTGGTACAAGACGTTTTCCCAGAAGACATGTGGGATAGTTCGCTCTGACACTGATGCATCCTGAGCCTGATGGACAGCTTGAATTTCTTTGGAAAATTACCATCCAGACTATCCTGCACTGCAACCTTTCATCAATATTTCTCTTCTGTCCATGTCCCAGGAGATTAGCTACAATGCCATGAGTTGTAAACTTCTTGATTATGTTGCACACCTTGCACCGACAAAGGAACATCAAGATCTCTGGAAATAGATTTGTAACCTTGAGATTGTTGATATTTTTCCAAAATTATGTTTTTCAATCTTCAACATTTTCTTCTCCTCTTTCTATTCTCCATTTTTATATTGCTCACACCTGTTACTTGCCACAGGTGACTTTACATGAGCGTCACATGCTTGAAAGTTATTTAACCACAATTTTTTTTCTCTGTTTTTTGTGTTATTCCAGTGCACAAAGTCAATAAGCATGTATAACAAAACATGTAATTGCAGTAATTTACTGGGGAAAACAGTGTTATGTACATCCAAATAAATTAACCAAGCAATTTCCTGATGGAGTCCCACATGAGGAAAAAAGTTATTATTTTTTATATATTAAAGAAACTTGTCATCTTTAACATATGCATTTTGAATATCAGGTAATTTTTTATTCACATTGAGCAAGGGTTTTCCATATTTTGCATACCACTGTACAGTCAGTTTACTACAATTCATGAGGACTACACTGACAGTGTCTATATTTGTGTTTTATGTTGCCTATGCTGTCAATAATGAGTGAAATTGTTTTTGAAAAATTTGGAAAGTGACCAAAAATGTTTCAGTAGTCTTCAATATTTTTCATTATTGTTTGATGAATATTTATTCAAACTGTTTATATCCACTTTTATAGAGTGATCATGTTACTGCATTCTGCAATTCAATTTTCATTGAAAATCTACCAATAGAAACTATTATTAGAAGTCAATGTAAAAAATATATTTTTGGACAATTTATTTTTGATAAATCTGCCAGATTTCTCAGTGTCAAAATATAATATTGACCAAAAATAAATTAGGGGTGTACCTTGTGCACTACTGATTCCAGTCCAAAGCCCGGATAAATAGTGAGGGTTGCATCAGGAAGGGCATCCGATGTAAAACCTGTGCCAAAACTATAATGCAAATCATAAATATGATGATCCGCTGTGGTGACCCCTAAATGGAGCAGCTGAAAGAGGAAGAAGAAATCTGCCAGATTTAAATAATGGCAAAAGTTTTTCTGTGTGTCAGTGATGGCATATTTTATTATAATTTAATATTCGATTCAATACATCTACAATGTAGGTTTTGCTCAGAAATGCCTCTGTGAAAGTTGAATGAAAATCAGAACCACCATGGCATTAAGCATGTGATAAAACATCAGAAAGGCACAGTCGAGCACTCGTGTAACACCTTTATAAGTTATTGTGAAAATGAAAATCTTTAAAGGCCAAAGGTCACTACATGACTCGAGTGAATCTCTAACATGTGTTAGACAAAAAATATATATGTATTTAATATATATATTAAAAAAGGTAAAATATTGCTAAGGGTAGCTGGAGAGACATTGGATTTCTTTATCCCTATGAACATATGAAAGGCAATGGGCGTGTGTCACTGAGAAGGCATGGTACCTCACTGAGGCTGACGTTCTAAAAGAATACAGACATCTCACGTCTCCTGGGAAGTTTTTTTTTTTTTTCAAAGAGTCAATCAGCCAAATAATTGTGAGTGAGTGTATCTGTTAGTCAGCCAATCATTGTTTTTAAACCAAACACAGGAATGGGGACAAGAACAGATAAAGGAACCAACACACCGCCAGTGTCCAGAAGGCGGCGCCCGCTGCCAGAACTGTTCCCAGACTGGCTCCAAAGACTTTTGGGACATTTGCTAGCTCTGGGCCCAAGCCAATATACCAACCCATGTCTGTTCCTGTCCTTGTGCCTATGGACTGTGTCACGTATAGAGTCCAGTTTGTGTCTTGTTTGTTGTTGTTTTCAGTCCCATTTGCTTTTTAACACATGTCATGTCTCCACCCATTCCCAGCTGTGTTCCATTTGTAACCCTGCCCCATCGTCATCATGTCCCAGTCATGTCCAGTGTGATTGTGTATATAAGTCCCTTGTCTTTTGTTAGTCCTTGTCGGTCTTTGTTGTAGTGTTGTGGTAATATGGGCTTATGGCTTTGTGACTTCATGTTTTCTCGTATCCTCTTAATAAATACAACCCAGCGTGTACGTCCGACTCCAACCTCTGTCTGTGAACGTTACATAAAGACCGACCAGCATGGACGTAGCTGGGTTGTGTAAGTTTGCTGGATCCCGACTGGCTATCCGCCGGGATCCATTCTCGGGTGGCCTGAAGGAGCAACAGGACACTGTGCGGACCGGCAGCCGGAGGGCGGAGCTACGGGCCGACGTCGACGCTCCGAGGGCGGCACCCGCTGCCGCCAGTGTCCAGAAGGCGGCGCCCGCTGCCGCCAGTGTCCAGAAGGCGGCGCCCGCTGCCGCCAGTGTCCAGAAGGCGGCGCCCGCTGCCAGAACTGTTCCCATACTGGCTCCAAAGACTTTTGGGACATTTGCGAGCTCTGGGCCCAAGCCAATATACCAACCCATGTCTGTTCCTGTCCTTGTGCCTATATCTGTCCCAGTGTTGGTTCCTTTATCTGTTCTTGTCCCCATTCCTGTGTTTGGTTTAGTTATCCCTGTTCCTGTCACTGTGTACGTGTCGGTGCCTGTCAGTGTCTTTGTTCCTGTGCCCAGTCCTGTCTTGTCTCCTGTTCATGTCTAGTTCTGTCTGTCCGGTTTCTTTCATGGTCCCTCTTTTCTGGCCCCGTCTGTTGGCTTATGCGCCCCGGAGTTGCGCATCGGGAGAGGGGCCAACTGTCACGTATAGAGTCCAGTTTGTGTCTTGTTTGTTGTTGTTTTCAGTCCCATGTGCTTTTTAGCACATGTCATGTCTCCACCCATTCCCAGCTGTGTTCCATTTGTAACCCTGCCCCATCGTCATCATGTCCCAGCCATGTCCAGTGTGATTGTGTATATAAGTCCCTTGTCTTTTGTTAGTCCTTGTCGGTCTTTATTGTAGTGATATGTGGTTATATGACTTCATGGTTTCTCGTCTTAGTGTTTATTTGTATCCTGCTAATAAAGACAACCCAGCGTGTACGTCCGACTCCAACCTCTGTCTGTGAACGTTACAACTGCAGCATGCAGTGAGAGAAGCAGCATCATGGCAGAGGCAGGACCTTCCAAAAAGAAAAAATATAAAACTCACTTCACTACTCTAAAGTTTACCCATGTTTCACTAAAATTAAAAACAATTAATGTCTTGCCCGCTATACTGTTTCCTGTAATGATTTCTGCATTGCGAACAGTGGGCTAAATGATCGTTAAAGGCATGTTGAGGTGAGTTCAACTTCATGTGACAAATATACATATTTATTAGCCTTCTCAATTAGTTGGCTAGTACATGAAAACAGCCCCAACTCATTGGACTTGTATAAAGTTGCAATGCAATATAAAAATGAGTTTACAGAGATGGAAAATGCAATTTATTTTTATTTATTATTGTTTATCACAGTCACTTGGTGTAGCCTGCTGAATAGAGAAAATAAAAGAATAACAGACAAAGCAAGGATATATTCAATATGTATATAATTATTTTAATATCTTTAAGGGACCACTACATGTTAGAGAGACAAAGCGCAGGGAAGGCTGCGCCAATATATTCCAGTTCTTCTCCCCAGAAAAGCAAAGTCTAATGGAGAAGTTTACCACACCTGAGGTATATTTCAGATCTTTTATTGTGGAGCATAACCTGCCATTCAATGTGTGTAGGCATACAGGCAAGTTATTTAGGAAACATCAAAGAATTATGCCTGCTCTTCCACAAAGACAGCAGCTATGATGAACCTGGCACATGAACCTGAATGCTCAGAGGATGTATACAAATTACTCAGCAAAGAATAAAGGCCAATTAAAATTTGCAGAGCTGTGGCAAGCTGATGAAACTGCTATTGGTGCTGCCGAACTCCATCTTGTGATGTGGAAAGAGCCTTCAGCATAGTGAGACACATCAAGACCGAGTTCAGGAGTCAGATGCCAAACCAGACACTTGTCAATCTGATGTCATGTAAGATAAACAAATTCATTGACACAGAGTGTCATGACATTGACATTTCAAAGAAAACTGATCAAATCTGCAAAACAACTAGTGATTAAATACAATGAAGGCTTGCAGAAGAACCTAGAATAGGCCAATGAAACCTATGAAGTCATAGCCCAAACATTAAAAAGTTGTTACGTGTGAAAAGTAAAGTTTTGTTATTACCCATATCCTTTGGTGGTGTGTGCGAGATAATTTTTACTATGGTTTTAGAAAAAATAAAATTAGGAGGGGGTAGAGGGGTTCCGGCGACACCTGTCTGAAATGAGTTTTTACAACTTGGGATGTCTGAGAATACCTCATCGTTTTACCATAGATCAGTGAAAGTTGGTGAAATCCAGTTTGTATGATATTATCTGCACGTCATCTAACACATCTGGGTCATCCTGTTCTAAAAAGTCAGAGCTGTCATTGGCATGCTGAGCCAAGAAGGTTCATTTGAAATTCAAGGAACTACGTGATGTTCTTCTGTGGACGACAGGTCCTAGGTGGTTAAACTACAGGGTCAGTTTTACATATTCATGTTGGAATAGAGATCATCAATCTGCTGCCTGAAGTGCTTTCTTAGCTCAGCGCGCTTGGCTTTGAGGGTTGGAGTGAGGAGGCCATTTTGGATGGAGAACATTTCTGTGTGCAGAGCAATGTCCTTCACCTACAACACAAAAAAACGGACATTAGGTTAATATCAGGTTTTACTAAGTTTAGGTTAACAACAGAACAAACAATATGGATTTTTTTAATAAGGACCACATTGGTCCATGCTGAGGTGCAAGGCAGGCTATAAATGGTAAAGACAGTCTGTTTTAACCATTTATATTCACACTTCTGGTTGATGCCAACTACATTTTCTGGTCGTGTACTAGTTCTCAGTAATGATAGTTTTATGAATTCTAGTTGACCTCAGTCTGGAAATGTTAATTATGTTAACTAAAAACACATAATAATGTATTTCTTGGCACTGACGTACAAACATGAATGTCTTCTCGTCTTGTTACAATGACTCACCTGTTCAAAAGACTTAAGTCCACTTTCTTTGCCCAATTTAACAATGTCCTCCAAAATGGCATTTTTCACTCCCTGCAATAAAAAAGGAAAATATTCTTTAATTTTCCAATGTGATTTTTACTCCCAGACTCTCCGTGCCTGTGCTGGTTGGCTCTAACCTAAATATTTTTTTATTAGTTGGTGTTGAGAGTTGGAGAGAGAATCAGGTAATGTGTGACAGGTGCAGACTCCAATTACTGGCCTCTCAATCGCCCATGAGAGCATATTGAATGTTTGATTTCCAGTCACTCAGTTTGAACAGGTCATGTCAACACCCAATGAAAACTGAGCTCAGAAAGTAAACAATGGATACAGAAAAATAGCTATATGTACACATTTATTTTATATTCCACCTTAAATGATGAAGCAGCTGGGGCTAGTATGTGAACAATACATCAGCACTTTGAATTCAAAGGAAACATGCCTTGTAAGAAGGAAGGCCTGCAAATTATATTGCTTATTTCCCACCCATGACCTCAAAGTTTTTTCTCACAGTCAGCGCAAATGGCGGCACAATGACTAACAGCAAGCTGTTGTACTTCAGTATCTACTGTAAGGTAAATACTTTGTGAATATTTCAGCCAATCAGCAAAGACATGTTAGTTTTCTGATGTTTGCATCTTTAATTTTGCACTGCAGCTACAAGGCATTCTTTTTTTGTATATCACCATTAGGGACAGTTTTACTAAAAATAAAGTAACAATTGTCAGACACCAAACAAGCCCAAAATATTGTCACAATAATTGTCACATAATATTGTCATAATTGAATACAATGAACAGTTATTGATGTGTAAAAGTTACCTTGTTACTGCAGAGCTCCAGATAAGAACCCTGAAAACCTTTCTTACTGGCCCAGGCAGGCATGAAATCTGGGTCGGGAACAATGATGGCTACCAGACAGGCCTGTGGAAGAGAACCACACACATGATCCATCTCTGCTACAGGCAATAAGAACAAGTATAATCTTTTTCTACACATCCATGATGAAGGCCATTGGAAACCAATTTACATCATGTTGACCAATTTATTGTTCTCCTGTATAGACTTGAATAACAGAACTCTAAACTTGCTGAGATATTCTATCAATCCATATAGAACTGCATGTTGGAAGATTCACTCCTAGACCAAAACGAATAAACTGAGCATTTAACTGACCATTTACAGTCTAGAATATTTTGANAGGTAAGAGATGTGTGAGTCACTGGGGCTGAGGGGACAGCTGGTCTAGAAGACAAGACAAGACTTAAGCAGTTATATTTTACAGTAGATTATTTAGTCATCAATGATTCTGTATTTATGAACAACATAACTACATGCATGCTAAAGTGCATTTTTATTGTCCAATGGCATTTTTTTTAGATTGAGTGCTTTAAAGTCCACAAGGTCATACATACATACTATTACATACTATTGCTTAAATACAGAATGAGAATCTAAACTCAGGTTGGGTGAAGAAACTTCACAAAATACCATGTATCACACTATGCTTAAGAGAAATGGCGATATATGAGAAGATGAAAATCTTATCAGTATCAAACATCCATTCCCTTGGGCACAAACTGGACTACCTCATATTAAACCTAAAACACATGTTATACTGGAAATATCTCCAGTATGATCGAATAATTACAGCTAACCAAAGCTATACTGGACTATGTTAGGCTACATTGCTTCTTGTGAGCTGCTGTAGTGACTCCGTAACTCCATTAGAGCAACGAAAAATCTGTGCATTTTCATTCAAACCTAAGTCAGATCCTATTCATACACCAAAGAAGAGCTTAAATACTCAAGACATGCATTCAATGAAACCATGAATTAAAGTATAGTGGGTTTGTGTGACAAACACATGATGTGTAATAACAATTTACATGGTGACAAAGTAGGGGTCTTAACATTTTATTCACCTCTGTAATTTTAGTAAAGGCAGAAACGTTGGACACAACATTTCTGTGGGTGAGCATGGCCCCCTTTGGGTTTCCTGAGAGAGTGAGAGTCAAAGTGAAAGAGAGCGAAAAACAAATACATTGATATGAATTTATACAACCCTCTAATGCAACAACTCCACCATTCATAAACACACTGAATACCTGTGGTTCCACTGGTGAAGCAAATAATTGCCAAGTCATCAGGCTGAGGAGGCTGCAAGACAAAAATATAACAAAGGTTCAGGTTATAAGCACCTCATCACCAAGTGAATACAACAACTGAAATCAGAAAGAGAAACAGCTGACAGTGCAACTTACCACAGGCTGCTGTCGATGGGCTTTCCCAATAACCTATAAAAGGAACAGATACACATCAATCATACAGTAACTAGATGAAAAACGGTGGTGTGTATGAGAGTATGAGAGACAGTGGAAGACAGGGAGAGTGAGAAGAAGGAAGGAAGTAGAAGATTCAGACATGATACAGAGCAACTGCAACAAAGGCCTTCAGGACAAGACACTTACAACCAATCAGAGAGCAAAGACTCTTCCTGACTCTAAAATCCTCTATAAAGAAATAAAGGGATTTCTAACCAAAGAAATTTAAAACATTAAAGCAAAAACCACAGATTGTATTACATTTTTTCATTCTCAAAACAGCAGTGACACCATTATGTTAGTGTTCATTATGGTGTGTGTGGTGCTGCTACAGGTGTTTAACAAAGCAGTAGGACAGTGGCCCAGCCCTCAAAAACATCTAAACATCTGTTACACATGTATGATACCAGTGAAGAGAGACAACTTTTAACATATAAAAGGTGCACATCCCCTTGTAATAGGAGTATGTGATACTGAGACACTACTACCTGGACAGGAATTATTTCAGCTATGTGATGTTTCAGTGTCAGTCCTTATACAGACAGTCTTACATTTTCCTCAAACTCCCTCTGATACAATAAAGATTTCATAGACATTTCTATACAGGAGAGCTATCCAGGCCCTGCTGCAGCAAAGCAGTCTCAAACCATGACATTTCACCCCCATGGATCACAGTTAGTCTTGTGATTAAATGCTATGTTTACTTTGTGCATGTCTTCTCTTATTGTTATTGATATTTAAATCTCTTCCCAGACTCATATTTTTCTACAACCTTCTGTATGAAGGCTTCAGAGAGCTCTTTGGATCTCGCTACGGTGATGCCACTCACTTCAACGACAAAGAGCAAACTAAACTAATGTTTGTTTAATGTTAAGAGGTTAAATGTGAAGGGCTACACCTTCTAATTCTAATTGTAGACATAATTTTAAGCAGTAATAAACATGGCAGCTTAATGATTGTAATACCTCAAATGCATGGGGAAAATATTTAAATAATTATATGCATGATTATTGAAAATCCTTAGTTTCGTTCTCCCACTCACCTCTGCCTCTTTCAGGGTAATGATCTTCACGCCACACTGCTGGCCTCGAGCCACCAGATCAGAATCAAAGTCCTCCATCACAATCAGCAACCGCAAGGAGTGTGTCTTTCCTTCTAGGAGCATACGAGCCTTTGCTGCTACATCGCACACCACAGTGGAGATACGTGCTGGAAATCAAACACACACACACACACACACACACACAGAAATATCACTCAAAGATGGAAATCTTTACAACAATTGTACTTCAAATATACAAGTCAGGATAAAAGTGACTCAATATTGGACTAAAACAGCCCCACTGTTAATGAACAAAAGACCTACTTTTCTCCATGATGTAGTCGATGGCCTCAGTGCCCAGTGTGTCGTACAAAGGCACAGCTACCAGAGAGTACGTGTAGCAGGCCAGCTCTGAAATGGTCCACTGTAAAGAAAAAATAAATAAATAATGGCTTTCAGAGCACCATACAAGTCTTTAGATGACACTATTGGCCATATGGACATATGTATTATTTATAATATCAATCTAGAACTCTGATATCTTCCAATCCAATATGCAAATAAGCCACGTAAATCAACTGTGATGTTTCAGATGTGTTCAATGAATACATTTCACCAGTGTGCCTAAATACATTGCAAAACATGCTGCAGTATACACCTATATAATTGTGATGTCATTCTGTGCATCCTGGTCCTAAGCAGTTCTAAGTGGTTGCACAGTGTTGATTGGCTAATTAGCATTGCTCACAATTCGAAGTACTGTGGGGTATTTCACAAAGCCAGGCATCTCATAACTCTGTATAAATTAAAGCGGCCTTAAGTAGCATCTTTATCTCACAACAGCAGCTTCCAAATCATTTTGATGCTCCATTGTCTATAATGAGGAGAATATAACCTCTATTGTTGATAGTCTGGGCCAAGTTTCTGCTACAGCACTATGAAACTCTGGTGAAGAAGGCAGACAACACTTGCCATATCTGCATAAAACCCTGTAATATTATTACTTCACAACCTCAGTTCACATGCTTCACTCACTTAAGATACCACATTCCACTTTCCAACTGTATAGTGCAAGCAGGAACAAGAAATACCAATTCTCACATACTGCTGAAGAGGAAGATTTATTGAATTTTTAAACTTTCTGCAAATTTGTTACATGTAAACGAAGTCATAAGATACCGAATAGTTACTTACGTGAAACTATTAACGACAAACTGATGCTCTGCTTTACGATAGATTTGACAATGTTTTGGCTGTAAAATATAATTTTCCTAAAATTCATTGGTACAGAGGTACATATTAAATTTAGCACTATTTACTAAAAGGGTACTAGAATATCAAACTGTATTTCCTTAGCAGAGATATCTGTACCTGCTTTTTTTCTTAATTAAAAAGAAAATCCAGCATAATTATAAAAAAAATACATGAAAATACACACAGCCAACTAGTGAAATCTTTACTCAGAGATGGTAAAAAAACAAAAAAAAAAAAACAGTAAAATGGCAACTTCTGGAGAACTTCTTGTTGATATTGGACAACAGCACAACTCTGCTAGACACTGTTGGTTCTGGTTGTGCACAGAAAGGAAGCTCAAACTCTGAAAGGAGAAAACTGTGATCCTGCTAAAATGTAATGGTAACTCACACTATATTTTATCAACTTCTTTCTATCATCTGCTGTCTGTAAGCCACTGCCATAAAGCAAACAAGCAGAGCCAATGGCTTTGAGCCCTCCATAAAAGGACTCTTTCATTCAGGTAATATATCATTTTAAACAGGCTGGTAAAACTGAATCCGCACATACTTAATATTAATACATCAATTAACAGCTTAAAATATGCAATAAATGTCTTTGATTACATGTATATAAAGGTCACAAGGTTTGCCGTACAATGGTAAAATGCTCAAAGCTGTGGAAGCCCCTATGGGATGCTGATCTTACCTCGGGTCTATTTTGTGCAAAGATGCCAACAAACTGGTCACTGGTTCTGGAGTGGCCATTATGCAGCAGCGCTGAGCCCAGGTTTGTAGCTCTTTCTGCAACCTGAGAAGACATACCACACAGAAAGGTCCAAAACTGTTATTAAACAGGCAGCTTATTCACCAACAAACAGCATAAGCTAGACAACTAAGTTGGCCCCTTTACATACACAGTTCTGTGCAGAGGTTTTAAGCACATAATCACATTATTTTCAGCAATAAGGAAGGTATTACTGTAGAAATCTAGATCTCATGAGAACAGATGGAGGTACACATAAATACAGTAAAAGTAACAAGTTCCAATTCTTCAGGGCATCCCCAGCCAGATGCACCAATTTACCAAAAAAGGTGTTGGATGACAAGTTTATATATATATATATATATATATATATATATATATATATATATATATATATATATATATATATGTTTTTTTTTTTTTTTTTTTTTTTTTTTCTTGCAATTAATGTGTATAGTGTTTATTTAATGTTTACTGTATATTAAAGTTTGTTACTGAACCATGGGTCTGAGAGAACCACAATTTCAATCCTATGTATGTCTAGTAGACATTGCAGCATTAAAGCTGACTGAATAATACTAGCCTCCCATGAGGAGAGCTTTGGAGAGGTTTCATTTTTGTACAATTTTGTTTTGTTTGTTTTTTAATTCTCACTTAAAATGCCTAAAACTGAGTCAATGACCGCAACAGTGTAGAGGAGATGTGGAAAAGCAGAGACAGAAAGAGAATGAAAAGATCAAGACATGACACTTGAGAAGATAACATCTCAGACATTCCTACCTCTGAGTAGGACAGCCATTCATAAGGCTTCTTTGGTTTTCTTGCCCCAAGGCAAGGTCCATTATCTAAAAGAGGGAAACAAACAGTCCAACTGTATCTTTTTATTTGATAGTCATTTTGTTGCATCCCTCAGGTCTTAGTATATGTCCCTCCAATTCCCCATTATTTCATTCTACAACCACCATTAATGCGAGATTGGAGTCATTGTCCTGCTGGAACACCCAGTTATATCCAAGGTTCAATCATCTTGCTGTAACTCAAAACAGTTTTTGGGCAGCCATTCAGTCCATACTGATTTAGAAATGATTTGACTGTAGACAGTGACACTGGTGTTCCAGTAGCATCCAGTGGCTTTGTGGTTCTTGTATTGTTGCTGACCATCCAAATCAGTTTCCACTCAGCTGAGGGTGAAATGATCTTTCTACAGACCTTGGAAAGTGCTGACACCTCACAATACCACTTACGTACATACAAGTTTGAACTGATACTCTTGCAATCTAAAGATTCTCAGATTCACACCACAAGACATTCCTGACTTCTGCTATCATCCTTCTCTGACCTGCACTGAGCTCCTTGAACTTTCCCATTGTGCTGTGTGTTGGTCAATTCAAACCTTTTTATGTGGGCCCAGAGAAGCTACTAGATGAACGCCATCATTATTTTAACTTGGCCTTGGCATTTTTGATATTTTTGAACTTTCAGCACCAGTACATTAATCTCAGTGGGCTGTGTATAGGGCTGGATGACATGAAGAAAATATAATATGAAAATATTTAAAGACATTTTTTATTATACAAATCCTTCACAAAATCATTCAGTAGCAGCAGACTGCTCACACATTATCCCATACTTGGCATCCCATATTTCCTGCATTTAATTCAACAGGAAAAAGTATGTACTTTGTAATGAAAGCACTGACAATATACAAAATATGCTAAAATATAGTGTATGACGATAACAAAATGTATCACGATACAATAAAAATCATATTGCCCACATCAGGTGTATGCATTTGTGATGTGTTTGTATATATTGATCCTGTATTTATAACATAAGACATTAAAATTAAGAATGTATGTTGTAACTCTTTCTGTCCCAGATACAGATAAATCATTGAAAGCCTAATATTGTCATGACATTCATGTCCACGGCTATTATATGTATATGTTTTACCACAACTTTACCTGGATGCATTATGCATTGAAACAAATGTTACTTACTGGACACTCTCATGCCTCTGGTGAAGCACTCATACATTGTTGTAGCATCGTCGTAGTAAAAAGACAAAAGTGAGCCATCTTTCATTAATGCTGACATCCGGGCAAACTGTTCCCCCTGAGCAACAGTGAAAAACATACATGAATTAAACTCTCCATTCACCCATGAATTCAATAATGTTGTCCCTCTTAGCTCCACGTCATAGTTCTGTGGGTCACAGGAAAACCTTGGACTCACCGGCACCTCCACAGACTGCATGTGCAGGTCACAGGGCGGTTTGAGGGCTTTGGGTCGCGTGGCATACCAGTAAGTTGTGACAGCCGCAAAAGCCCCCACGCCCACCAGGGTCCGGGTGGACAGGCTGCGGATATACTGCCGAACATCGTCCAGCTCAGGCAGATGTAGTTGCTTCAACAGCTCGTGAGCCTGCATGTCTGTCTGCTAATGGATCTGCGAAGAGAGAAGAACAAGGTTCAAGATTAGCACCACTGCTGATTTTCCAACATACTACAGATTTGAGCTGATTGAATAGAGCATTGTTTGTCCCGTGCCGTGTTTCTCATGCTTTTTTGAGTTCGATGTCTAAAATCAGTCCCGATTTATAGTCGGTCTCAAAACACACTATAGCAGCATTAGACAGCCCTTTTTGAAATCAAGATCACGACTGCCAAAGTCATTTTGGAGCATATATTCATAAAGTCATCATTTAGATACACATGCAGTTTAAAAGTGAAGAATAGAAATCTAAGAGATATTTTTGCTTGACATCAAGAATATCAGTGCTGGTGGTCTAACACACTTTTGCTCATTTGTAGACGTTATCGTTTGATGGTATACAGTGTCCACATATGCACTACATAAGCAAGTTCAAATTACATTGAAATTGAAGCCTTGGACTAATTAGTCCTGCAGGTATTTAGCATAAATTTCAATACAGATGTTGTGACATGTTGGCTAGCCTCACAGTTCCAGCGCAAAGTAATACACAAACTTCAGATACAAAACACGTCACATGCCTTAACTAAATTCTGGGTAGGAGAAAAAAATTGCAGCATTGTATGTGAACTGGTATTTTTCTCCAGGGCTCCCCCAACAGGCATGAATACAAATTGTGCTTTGGGCATTTATTTGTTGCCAGCTGACAAGACACAGCTGCAGCATACAAATTTAAAGAAGCCTGTGGACAAATATGAGGCCCCACAGCTTTCCATACTGTAGCAGTCCCTAGTGTAGCATTCCCTTCCCTGATTGGCTAAATGCAGTGTGGCAGCCATATTCATTTGCTTAAAGGTGAACTAACTGCACAACTTTGTGCCCTATGGCGAAGTTGCTCATGACAAACCAAGTCATGCACCATGTGCATGCGGCAACTCACTCCATTGAAATAAATATGATATGGTGAGATGACATGGCAACTGGACACACTCTTCTACTCTGACAATTCATAAAGCCAACCCAGAGCGAGAACAACAGAGAAGCAATTATACCTATTACAGACAGTGGAGAACCAACACAGTCTTAAAGCTGTTCATTTAAGCTACATTATATTAATGAATGTCTTCTAATATCAGGATGTTATTTTACCATATTACCCAGCCCTAGCTGTGTGAAAAATTCTAATACTACTAATTTTTTTACTGAACAGTGCATGTCAGAAACACAACTCTCATGCCGCAGCTTTAATACTTCAATAATAGGCCTCATTATGCCCTTTGTTGTTGTTTTTTGACATGTAAAAGAGTCTAAAGAACAGTTCCCTCCACCCCGAACACTGATCTATGTCCCGAGGTTCAGTGATCAAAAGTCACACTGCTGACTGAGTTATCAGCTTTCTTATCATATGTGCAGCCTGTCTGACCTTTTGACATGACATGACAAGATCCTCACAGCTCGCTATGAACTAGAGAGTTTCACGAGTTCGAAACACTGTCTCCACCCCAAACAACTGCCCACCCTTAACCCACAGGGTTTGTCCTTTCACTTCTCTACCCCAACTTTTCCAGGGGGTCCTTGGGACAAATATTAGATGAATGAGTGTATGAATAACCAAATACAAGAACTAAATGAAGAAATGTAATCTACTCTCATTTCAATAAAGTTATTACTGATTCAAAGTTGCTTGTCGCTGTCATTCAGAAATACTGAGTCTCAGTAAGGGCACTCATCGTAACGATGTGTGTGCATGTAGTCCTGCGTTGTGCAGCCATCTACCAATGGTGATGACTCTCAGAGGGTATCACTGCTCACTGACTGTCCATAACTGCGGCTGTTCATGTAGGTCTCCCAGATCACTGACAATGACTGTCAACAGCATCATGCTCTTATAATATCTGCAGAAGCAGCACACAATACATTAATAAGACCTGCCCGCTTCCTGAAGCCATACAATTCAACCCCTCTGAAACTCTTACAAGTGCTCAAATTGCTTATGAACTCTTCTCTGAGGAACCCTTGCAATGCAGTGCCCGTGTACAGTAAGTCAGCTACAGCGATAAGGCCAGCTCTTACTTACGTCATATACATGGCCAAGCATTTAACAACCATCGTTCACGTCTCACAATGTCAAACTTACAACCATTCCTATCAGATGACGGAACATCGGGACCAACAAGTGTGAAAGACACATTATTATTATTTAATTAATCCTGAAATTACAGTACTTTTAAATGACATTGAAACATGCATATTTGCATTCATCTCATATGAGCTTCAATGGTTACAAGCAATTTTTTATGCTTTATAAAAAATGATTTGATCTAATTACAAAATATTTTTCCTTTTGCTTAAATAAATCCAACTTTGACTCACATGTAGATTCAATTGCATTTACTGCAAACAGGCCTAATGAGTCAGGATTTCAACATGACAGACCCTATGTGCATGGAGAAGTCCAATAGTGTCAAGGAACATGGCTAGTAGAAACCAATGCACTTGTGTTTGTTTAAGATTTGAATGAATGTGAATCAATGACTTTTAGAGTCTTCGGTGCGTCAGCACCTGTAGAGGTCAATGTGTGCTTGCTGCCTGGGGAGGTCGACCAGGAGTAACCTTATGCCTACTTTCTAAAGCACGAGAGCCACCACTTGACCTCAAGACCCCTCTCTCCCATCCACTCACCTTGTATGGCTAGTTAATACAGCCTTTTCTTTTTAGGTTTGCTTACTGAAAAAAATTGGAAACTGGCAAAGTTATTCCTGTGAAATAACACTGGAGCCATTTACCGTGCATACTGTATTATTACTTCATCAATTGAGATTCTCCATTGAAAATCAATTTAGATTGTTTAACCAGAGCAGAGTACAAACACAGCATATCTACTCATGAAGATAAACCACACTAACTATTTACATGTGAGATTGGGAAACAACCACGAATGACATTCGATTTGTGTAATTTGTCTGGACTAGACACACAAACCTCTGATAAAGACTATAGAATTCTACAGTCAACAGAAAACATTCCCAGTCCTGTTCTAAAATAATGCTCAATGAAAAAGAATATGATAAGCAACAAATGGAAAATAAACAGAGTGAAACTAATTAATGCATGTTTTCACACCAGATTTAGAAACAGTGGTCATGACCACTACCTTACACAACTCACAAAGACTTAGTATCACCAAGGAGAGTGTGTGTTGACAGAACACATTAAGTTCAGCATAACCCCTTCAGGCCACACTGCCCCTTTCACCTTTCACCTAGTTCCATTATTATCACTGAGAGTAGGACGTGTCCCAGCAAGCCATGTTGAGCTCGCTGTACAATTATAGCATGAAATGCTTCTTTTCACTGCAGTTAAATGTCTTTTAATTCATTTTGACTAACTGCTATAGAGTTCTTTAGTTCAAACCTACAGAGGTTCCTTACAGATCTTTAATACAGAGCTTTCTTGCATGTTGAGAACCAAACTATGAAGGTTATACATATATTTATGGTAATAAACGACTCGCATTTCTTCAGTGCAGACCTATAGAAGTTATTCAGACCTTTATTGTACATCTGCAGAGTTTACTTATATCTCTTTGGTGCAAAACAATAGAGGTCACTCATATCTCTTTTTGCATAACAATAGAGATTAATTGCATATTTTAGTACAAACCTAGAGTGGTTAATCCCAACTATCAAGTGTAAAACTATAGAGGTTCATTACGTTTTAGCAGAAACAGGTGAGACAATGCAGAGGTGAGACAAGGCTTCAAAAAAATCTAAGTCAGGAATTCCCCACATTCCTTTCATACACATCAAGCAATCCACTCCTTAATGGAACCCATTCTTGCACACAGCTCTTACCACTGCTCACTGTCAGCTAAATAGTACTTGGCCTGGTCTAACGTGACCCACACACTGGTGCCCAAAGAGAAACATACACCAGTGTAGAGATTACAGCTTCAGAACACACAGACACACACACACACACACACACACACACACAGACACACACACGTGCACTCGCGTACACACACCCACACACACACTTACCTGAGTAATGAGGGAAGTTCAAAACCAGAACTATGTAAACTGCACTATCAAATAAACTGGAATTCCTGGGCAGGCCCAGCAGGAACAGGCAAGAATCAACCAGCTTTAAAAAGGCTGGGTTTATGTGCAACCACTAAAGACCCAACCAATCTGAAGGTCAAACTAGGACCAGCCCCTCCCTGCTCCTTACTGGCCTATCTGCCTCTGAAAAGTGCCCTGTCAGCCAGTCCCAGAGCAGAGACAATAGGCTCCAAAGTTACACTGATTAACAAACCTGAGTTAAAACACAAACCGTTTGACAAGTTTGACAAGAAATTAGGCAAAAACAGACACTGATGAGGTTTACGCTGTTGATTGCCTCACTTTAACCTCAGTCTCCTTCACTTTATCCCCCAGTCAGCGCATTCTTAGGCTATTTTACACTACATTGTCCAACATCGTACACTATATGTTTAAATGTTTGTGGACACTCCTACTAATGAATGCGTTCAGCCACTTTAAGCTGCATTCATTGCTGACACATATGTGCAAATCCACATACAGGTTGTCTAGTCCCTGTAGAGAAGTACTGCCAATAGGATAGGACTCTCAGACTAGAGGGGTATAAAACCTCCCAGTATTAAGCTTTTCTTTGGATAATGATCTAATATCTGGGATGAGTTGGGAAGTTGGGAGGAAGTGTAGTGCTGACAAACCAACATCCTGACTTCTCCAAATGCACTAGTTGATGAATACAATCAAATCACAACAATGCTAATAGAAATATCTAGTAGAAATCCTTCCCTAGACAAGAAAAACAGTTAACAACAACAACAACAATAACAATAATAATAATAATAATAATAATAATAATAATAATAATAATAATAATAGAGCAGGTGTCCCACTACTTTTGTCCATATAATGTATTCTGGCTACTTCCCCTGTAATATCCAATCCAGTATTTTGTGCTGATAGAGGCCCAACACTTACAGCCATCTGACATCTACTAAATATCTAGTCATCAGGTTCAAAAGCTCAAAGAAAAATCTGAACTCTAAAAAGGATTATGGTCAAGAACAGGATTAAAACCAGGTTGATCTTGGAAGGTTAAGGTACCTGACGTGCTGAAGTGAATAAACATTTTGTTTAATAGATATTCATATATTTGCACAGCTTAACAAAACACAAGCAAAAATATCAAACACTTCATCCCCAAATATCAGGATGAACAGACCAATAAAAACAATTTTACATTGACATTTTAATCGAAAAGAAAGGTTTCTCCTGCAAAGTTCCAAGGTCAACAATCTGCAAATAGGTGTGGAAATGTGTTTTTACAGCAACAGAGCATTAACATTTGAAAATATGCATTATTATCTTGTGAATCTACTCTTTTTTAACCAATTATTTCATTTTTATCAAGTTAAACTGAGTTACTGCCCCTAATCTACAGAGGACCATGCAAACAAAGTCACACCAAAAACACAAACCTGTACAAGCTCTCTCAAGCGCCACACTACAGTCAACAGGCGGAGGTTGTCTATTGATTACCTTGTCTGTGATTGGATTAAAGAAACAGTGGCTGTGTAATCATCTTGCTGACTTCCTCTTTGAATTGCACTTGCGCAGGGGGTCAGAGTGAGCAGCTGGTGAAGTGGGTACATGCACTCAGTCACATGCTCCCCCAGCTTTTCCAGGGCAGAGGTAACCTGAACATGCCCAGGACCTCTAAACTTGGTCTGTCCGGGTAGACAGACCAATAGTAGACCCCAAGATACGATCATCCGATGGGGGTCAGCCAAGCAGACAGAGCCCCCCGCCTCCACTACTCCAGCACTCAGGCTGGGCCTGCTATTTAAAACCAGTGGCATGCTGAATGGAACACATGATGACGTGGAGAAACACTCCAGCTGCTGCTTCAGACACGTGTAGCACAGCTAACAGAGATCCACACACTAGCAGCTAGATTCAGGCCTCAAGTATGACCATTTTTAAAGGAAGGGTTTGGCAAGAAGACCACATTTACACAACCGTACCCTTATCTCTAGTTCAGTCCAAAAGCCAAGACATCAAGGCTCAGTGTTTGAAATTGGATTCTTTAATTGTGCAGAACCCACGTCTTTATTGATTCTACTGACTACCTTCAGTTGATAAGTAATCTAACACTTGCTTGCTTGTTTCTGTAAGAAGCACTATATAAACATATAGAATATATAATATACAGACTATACAGTATACAATATAGATAATAGTGCCTGAGAAAAAAAGAGTCCTGTAGGAGGGGGCACATTACACCAGTAAGAGCAGTGTGTGAAGGTTCAATTAGCAGGTAAAAGCACAGTTTTGCTCAAAATATTGCAATGCACACAACATTATGGGTGACATACCAGAGTTCAAAAGAGGACAAATTGTTGGTGCACGTCTTGCTGTCGCAACTGTGACCAAGACAGCAAGTCTTTGTACTGTATCAAGAGCCACGGTATCCAGGGTAATGTCAGCATCACCAAGAAGGACCAACCACATCCAACAGGATTAACTGTGGACGCAAGAGGAAGCTGTCTGGAAGGCATGTTCGGGTGCTAACCCGGATTGTATCCAAAAAATGTCATTCCCAAGATGAACTGACACTGTATTGGCCGCAAAAGGAGGCCCTAGTACACCATACTAATCAGTTATTGTGGTCTCAAACCAGGTGTTTCAGTTTCATTGTCCAACCCCTGTATAATATCATGAAAATACAATGTGAAAAAAAAAAAATAGGACAAAGTTGAAACAAGACATCAGCTGAATTTGGTGATGTTGACACTGGAGAGCAGCTCATCACCTCCTGATTCTGCTAGATACATAAACACTGGCTTCTATGTGAACCTGAACTTATGACTGGCTTTTCCTGAACTACTGCTGGAACAGAGCTGAAATTCGTTATACAAATGAGTGAACAAACTGGGACTGTAGTTGCTACTCTCCAAATTCCTGTTCCTGCGCTACCTCTGCTGAACCAAACTGAAGCTAAATACACACCAGTATTTTATTTTGTAACCAGTAAGACATGAGAAGGCCAAACCTGGCTTAGCAAATGGGGGCAAGGCTAAAACGTAACTGGCCAACAACACATCATGCTGAGAGAACACAATAGGACAGCAGCAACATCTGGTAATACTGGTAATACATCTGTGAATAATTACACGGTTAGTGTTGAAACTATGCTAAACGATGTGGTTTCTGTGTTCACTCCCCAGTGTTATAAACCAGCTACTAAAAGCAGACCCTAATCACCCCCACAAATCCCCCCTAACAGGAGAATCAGTGTTTTATTCTGAGGCCCAAATAACAGGGTTGTAAACAGGCTTGTGAAATGACATCAGGGTATTTTTCTCCGAAACGTCTTACTATTTATATATCGAAGAAAAAACACTCAGCAAATTATTTGGCACCTTTACCTACTGTGTCATGATTTAGGGCAGCAGTTTGCCTAAATTTTGCTCCACAACACAAGTACCTCTACCTCCTACTACAGTGACGGTTTAGTACAGGCTTCATAATGACCTCTCAGACTTATGCTAATGTCTCCCACTGGCCTGGAGTTTGTCCTTTACTGACTTTCTTGTGACACTACACCCATCCATTTAGAAGGAATGTTTAGAGAGCACATTCCACAGTTCCACAGGGCAGACTACCAGGAAGACTTCACAGTCACATGGCCTCATTACTCAATTCATACAACACAAATGCACACAGGAGATCACAAGTTGTCACAGTGCATGGATACATGAAAGAGCTCCATTATCCCACCACAGACATCCATTAGATAAGGCCAGATTTGCATTTATATTCCACGGAGCACAGCAAATTAAATATTTGGGAAATCCAGTTTCCTCATGCCTCATATAACCTAGATAACCTTCTGATAACCCAGGTAACGATACCAACTACACAATATCAGATTTTTAAGAAGATTAAAGGGGGAAAAGAAGAGAAAGAAGAAGAGAAGTAAGAAGACCAAGAAGAGGAACAAGATGACAACCAAAACAAAACCAAGAACAAGAAGCCCATAAAGTAGCAAATGAGAGTCAGAAATGAATCGACATGAAATGAAGTGACCGACTGAAATAAACACTAAGTATAAAAAGGAGTTGTCCGAAATGCTTCGGACACTTTACAAATTACCAAATTAATCCACACACTCCAGGACTCTCTCCCTATCAATTGCGATCATCCCAACACAAGGGGGTTGAGGACAAGCACATGTTTCTGTGAAGTCACAGCCTCTTTTTGGACTAATCCAGTCAACGTGTTAGCTCCTGGGTCGGCCAACATCGCAATGGAGGAGATGAGGGTAGAAAACCTGGTCTATGTGGCATCTCAGACTCCTGCTGCTGATGGCAAAGCAATGTGACCCAGGAACTGAACTTTTGTGACACTTTCTCTTAGTCTGCTGAGCCACTTGGTGCCCCACAGGTCACAATTTGCAATTCACTCCTCAAGACACAAGTCAAGACTAAACATTGTGATAATATTAAACACAGTGCATTTCACGGACTGTAAGGATGAGATCTCGACTATGATCGGACGATGATATGGTACAGATCTGACAAGACTTTTGTGATTTTTCTTCAACATATGAAAGCCATTTGATCTAAGGCTGGCGGTTATAGAACAGTGATAGGACACACTGACTCAGTAGAACTGCTTGCTTTGCTGTTTTATTTAGAGAACAAATTGTCTAATCTAAAACACACATGAGGTTCTTGACCTCCAGACCAATCTGAAGGTGCTGAGTGAACAGTATCAATTTTACAATCAATTACAATAACGTTCAATAAATTATGGATCCATCTTCGTTCAAAATACAATTTCCTTTATAGAAGCAAAGCACGGTAGGTCAAGTTTTATCCATGTTCCTCTATGCTGTAAACGAAGAACAGCAGAATATAAACACAGATTTCACAATCAACAATTTTCCTAAAGAACTGTAATCTGAGTGGTGAGATTTACACCTCTCTTAATCACCGGCTCAAAATAGTGCAATGATTTTTGCTGATGTCTTTCCAGATTTTACTCACTCCCTAAAGCTTTCAAAACAAAGATTACCAAACCTGCCATGAGTCACCAGAGCCTACATGCAGTGGGAAACACTTACTCATGTCTCACAGAACGAAAGTGAAAGTATGGCAGGTTGTGTGGGACATTTATAAAGCTTCAAGCTCATGACCAGGTTACTTTTTGCCTAAACGTAGCCACGTTTCTGTCTACGAAAACAAAAAGTTTATTTAAGGATGCAAAACTTAAAAAAAAAAAAAAATTATGCTGGTACCAAAAGACTTTTATTAAACACACAAATAGATATGTTAAATATGCAAACTATTCTTTGACATAAATAGTAGGTTCCTTGGGCTTAAACATACCTGTTGTCAGTTAACAAGCCTATTTACAACCCTGTCATTTTTGTCTTAAAATGATTGTCCTTTTATAGTAAGCTTGTGGAAAAAACTCGATATGCTTTGTGATTTTCATGACAGTGCACAGCCACATTAACATGGTATTGCATTTTAATTATTCTCATACAAGTACTAGAGTGTTGCTGTCTTCCCTGGCTCCTCTTGACATGGTCTGTGGCTAGCTAGCTAAAAACACTGTAACTTCTTTGGTTTTGCCATCAGTTTTAAGCATCGTAGCCACTTCCCTCGGCTCCTGTGGCACAACATACATTGGGCCATCACTTGCTCACTCTCATCTGACTGCTTCGACATTGACCCTCAAGCAATGCGGTACCTCAGGCCATTACAGGTAGATAACTGGCTGGTTTGTTCTCTCTGGTTGAGCACAGCAACTGGTTATCTTCATCAGCTCTCTTGTGACATGCCCCCTAAGCAGTTCTTTAAGTAGTGGGCAAGAATGAGCTTCCAGATTTGTTTCCAGATTTCCCAGATTTAATTACTGGACTGGGTGTAAATATACTGAGTCAAGACTGTTACCCAACAGTTTTGAGGGTTTGGAACTGGATGTGTTACAGCCTTGTTCAACTTTTAAAAGAGAAAAGACAAGTGTTTGAGGTTCACATTTTGTCATTTCTCGGTACAGAACACTCACTCTTCAAATCGTTTCTAACACAAGGATAGTTTGTGTATCCAATAAAAATGTTCCTTGGCTAGTTTCCTATTGGACAAGACTAAAAATGGCTAATCTGAGAAATCTAGGTTTGTGAAATATTTAATGATTTAGATGCTGGGCTACTGTACTAAAATGTACATTTTATTTATGTTACTGCATTTTGAAACTCAAATAAACATTTAACAGTTCTCTGTACTGCTAAATCAGGTTCGGTGTCTTCTATGTTCTATATCTACTGATTCAAAAACATCAGATATTGGCATGAGCCTACTATTGCCCTGCCATCACTGAAACATACAGTCATGACCAAAACTACTGGTACTCCTACACTTATCCTGATTTTCAAAAAAAAAAAGGCAAGAGTACCAATATTTTTGGCCATGACTATACCTATGGACAAAAGAGCCACCTCCCTAAGGTGTCTTGGCATGAGGCTTCAAAGGGAAGATGCGCCTGTTCATTTGTTCACCACAAAAAGCTCCTCAGCACAGAATCCACTGGCATCAAACCACCCAGTAAGCTGGCTACTGCTGGCGTCTGGTAAAGATGGCAGCAAATTGCAGATAAACAGCCTCTTTCAGGACTGACACTGGTCTACGCCGGCCCACTGTACAACACAACCACACATGCAAAGTGTAGGGGTCACACAATGCGTCTTCTGTTGGTACACAATACTCAAAGAGAAGTACAGCTGCTTCAGGGCCTGCGCGCACGCACACGCACACACACACACACACACACCATAACTTTTAGTGGACACTGGTGTTGGTACCGTGAATAGGCTTGCCAGTCCATGCACACATACATCCACACCATGTGCCCTTTCACCTCATTCCATGCACTCTATTACAGGTTACTGGTAAGGCAGGTCGAACTACAAACCCCAAACAAAGGGAGATGGACTGAAAGGTCAGTCTATAATTAGGGCTGACAAAATCCTATTGACCAGCTTTCTCAGTGTTAGGATCCAATTTCATACCATATCTCAATTATGAGATACAATTCCAGAACATTTTCTCAAACAGGTTGTATTTCAAGTTCTCCAGACCTTCTAAAACTACAGACAATTGAATTGTATGTAGAAAAGTATGTTCTTTTCCCCCCTCTCACCAGGAACCACAAGAGGGTAGATAAAACATGATCTTCCAAAACCTGTTTCTCAAATCCTCTTTAAAACTGCTTTCTGACAACAAGAAAATTTATCCATCGTGGTGAACATGGATCCTCAACTCCCGAAGTGGTGACACAACAGTGTATAGAGCTGGAGTTGCTGGATTTAAATACTCGAAAGACCCCTTCTGAGGAGAAGTAAATTCCTGAAGGTGGGGTTGTGCATTCTGACCAATCTTGACAACCAAGCAAACATTAAAAAGTCACTGGTCTCTAAAGTGGCCCTTAGTGTGTGTGTGAGCCCTACGGTGGATTAGCGCACTGTCTAGGGTTGTTTCCCGCCCTTGCACTCAGAGTTGCCGGCTGGGCATCGGCTCACCCGTGACCCTATTCAGGCAAAAGCTGTTCAGAGGTTGGATGGATGGATGGATGGATGGATGGATGGATGGTCCTTTTTGATGATACTGGTTGGAGGAGTGTATTGTTAAAAATAAAAAAAAGAAATTGGAAGATAAGAGGCTGCAAGGTGCTGAGCTAATGAGTAAACACTTCTACTGATGAAGATGTGCCCTCTTTAACTGACATTAACTTGGTTCAGCTTTAATTAGAGTATCTAGAGTAAAAACTGCCTCTTCAGATCTGGCCTTACTGTCTCAGCCTTCTCAGTCATATACTAACAAACTCCGCTCTGCAACAATTAAAAACACCCAGACAGCAACGAATGTTTGGACCAAATGTACCTTCAAACCAAACCCCACACACTTCAAACCCGTACCTTCAAACCAAACCCCACACACTTCAACCCCGTACCTCCAAACCAAACCCCACACTTCAACCCCGTACCTTCAAACCAAACCCCACACACTTCAACCCCGTACCTCCTAACCAAACCCCACACACTTCAACCCCGTACCTCCTAACCAAACCCCCACAAACTTCAACCCCGTATCTCCAAACCAAACACCACACACTTCAACCCCGTACCTCCTCCCCTGACACTGCTGTACCTCCTAAACTCTCCTCTTCAGTTTGTGCTCTGTATTTTACCCATACAAGCAGAGAAACCAACACATACACACTAGTGAATTCACACACTAGCGGGCAGTAAGCATAAGTGCCCGGAGTGGTGGGCAGCCCTATCAGGAGCAGCTGGGAATTAAGTGCCTTCAGTCATGTCCTGCTAGTTCAAGGAAACAAACACGACATTACCTACGTTACACACTGAACACACCAAGGCTGCAACAATAAACATGAATGATCCCTGGATTAGCAGGTTTCTGGAAGACTTCCTGTCACATGGAGAAAATAAACAGTCAAACAGTAAATCAACGAGAGAGTTAGTCAGACAATAAGTTATAACCTCATTATTACCACATTATATCTCATAATTATGAACAAGTTTTTCATTAGTATTTTCTCCAAGTGGTGCCGTCCATTAAACTTGTCTCACAACTGGTTGTGTGAACTCAGTGACTCCTTGTGGCTACACACACACACACACACACAGTCACACTCACTCACAGACATTTACACACACAATTACACAATTACACACAGTCACACACACACACACACACACAATTACACAGTCTCTCTCTCACACACACACAATTACACAGTCTCTCTCTCACACACACACAATTTTACGCACACACACACACACACACAGTGTAAAGACACCAACAACTCTGTTTAACCCTTTAGAGAACTCTATTGAACATAGAATAAACCAGTGACTAATCCAGTGACTACTCCACTGGCTAACTACTTCTTCTTCTCCCAGTGACTGATCCAGTCACTAATCCAGTGACTAACTTCTTCTTCAAGTGACTAAACCAGTGACTAATCCAGTGACTAAACCAGTGACTCATCCAGTGACTAAACCAGTGACTAAACCAGTGACTCATCCAGTGACTCATCCAGTGACTAATCCAGTGACTAACTTCTTCTTCCAGTGACTAATCCAGTGACTAACTTCTTCTTCTTCCAGTGACAAAACCAGTGACTCATCCAGTGACTAATCCACCGGCTAACTTCTTCTCCCAGTGACTAAACCAGTGACTCATCCAGTGACTAACTTCTTCTTCCAGTGACTAAACCAGTGACTCATCCAGTGACTAATCCAGTGACTAACTTCTTCTTCTTCCAGTGACAAAACCAGTGACTCATCCAGTGACTAAACCCGTTGCTGACCGGTGAGGGTGAAGCTGTAGATGTGGAGGAGGAGAGGAAGCCCGTCCCCGAGTGTAAACAGCGAGCAGCAGAGCCTCGCAGCCCCGGCCTGCAGCGGCGGACACGCGCATTCAGCCCGCGCGGCTCCGGCAGCCCCAGCCAATCAGCAGCGAGCGCGCGGGGGAGGAGGCGCGGGATTGGCCAGCTGGGTCTCGTGGAAAAGTCGTGACCTTTGTACAGACTTTGTGGACACGGACATGGGGGAGGACACTGACCTGAAGGACGATCTGAAAAGACATTTTCTCACAACACTACGTTTTGATACCCAGACAAGCCACTCTGTTTATCTTTGGAGTCTTTAGAGGAGGAGGGGTTACAGCAGTAGCTACGCCCATGTCAGACAAAAACACAAAGCTGAGGCTGCAGTGGATACAGAGCACCAATCTGGACTTCAGCAGAGTGGGTCAGAGTGTGGCACCAACAGCCAGAGATGGACGGGCCATCAGAAGAACCACAGGCCACTGAGAGGGTCAAGGGGTCGGTGACCACTACCCACCACCCTGACAAAACCAAATCGCTCTAGAGAAACTGAGGCCCTTCATCACTGCTCAAGTGCCAGAGCACTGAGGGACTTCTAGAGCTGTATGGGGCAACAGAACCTCATACAGATCAAAGCACCACAAATAAGGAAGAAAAAAGCTTTCTTCCCAAATTACACTGTGCTCCCTTTTTAGTGCACTATGCAAGTCAGGGAATCACAGATTCTAAACCTAACCATGGCTTTATATATTGGTAACAGAACATTGGAATAGGAATCTACATTTATTCATACAGTGTTTTGAACTATAATAAATATAAAAATATAAATAAATATATGAATACAAACAAAAACTTCGATTTAAAAAAATATCCAGACACGTGGATGGGCCTGTATTGTGGCCTGCCATCCTCAAGAAATGATGTGTTTGGTCTCTAAAATGGAGCTATTTGATTTGTTGCAATCGTCTAAGATTTTCTTGGCATAATAATATCTTTCTTTAGCATCACATTGGACTGTTTTACAGTTACACACACTCTTCACACACTTCCACCTTTTATTGTTATACAAGGAATGTAAACACATGGAACTAATTTTTCATTTTTTCAGTAGCACTATTAAGCAAGTGTACATGGCACAATAACTCGTTTTCATTGAATGGAATATATATACCTCAAACCGGTATACTGGTGCAGCTCATTTCCTCAGTAGATCGAGGTTTTCAATGAACCAGCTTGTTGTTGTTCTAAGAACTTAAAGATCTAAAGAGGCTGCAATGGGTGACAAAACCAAACCGATCTAAACCGATACCAGTTCATCAGTATTGTTTCTGACCATAATCCTCCATCCATGACTGCAGTTCATTGGTAAAGTTCAGCAGAGTTAATACATAATATTAAAATAAAGATTAATACAGATTCTGAATGTCGGTTTCACAGTTCAAATGAGTCAAATCTCACACCCAGATTCATACCTGACCTAAACTGTATTCTGGCCCTTTGGCTAAATGCTGCACACCCAGGGTCTTCCAGTTGTGTATACTGCTTATTTGATTATGTGCAATAGAAGTGGTGTGACAATGCAAATATAAGATTGTTCCAGACCTTTTAAACATTGCATCAATTATGGAGATGCATGAGAAAAATAGTTTATACAAGCAAAAAATATGCTCTTAGCGGAAGGAGCTGAAAAGACTCTAATGTTCAGAAATCATAAGGCAGGTTAGAGTGACCTCTAGTGCTGATGCTTGATAACACAATACATATCACTTGTGTGCAATATCAGTTGATTATCGTTCAATTTTAAGTCAGTAGTGTTAAATGAAAAGTGGTTATTATTTAGAGTGTATTTTACGATTATAAATACACCCATTTGAGATAGATTAACTAGATTAACTAAAATACCAGTACTCCAAATTCAGTAACCCCATTAACCACACTCAGGTACCAAAACTAGGGTGGTACCCTTCAGTTAGGCAATGTACATATTTATTTTCCATTATTCCGTATGTGGCCCAAGTTAAACGTTCTTTTATACACTATTGGATCTTGAGCTATGCTGTACTCTACCTGCTCCCAAACTACCCGACCCAATTAATCAGAGCCAAGTTTCCCAAAAGCACTTTAGCATTAAGGTCATCTAAGCTGGTAAACAGAGAGTACTCATGATGCTTGCTTGACCCTTGTTTATTTTATTCACCTTATATAAAGGATCACTCAAATAACCTTTAACACTTTAAACCCTAGGCTAATACTTTAGTGTTAAGACCTATTATTCAGTAACTGTTATAAATTACCAGCAGCTGCTAAGTGTTCAGTAAATGCTTTGAAACAATACACAACTTATACCATTGAGGATGAAGTGAGGTTGTATGTAATTTAAATGATTAGAGAAATCCCTGTTTAAATTGTCAGTCAGTCATTATCTTATCTGCTTTGTCCTGACCAGGGTTACTGTGGATCCAAAGTGTACCTGGAATCATCATCGTCAAGCAAGGCAGGCATACCCCTGGACAGGGCACCAGTCCATTGCAGGGTACCACACACACTCTCACACACCTAGGGGGCAATTTAACACTTGAGCCATTTCCTCTACCACATTCATTTTTGAGAGACAGGAGGAAACCAGACTTTGTTTAAAGTGCAAATATTAGCACTTTTAGTAGTATTTTTAATATATATATATATATATATATATATATATATATATATATATATATATATATATATATATAAAAGAGTTACACAAACATACTAGTGCTATTTTGGGGCAACAGAACCTCACTTATAGATCAAAGCACCACAAAGGCGAAAACAGGTTTCATCCATTACACTGTTTGGTGCACTATGCAAATCAGGGAATCCACAGACCTAACTACGGCTATATATATTTGTAATAGAACATTGGAATAGGAATTTACATTTATTTATATGGTGTATTGAACTCAAATATATGAATACAAACAAAAACCTTCCTTTATGCCAATATTATTGCATTTTGGCTTCCCATCCTCAAGCAACGATGTGTTTGGTCTCTAAACTGCAGTTATTTGATTTGTTGCAATCGTCTAAGCATGATAACTGTCTCATAAAAATATCACTGCTTTGGCATCACAGTACACTGTTTTACAGTCACACACACTCCACACACTTCCACATCTGATTGTTATACAATTTGTTTGATTGAACAAATGCTTTAGTACAAGTTTGTAATTATATACATCAGGTGGAACTAATTGTTTTCATTAATTATTTAAATGTTATTAAAAATAAATAGATTTTCAGTTGCATTTTTTCAGAAGTGCTATAAAGCAAATGTACATGGCATGACAAGTTAGATTTCATAGAATGGAAAACCAATATATATATATATATATAATATATATATATATATATATATATATATATATATATATATATATACACACACACACACACACACACACACACACACACACACACACACACACATACACACCTCAACCCGGTATACTGCTGCAGCCCGTTTTCTCAGTAGACGAGGGTTTTTCAACCTGTGCTCTGGGGACCACCAGCTCCATCTCTTTCTCCATCCTCAGGGTGAGGCACTAGTCCATAAGGGCCAGTCAGGCCACTTTAAGTCATAAATCAGGGCCTAATTCCCATCAGAGAAATAAAAGGCAAAAATGTTTTTCCAAAAAAGTTGAGTTTTCTTTTCATGCAGGCCATCATACTTTCCAGTTATAAACAAGTGGACCATGAGACTGAAAAGGTTGAGAACCTCTGATGTAGACGGGGAATGCGTCTGTTGGGCCTGCTGCTGCTGCTCCATCCTGTGTACTCTGTGTTTGCCCATCCACTCTGGATGTAAACTCTGAAGCAGTGTCGTAAACATACACCACACCATATTGTCAAATGTGTCATGTTATTTTATTGTCTTAAAAAGTTACACGATCCCCAAGGGGATGGGGAAATCATATACACTAAACATTTAACACCACAACTACACAAGTAGGGACTTTTAAATATTACAGACTTTACAAAAAATCCCCCATTTTAAAGTTATTATACTCAGTATGACAGATAAACATCTTTTACAGATTGACGTAATGTCACAATGAGGAACGATGTCTTTGAGAACTCTAAGAAACCCATCATGATAAGGGAAGACATTTCATGGACTATAAGCATTTCATATGAAATATGTTCAATATAAACAGAACATCCGTCTTGGATGATTCGTACACTTGTTCGTTTGTCTTGTTGTTCAGTTACAGCCATTACAGATCAGGCATTTAGTGCAAACATTTTGAAAGCAAGGCAGCCCAGGCTGCAATTCTCTAGTTTGTCTCCAAAAAAGTTGTTTCTTTCGCTCCTCCTGATGGTGCGTTAGGAAGCAGGATGCATCAAGGGATTCTTATCCCTCTGTAACTGGTGGTGAATGTGCCAGGAGAGGATCAAATCAAAAAGCAAACATTCAACAAATACACAGCCTGTGAATGGGGTTACAGATGTTGAAGTGTTGATCAGAGAGTTGTATGATTTATTAAATGATCAAAACCAAAAATAATGTTAAATAAAAGCAGGGCTAAATGTGATACAACAGATGTAATTCAGGTGTTTACAAGGGCCCGCAGACACTGTTCTCTTAAAGGGGCATTCTGGCCTAAAATCAGCATTATAATATGCCGTTTGTATTCTGTAGTGCAGAGTTTTTCCTTATCCTTATAGAGCAGCTGATTCGGAATTTACAATTCTAGATCTGTGTTTTCATGCCCAGCATGCAGCATTAAGAATCCAGGTGTGGTCACCAAGGCTGACTCCAGCTATACTCTTAAAAATAAAGGTGCTACATATGGTTCTATGAGCAATGCCACAGAAGATACCCTAAGTATGTACCATGTTTGTACATCAAATTTGTGAATTTTTGGAACCTTTAATCAAGTGCAGGTCATTTCTCTCTTTCACAAACATTTAGGGAAACAAAAGTGGTTCTTGTGTGGCATAAGCTCATATAACCGTATAAATCACAGCAGGCTGATTGATGATGGCACCCCACCTTCTGAATGCATGAAGAGTTCTGATTTAGAGTCCGTGTAATTCTAAGATGGAGTATGGGCTGGCAGTCTGAACATAGCCTAAGATGCATTTTATTTAACACAAGGTTAGCCTACAGTGGTTTTTCCTCAAACCTAGTCCTGGCAACTCCTGCTCTGCCCATTTTAGTGGATTCCCTGCTACCAAAACACCCAAATCAAATAATCAGCTCATTTGCATGTTGGGAGTGTGTTAAAGCAGAGAAACTAAAAATCCATAATTCACATCACATAGTTTTACATTTCAAGATAATGAGACAATTTTAGATGATTATACAAGACATGATTTATTTCAGTTGATCTATTTCTAGATAACAAAATAGGTAAGATTTGTTGGTCAGGTTCATCTGCAAGTGGCCTGCAAAGTGTATCATCTTTCTTAAAGCCTCTTATAGTCTAGAGCCAGCCCTGGTAGCCACTGAAGAAGAGTTTGAACAGTCATTTTTATCTACTTAGCTGTATGATTAGTAAAACAGCTGCCCTCAATTAGTTTTTAAAAGCTCCTCCCACCTTCATGTTATTTCATCACAAGGGGGTTTTCCTAGCCTTTAAAACTGAAAATCTCACTCTAGCTAATTGTGCACACAACAGCGGTGAGCAGGAATATTTTTAACTGACGTAGAGATGGTTGTGTTTTTCATTTAGTGTGCCCCTTTAAGTCCACTGTCATGGATGACTTTGGCTGTGTCCCAATTGCGTACTACATACAAATGCAATAAGGTATAGAGGAGGCACCCTTACCCGGCCTGTTTTAGAGAAACACTGGTATAGACTATATAATAAATCTCAATAGTATGGGTTTGGCAGGTCACTACACTACCCAGAAGTGAGCAAGAACTGCTATGCCAACAAATGCCACAGCACTTACATTGTGAAAGAATAGTGTTTGTTGTAACCATACTCAATTGAGGAGACTACCATTGTCACATATGTCTATGGTACCTACAACATTAATAATTAGTGCGCATTTGGGGAAACACCCTGTTAGAACAAAAAAAAAAATGTTGAGTGTCTTTAAATGGGAAGGGAAAGGACAGCACCATCACTACCGTCTTGGCGAAGAAAGCATCCGCAGCACATTCACAGTTCGCAAGCTGTTAACAGTGTGTTCAACTGACTTGAAAAAGAAAAATACCACTCACATCACCTTTAACTACTGTACAAACGGTGGAGGTAGTAGTGTGTATCTTCTGTCGTCATGTCCAGTAATTCAAGAGCACCTGGTTAACATATAAAATTGGGAAAAGTCTTGGAACATCCTTTATTTTTTATTTTTTTCCTGTGAGAAAAATGCTGTCCTTTTTTTTTTAGAAGAGAAGAATAGCACCTTTTGTATCAAAATGGTGATGCTGCCATTACATTTCTCTTGGCATCTGCATGGATTCTAATGGTTTTAGAGCATTTAAGATGATGTACACTATATGGACAAAAATATGTGGACACTTGCTCGTTTATTGTGTTTTCTGAAGTCAAGGGTATTAAATAAGAATTTGTCCTGGTTTGTTGGAGAAACAGTCTCTACTTTCCAGGGTAGGATTTCTAGATTTTAGAACATTGCTGTGAGGATTTGTTTACAGCTACTGGATGGAGCACCGTCATTCCTGTGAACACAGTTCCATTGCTCCACAGCTCAATGCTGAGGGGAGAGGGTTATATACCCCTCTAGTTCACACCTGGCCTTAGGTATGGTTCCAGTAGGTTCTGATTTTTCTGTTCCATAAAGTCCTATTCACTTGGCGATACTTTTACACTAATACAGGTGAACTGTGGGTGTTCATTTGCACATCTGTGTCAGCAATGGGTGCAAGTTGAAGTAGCTGAATTCATTCAATCAAGGGGTGTCAGCATTTAGGCATATAGTGTACATCAACCGTTCTTGTATGTAGTGTAAGACTGAAAGATATTAAGAAAGAACTCCAAACCATTTGTAGTAATGTGACTTTTTCCACCACAAACCCACAATGCAAGGAGGTTCTATTAGACTTCCAGGTAAGATGTGCTGAAACATCTCATTCTTATTGGAGGGAACGGGTACCAATCATTCTGATTACAAGGTACCCATGAAAAAGGGAGGCTTCAACCATGAGAAAGTTGTGAAAAATGTGTGAATTGGATCCATCTCCACAGGCAGAAGAGTGAGCAATACAATGCTGTGTAACTCGGATTGACCTGAGAGCAGAGAACTAACACTGAACTCTGGCAAGCTGTTTTAGCCTAAAATGACCCCATTGATACCAGTCAAAGCTCAATTTACTTGGGACTATTTTCCTAAATTACATATTAATAATTACATTTTAAGAACACAGTCAATGTTCTCCTGTCTGGTCTAAATGAACTGGATAACTGACCACTGGACTCCTTCTACCTATGTAAGGCCAGTAGGCAACAGACTAGATTCCTACCCTCCATTAATGACTATGGTGAAGTTTACATGGACTCTATTACTATCATTAATATTATTATGACCACCATTACTCATTATTACTTTCATTACTGTCAGCACACCAGAGCATACCACAAAATACCTATGTGGTGGTGCAGTTATTCAGTAATTTAACTATTTTCCTCCCAATGATAGAACATGAGCAATTCTCAGATAAGAGATTCCATGGTAAGTGAGATTCCATGCAAATCAATGCTAACATAAAACTAGTCATAAATACATTAAGAATATGTTGTTCTGCCAATAAGACTAGTTTGAATGTCTTAATACATCTGTAGATCTGATATTACTACCAGTAAAATCATAGCTCATATATGTAATGAGCTGTTTTCTAGCAAATACTGCATTACAGAGATCTGTAATTTGAGATCTAACTAGTAAAATGAGTTTAGACTTGTACCACTGATGATTTTAGGCCAACACATATTGCCATAGACAATGCATGAGTTGTCGGAGGCAAATTCAGCAAGGTTAAGGAGGCATGTAGTGGATACATTAGGCTTTTTATAAGGACACCTAGAGCAGGGTTCCTTAAGATTGACAATGTCATTCTGATCATGACAGCAGTTTCAGACCATGGATGATGTCCAGCCACTATGAAGTGATAAACGTGTGTGTAGTTGTGTTTGTTACGAATACCAAAAAAGTACCTACAGTAACTGATGACAAACAGCGTTTTTTAGACGTTTCTGATTCGAGTCCGTCTTTGCACTTCTTTAGAGCGTCCTGTCTATAAGCAGCCTCAGCGCTGTAGCAATAAAGCAGTAGAGTGGCCAAAAATCAAATGTACAGTTTCCCCACATCACCATTAGAGTCAATCATCCAAGACATGTTTTGTGTGTGAAGTCGCTTCTTTTGATTTCCACTGGAGCTACGAGACAATTCATGAAAACTTGGGTAATTTGGAAGAAATTCACCTTGAAGCCTAAATCTGTCCATGTTGAGATGTGTGTCACATTAAAGTGTCACACAGTGAGGGGAATCACAAAAGCAAGCATATGAAAGCATCTTCGAGAGTGTGGTTTGAGATAAGTGTGCCGTGAGTTGGGTAGAGTAGTTCGCACAGTGTTCATTGGTGGTGACAAGTTTTCACTGGATAGATTAGTCTTATAACTCCAGCATGAAACTAAAGAAACAGCTTTGGAGATGTACATTCTCATAGCAAACACGTCATGGCAAACTGACTTTTAAAGTAGGAAGAAAACGGAGTACATTTGAGTTTTGGCTGAACTATCATTTTAAGAGAAGGCCTTCTCCTCTCCCCTGTTCCCTACACACTGGTGATGGAGGCTTGTTTCTCGGGGCGGGCGGCAGGCGGCTCAGGGATGGAGCGGAAGCTGGGTGGCTGGTATGGCGGTGGCGGCCTCTTGGTGCCGATGTGACCGGGACTCAGAGCCATGTTCTGCCGCCGGCTGTTCTCTACGTTGCTCGAGGTGTTTGAGGCGAGGCTCTCCCGAGTGCTAGTGGCCGAGAGAGAGAAGGATAAGGGAGAAGAGAGAGAAAGAGAGAAAGCAAAGGTGTTATGGCAGAGGAAAGATGAGGAGGTTAAAAAGCAACAGAGAGCTGACAGACAGTGATGAATAATCTAGGCTGGCGGTGAGACGGTTAATACTGGGAGAGATGAGAGACTAGAGAAAGGGAAAGTTCAAGGAAGGAAGCAAGAATGGCAGTTTCTAGACAGTGTTTCCTTAAGCAGTCTGTGCCAGTTATACATGTGCTTATATAACTAGCGTCCTGTGAAAGGAAGCACTATCAATGTTATATAATAAAATCAAATTTACACAATAAATATAATCATGCAGATGTTCAGAAACTAAGGCAGTTTTTATGTTAATTGATGTTAGTTGTGCATTGATAGATGGGCCATTCTACAAACAGCTGAACAGTAGCATAGAGGCACCGGTCATCAGTCAGTGCAAAGTTCCCCAATTTTGGATACTTGAGAGTAATGCCTAGTTCTCCTCATTTGTTTCCTTGGAATTTCCTCCAATTGATTGGAGAAGGGAGAGAGAAGAAATGAACAAGACCCCCAAAGTTGCTGATATTTGGACCAGCTGATGGGGGACCTCATGCTACGTAAATTAATATTTAACAATATTAGTAAAAAAAAAAATATATATATATATCTTTTTAAAAAAGCATTAGGACAGCCTCTACTGCTCCCCTGCCGAGCACATTTAACACACCTACAAACGGTACTGGGGGCACCAGGACAAAGTTTGGGAAATGCTTCATTAGGATATTGGTTATACTTATTAAAATGATTCTGTATGTTTGTGATCAGATTTTTATAAATGGATCTGTGGAACAAATCTTTGTAATCTACTCAAATAAACACCTTTTGCTATGAAAATATTAATTCATCAGTTTTGTTCATTCTTAATCCCAAAACACTAAAATGAAGCAGTCACAGTTAATGTCTGTTTTTTCTAATATTCACACAGTTAAGATTAAGGGCGTTTACAGTTAATTTGCATTTGTCTAAATCGATTTTGTGAAATTGGCATTTTTTCCCCCAGGTGGTTTGGATTGTTTTCACACAAGAAAAAGTCTAAGGACCAAGTTGCATCAGAACAAACCACGAGAATGTTCTCTCCACTGATTGGTCAGAACTGTTCAATGCAGGATCTCGAAAGGAAATACTGGGAGAAGGTGCTACGTTCTGAACCCATTCAGTTTAACATGGATTAGTGCCAAAGATGGAAATTGTTCATAGCTGTAATGATTATCTGGCCACTATTAACTTCCCCTGAAGAGCCGTTTAGCACTTGCAGATTGGAGTTTGGACTTGGAGGTTGGAGTTAATTTGGGAGCGATTCTGTTCAGGCTTTCAAGAACCACTGTGTTTTTTAGTGAACCATCCCGCATTTTAGTGGAACCAAGGATACGTCACAGACTTCGTCATCAACAGAGGGCGCTGCCCATTTTTGTTGGTGGAAATCCACTAAACAGTTCAAAATTAGGTTCATGAACCACAAAAGAACCTGTTCCACATTGGTGGAAAAGGGCCCCAAGGTGTCTTTGGTGCACTTGTTTGGGCCCACACTGATTACTGTTTTCACACCAGTCCAAATGAGGGGAAAAAAGAAAACCAGAGTTCGACTTAACCAAAGTAAAAAGTGCTGTGACCTTCATTTCCTACTGTAATAATAAATATACAGAACTGTGTGAAAATGAGAATTAAAGAAGCTCCTTATCTCAGTATTACAATTTGTTTGCTCAGTAAAACTCATTAAAATAAAGAACATTAAAATACCATATATAACATCAATTCCTCTTTGTGCTCATTAAAGCAGCGGCAAAGCTCTCCTCATGGGACTTGATGGTTGTCATCAAACACCTGGTTTTGTAAATCAGTGCTTAATGATGCTAAATCAGGTTAGCTGGTGTTGGAATTGAACACATCCATGCGCTGGAAGCACAAGTCTTCTTACTTTTTACTGTATTTATGTCTACCTGCATTTGTTCTTATTAGATGACTAATAAAAATCCTCTTATTGAGAGAAATGGTTTTAAATATCACTTTGGCATCATGTGGGCTAATAACTTTCAACAGACGTAAAAAGACGTCAACTCTGTTTACAACCTATAGGTAAAAGGCCTGACCATTGAAAAGAATGTAAAATTCTGGGACACAAATTGTTCACTCTCTGTTCTGAAAGTACAGGACACCAGACAGTTCTAGTCTTCGCTCCCTTCTGCCCTGTATAGAGAATTATCTGCTCCCAACACACCTGATTCAACTAATTACCTCATTAACAAGCACTTCCAGAGTTGCATAAGGTGGTAAAGCATGGAATACACTAACATGTAGCGAAGGGGGGACGACGCAATTTCAATTCTTGTACATGTTGCATTAACAATAAAGCTGACTTTGACAAAGTCAACAACATTTACATTCAACTGAGCATGGATTCTGTTTGTTTATTGTAGTTTTACTGGTGACCTAGCAGTTCAAATCTAGTGATAAACCTCCAGAAGTCACTATCAAAGGTTTGAGAAGTCTAATGACTGTGGAAGTTTTAATTGTCCCTCATGTCCATGCCTGTCTGCCCTTAGTAAGTGACAGATGTCAAGGTGGCTAGATAAGTAACAGCTTCAAAATAAATTTTTGTAGTAGGGAGAATGATCAGAAAGCTACTACTGCACTATTATTGCACTGGTGGAGCTGCACTACTCCACTCAGCACAACTGATTAACCCTGCATAACCTAGAACCAGTCATGGAAGCTGGTTATATATCTCTTAGCTTCTCAACAAATGCACGGTTATAGCTTTCCATGAGAGGCACTCACAGCGTAACTGTATGCATGACCGTGTACGATGAATTAAACAACAACATTATTATTACATGATAGTGCTTTAACATTGCAGGAGCAAACTGTTAAGCTTATTTGGACTGGATTTACTCCTTGGCTAAACCCAGGGTTGGCTATGATGGCTGTACAGGTATGGTAGGGCAGGTGCTCTTCGTTCTACATGTAGGGGAGTGACTTTTCTATTCTACAACCAGGAATAGGAAAGGGGCAAGGATGCATGGTGAACTCCAAAAACTCACACAACAACACACACTTACAAACACAGAAGCGGGGATAAATACTGCAAACAAAATGCCATATGAAAAAACAGCATATTTTAATTAGCAAAACAAACAAACAAAAAAAATCACATAATTAAGAACAAAAAGACACACAGGACACACTGAAGATTCCTTGAACGTATGACACATCTCATTGGGTGATTTGGTCTGCAGTTTTAACAGTAAGCCTTAAGGCAGGGTTCAGTACACTAGAGCCTTCTTTTCATTTGAGTTCCCACACTTCAATAGATGTGCTGAGAGACTGAGATACATGCACAGGTATTAGGGGTGTAACAATATGTGTGTTCATACAAAGTAGTCACCGCACTGATGTCAGATTGGTGTATTAAGTCACCTGGAGAATATAAGGTACACATAGCCTCAGTACATACGCAAAGACTGATAAATGTCTTGTGGAACCAAATTTGACTCTGTTTTCTACACTTCTGAAAGTGTTAAGAGTGAGCATGCCCATATTGGGACTGATGCTAGAATTATATCACAAATAATCCTCTTTGTCTGCAGCGACTGGTTATTTTGCAGTAACATACCAGTGAAGGGAATGCTGATAATCAGATACAGATCAGGTGACCCCAATTTTATTCAAATGGTCAAAAGAGAGTGACATGGGATGCTTGTTCTACCATTTAACATCATTCTTTAATTCGACCTGAGAGGGAAACCCAGTCCTTTAGCTGACAACAGATCAGAACAAATGTAAACAAAACATGTCTAAACATTACTGAACTGTATTAAGGACAGTGAACTGAACAAAAATGGATGAAGGTATTTGTTAGTGTGAACAAGTCCATAAATTGATAGCAAGTAATTGTAAGCTTAGCTCAACTTCACTGGTGATGAAAAAAGGAAAAAACATATTGGGGGGTTGGTTTGAATTTTTTTAGGTTCCACTGTTGTTGTCATGGTTTAGTTAATCCTACATTTTTTACATCAGTTTGGTACGTCTGGGTACTGTTTCACCCCAACTGGTATTCATTTACAGTCCTGGAGACCTCTACTTGAACACACTTTAAAGATCTACACAATCAGATATATTTACTGCTATAATGTCATTCATATCCTTGTTATCCCCATTTTTTTTTTTACTTTTTGACAATGTGAATCACCTTTTGTGAATCAATTGCTTTTAACACTGTCAAAATTTAATTCTGAACTGTTTAATTAGTGAAGAAAGATTTTTTTCTCTAAAGTTTTTTGAGACTGTGATTGTTAGTGGGGATGTACAGAGGCTTTGTGGGATTTCTCTCAGTGTGCAACCTGTAGTAATGTATGAGAGCTTTTAGACATTAGGGAGGTAGGAGCCCAAATGAAAGGGTGCAACGTCAGGACTGGAGGGCAGAGACACAATCAGGGCATAAAGATGACAAACTGAGTTGCATTGCGTGCTCAATCAAGTTTCATTTGTAACAGGTTGTGTGTGCTTTAGGACATGTGCAGTCTTTTCATGAACATTTAGATTTTAAAAGTAAATGTCCAAATGTTACAGCAGTACATCTGTTTATGCCTTTATATTTATGACCAAAACATCAAAAATGTTCCAAAAATATAGTTGATCTTACTGCTGCTAGAATTTTATGAAGAGCACACCATGCTACCAAACAGCACCCAAAGGAACAGAAGCAACACTTGATGTACATTTGGACAACTTGGACAACAATGGTCAAGGGTACACTATTTAAAAAAATACAAATGAAAACACCAACAATATTATTCAGTTAAAAAATTGTGTAAACAATTCAAAACAAAATTTGTAGTGGCTGAACTGCAAAGTTATTCAAAGGTCTAAGGGTCTGTTTTTTTTAGTAAAGTCAATTCATTCTACAGTAGAATTAATCTCATTCACAGAGGTTGTTACCACTGACAGAACATTTCAAAGTTTGTACATTCTGTTACTGTACCGAGATTCAATAGAATCCTATGTCACGTGTTTAGAAAAAAGCCACTACTCTGCTTTTGCAACTGTGAGTAAAAAAAATGTGCTGAAGTACACTGACACTTTGTCTATTCACAGAATAGCAAACCGCTCAAGTTCAAGCAGGAGAACTACACTGGCATCCCAACGAGTGGAGGAAACCCAATACTGGACCTGAGAGCCTTACCGTGGGGAATTAAATCCACTGTCCACAGTCACACTGCTGGAGTCCATGCTGTCCAGGCGTGTGGAGTGGGCCGACTTCTGGCTATTGTTGCTCTCGCCCTCTTTGGGGCTGAGGAACGTGAGGTTCTTTTCAAACTTGCGCTGGAGGTCTCGCTCCTTCTCGCGCTCAAGAAGCCACTGCATTGTCCCACCACCTTCAAGAACCTTCTCCTCTACCTTATTCTTATGGCCGGCACCCTCCGAATCATCATCCGACACGTTGTAGTAGTCGAAGGTGGTTTCAGCACACGAGGCCTGCTCCTGGCCTGAGGATGGTGGCATGGAGGACAGGGGGAGAGGTTCATCAAAGTGTTCCTGGGTCTCCAGCACCTCTGCAGACTTGGTGTGCGGAGACTTGCGCATCGTACCTGGCCTGGAGAAGCTGCTCTCCACATAGTCCGAAGGTTTGAACAAAGTCTCCTGGCTGTAAACCTCTGCCATTTTGTCCAAGTCACTTGAGTCTGGGTTGTGTTGGTGCATCAAGCGTCCGTTAGGCAAAGGCTCAGGTGTCTGGATAGGCACCGATAATGTTATACTATTCTGTCCCATTGAGGAATCGTCTTTGTATTCCACAAGATGGGCTGAGGTCAGAAGCGGAGTTGGTCTGTCGGAGGAAATTCCCTTCCAGATGCCATCTGCAAAATCGTGGCTGGATTTCGTGAGAGGAGAGGGTGCTGAGAAAGAGGCCTCACCTGATGCACTGCGTTGGTAATAGTCATCCACAAGTGTTTTGGGAGAGCAGGACTTAAGGTCACCGTAGGCTGGCAAGCTGTCTTTGCTTTTGCTTTTCTCCAGCGGCCTACAGTGCATGGCATCTTCAGGTGTCCCCCTCCCAACATCAGGCACGCAGACATCAGTATTTAACCTAGCAGCAGAGAGCATAGCACGAGAATAGTGGCTTTTTTGGGTGGATGCCCTCAAAGTTCCATCATCAGTGTAATACCGACTCCTGTCGTCAGGACTGCACTCAAAGTCCTCAGGGTTGCCTAAGTAGGGACCCCCCAAGGGACCCTTGGAATTGTCCATTGAACGCGACCTCTCTTTGGCCTTATCTGACCTATCATTCCGTGACTTCCTCTCCTGGGTGTGGCTATGGCTGCGGTGGACTTTTGAATGCGACTGCGCCCGGGACGGTTCAGGGAAGGGCATCTCTGTCCTCCTCTTAGCCAGCTCACCTGACACGTCCCACTCAGGCGCTGTAGTGAAATGTGACTCCATGATGTTAGGGTTGCTGTGCACCATGTACTTCCCCCTGTTCCTCTCCATGGACATCATTGTTTCTCTTGGCGACCGTACCAGAGACGAGCTATAAAACTTGTAGTCCCGATCATAGGATATATCCAAGTTGGAACCCTCAGACGGGTCTCCCCTGGAGGCACGTGTCTTGCTGTGACTCCGTGACTGTTTGCCCTGCTGGGCCTTGCGGTGGCCACGGCCTCGCTTGCCACGGGCACTTTGTTGCGCAGATGCACTTGCTTTGTTCCTCTGGGCCTTCTCCTCCTCTAGACGCTTCATTACAGCCGTGTGCCTTGCCAGGTTCTCTACCGTTAAATCTGGATTGATGCGTCGGATTATCTCCATTTCAACATCCCGTGGAACAGCACTGGGCGTCTCCTCGTCCCGCAGAGGCCACTCCTCAGGTGGAAACTGGGCTGAAAAGGTGGCCAGGTGCTTTGTTTTGTCCTTTTTAAAGCTCAGCCTGAAGAGTTTCAGGCCAAACTTCTTTGACTGCTTCTCACTGCCTCCTGTACTGCTGCTCCCGTCCCTTTGCTTGCTGCTGCCATCCGCTTTGAAGGCAAAGCTTAAGGCGCTTTTGCTCTTCTCAGAGGGCTGCTGAGGAGGTGGAGACACTGGATATGGCGCTTCCTTGTGTTCCTTGGACCTCCTCTGTAGCGTGGAGGTGTGTGTACTAGGCAAGTCCTCCCGGTAGCTGTCGCTGTAAGGCTCAGAGTGGTTCTTGTGGTGCTGCCGCTCCCTGACGCAGCCCGAAGCAGAGGGCGTTACAGTGCCTGAGGGAGGAGAGGAACATGGCTGCTGCATGGTTGCTGGGATCCTCTCATCCAGGTGGTACCACTTGCTGTTGGTGCGAATGAGGGAAGGCGTGATGAAGTAGGTCTGGGGGGTGACAATGAAATAACCCTCTGGTGTGGGGTAGATCTTACGTTCCCGGACAAGCATGTTGAGGGTATGGCGCAGGATCTCCAGACTTGGAGTTGGCACGCCTGCGGCAAACACATAGATGTACACAAGTCAAAATCATTTTAATGAAAAGTTATTTAAAAACAAATGTTAAGAAAAAAAGACATTCCTTCTGCATATATAAACACACACACAAATATATACACACACACACACACACACACACACACACACACACACACACACACACACACACACACACACACACACACACACACACACACTCCTATATCTGAGCTTGCACAGTGTTCGTTACAATAACCATTCATTATTTTACCAGTGTCTCATTCAGTGTTCCTATAAATAGTTGCATTTTAACGCAGCATATAGACATTGCACCGCAGGGTCTGCCCCGGCTGTCTGGTTCATTCGTCTCGAGCTCTGCTTCATACACACAGCGTTGCTGCTCTTACCCTCTATTACATCATGAGGCGCTTACAGCCAACGCAGCATGATGCAACACTCACGACTGCAGGAAAATGCATGGGGTAACACACCATTCAGAACTGCATGCGCTCAAGAGGGGAGACACCAGCAGACATGCCTCTTTTTGTACTACAAATAATGCCACCAAGGAGTATGTTGATGTAATCAATGCAAAAAGTGAAATAGAGAAGGTGGGTCTGTTCCAAAGCAGAGTTTTCAAGAACCCCAGTTTTCTACCTCAAACATTGGGCACCTGTGTTGACCTTTTAAGATCCTATTGAAATCTTCTGAACATCTGCAGTGTGTAGATCTACACCCTGTGCTGAGCTTTGAGACAATCCACTTAATGACTGCTGAATTTTTAAAGAAACTGGTGTCTGTACTTAAATATATTCATGTGTTTTTGTGTTTAGTATATTAACTTTTTAAAGTCAAGATCTACCCCACACCTGGCTTTAGACATGGCACCGATAGGTTCGTGTTTAGTCATATTCTACTAGTAGTACTTCTCTACAGGGACTAAAGATGCTCTGTGTGCCTTTGCACATTTGTGTCAGCAATGGGGGCAACTTAAAGTAGCTGAATGCATTCATTAAAAGGGATGTCCACAAACATTTGGACATAGTTTGTGTCGCTGTCCAGTTTTTGACATTATGTGAATCTGGCAGTTGTCCTTTACATAGTGTCACATTTTCATAATGGATAAACAAGGAACCAGTGTATTCACTTACGGCTCAAATTGAATCGTTTGTTCTCTGCCTGCATTGCATTCGTAGTATATGTAAGTGCTTTGTGTACTACTGGTCCAACAGTGATTTTTATGGACTGAAAAGAGTTTCCTGAAATTACATCATGCTTGCTTGCCAAGTTGCCCTATTGATGAAGTGTAATTGATATTCAGTCACATACGAAAGACACTTTTCATTAACACCGTGAGTCACAGTCGACAGCTGAAAATGAAACATGCTTAAAAACAGCTGCATACATACAGCTAGAAAAAGGACTGTCTCCTAATTAAGACCAAGAACTCAAACAACAAATCATTAACAGAGTAACTGAGTTTAATCCATACAGCTTTAAATGGTTTTATATGTGTTATTTGTTATATGTAGCTTAGCATCAAACAGATGCAGGATGTAAAGTAGTAGAAAGTCCTGGTTTATTTTGTTACTAGCAGTACTCGAGAAACCAGGGAAACCAGGGGAAGCAATTGGGGGCAAGGCTGAAAGCAGACCAGGCCACATTCTTTTCAGCCTTCTAACAGCACATAGCAAGGACAGCCAGTAAGACTCAGAAATCATTACAGTGCTTTTGGTACAATCTACAAATTACACTATAGTATGTGGGCTCTGTGAGCTTTTGGAGGTGCCATAAGGCAGCCAATCAAAATGAAGCTTATAATAAGGCTGGTAAATAGGCTTTTTAAACATGAACCAAAGTCACTTTCTCCATTTCTGTATTAAAACACCTACTTAGACGACTTCATATATTCATTGATATCAAACTAAAATAATATCCAGTAAACAATATGAAACTAGTACAGAATTAAGTACTGAAGTGTGCTCACAATTAGGCTCATAGGGACAAATAATTGTTACCCCTACAATAAGGGTAATTCAACGCTAAATACAATTTAAATACTAACAGCAGTAGCATTATATCTGTCTAAGCATCCAGCTTCCGTCAGTGCACATTCCAGTGTGTAACTAAGTTATGGTTATGCGCCTCACATGTTTTGAAGGGTTCCAGTGCTACAATGCTTATGCCAGGTGAGACGAGTGGGATGATATCTCAGGATCGTAATGGTAATTAAGCTTTTGTTAGCTTGCTCTGGATCTTACTGACCACTCCACACACATCCATATATGCAACTGAGTTACTTCATGTTACCATGTGTTCTTCGAGAGACCTAAGTGTTTACCCTCGAGGGCGCACTGAAGAAAATCACTGCCAAGTTCAATAAAGAAATAATGCTTTAAGGGATGACTTTCCAAACCGGAGAGAAGTCTATTTCAGGATTCTGGACACAGTGGACAGCATTTCAAAAGGTAAGATCGCAAATAATAAATAATCAGTCATAATTCTATCTGTTTCTTCCTCAATAGGGTCGCAGTGGATCCAGAGCCCACCTGGAGTCCTCGGGCGCAAGGCAGGAATACCCCCTGGACAGGGCACTAGTCCACCACATGGTACCACACACACACACACACACACACACACACACACACACACACACACACCTAGGGGGCAATTTAGCCTGGCCAATTCACCTACCACACAGGATGAAACCAGAGTACGTGGAGGAAACCTGCACAGCCATGGTGAGAATGCACTAAACACCTCACAGACGGTGAGTGGAGCAGGGATCAAACCCACAACCTCTGGAGCTGTGTGACACACACAAAAACCTGCAGCTGGAGCAGGTTTTTATTTGTTTGACCCAACACTGGTCAGACAATCTGAATGGATCCGGTCAAGAGTCAATGATTACTGAGCCTGAAAGATAAACAATGGACCAACAAAGCAAAACAACCACGCGTTCCCTCTACATTCTGGCACTAGTGCATCTCTGGCACAGAAGCACCATTTAAATGGAAATTCATATAAGAATAAATTTTTTTACATTTTTGTTTTTTTCGTTTTTGGTCAGTGCAAATGGTGGCATAAACGATGACCACAGCATTGTTGTTCTTTGATGTTTAATCTTTAATCCTAGGTAACACAGGGTTGAATTTGTGTAGTTTATGATCTGTTCATTTCTCATTTGCCATAAAAAACATCAAAACTAATTGGTGAAGTGTGAGGTGCCCAGTTTTCTTCCAATCTGCTATTACTTTAGAAATTGTGTCGTGTACCCAAAGCTTTAGCTGTTAATTTATGAACAGCTGATCTTTGCTCACCTTACATCACTCTCATACCTGCCTTACACACCTACCTGTTGTCTGTGTGTGTGCGCGTGTGTGTATAATATATATATATATATATATATATATATATATATATATATATATATATATACACACACACACACACACACACACACACACACACACACACACACACATACACACACACACACACACACATATATTATATATATATATATATATATATATATATATATATATATATATACTCTCATACACTTGCATCATACTTAGTGAACAAACTGTAAGTTGCACAACTAATGAATCAGTGAAAATAAGCATAGCCTTAAACCTGCAGATCTTCTGCTGAGTTTTCTCCAGCTGTACCACACTTGTACCAAGTCATGCTGAATCATCCACATGACTTCCATCCCTCATCTAGATAAGCATACAGCTTCAATACCGGGGCCACAGCATACATCTCCTATGAGCTTCATCCACTTTTTTCAAAAAATGCCCGGCAAGTCTGTCTGTATTGTAATGATCGTTTACAGAGATGCTCATGCATTGCCCAGAAATCTACATTCTGGTAGGAGCTAGGTAATATGCTCGATATTGTATCTATATCAAGGATGAGCAGTAATGTTTATATCGAGATTACATTCTGTTTCAATCTAGTGGAAATCTTGTTGGTCTGCTCACCCCCTGATGTGTGCCTCCTGAATCAAAATACATTCTCTCTCACACACCATGGAGGGGGTATATGATGATGTGGTGTGTATAAAGAAGAAATGAAGATCAAATTTCTATATGTTTAAATATAGTTTAAGAGATAAAAAGGAGAAGCAGTGAAAATTTCAATGTGAAAATAGGAAACATATATTGTATTGTGTATATCTATCTATCTATCTATCTATCTATCTATCTATCTATATATATATATATATATATATATATATAACTCTTTGCTATATATATATATATAACACACACACACACACACACACACACACACACACACACACACACACACACACACACACACACACACACACACACACATATATATATGTCCATTCAGCTGATATATATATTGGTTGATATTTTTGTCCAACCCTAATTTCTTTCTCTCTCTCTCTCTCTCTCTCTCTCTCTCTCCCTCTCCCCCTCTCCCCCTCTCTCTCTCATGAATAGGTCACAAACTGATGAGTACTGGTTGGGTTCAGATTTCAGTGTCATGAAGTCAAAACCTCTGTATTATTTAATCTATAATCAGTCAGTCAGTGAGTCATTATCTTATTTGCTTCTTCCTAAATAGGGTCACGGTTGACCCGGAGCGCACCTGCAGTCATTGGGCACAGTTCAGCAATACGCCCTGGACAGGGTGGCATCCATTGTAGGATATATATTATATATATATGATGTAAATCTATATGGCTAAATGCAAGCACAGGAGCCCCAGCAGAGAGCAGCTGTTATTTAGTGCAAAAGGCTGTGCAAATGGGCTAATTATAGAAAGCCGACAGAGCTGAGGTCACTGCAATCGCTAAACCATTATGTATTATGCCTGGAGTGTTTCTAAATTTACTTCACTTCACTGGGTACAGCAGAAATGAACGCAGATGCAGAGAGGAATCTAGTGCTATCCAACACTTCCAGGTTGAGAACTGATCTGACATCAGTACCTGACCTCTCTGATGATCTTTTGGCTGGATGCAGTCAAATCCTCACTGCAGTATATCACTATCTAGTGGAAAGTCCTTCCATTCAGTCTTATCCCAAAGGTATTGGGTACTACTCCACAGCTCAATGCCATTATATCCCTCTAGCTGATTCTTGATACTTGGCCAGATGAATTTAGATTCATACTGGAGATTATACAACCGTGTCAGCAATGGGTGAACGACCTTGAGTAGCTAAACACACTAATTACAAGTGATGACTGGATAGTTTGGACACAAAATGTATTGTGACTTCAATGATCTAGTGAAAACTCCAAAAGAATTCAAATACAGCTCAAACATGAAGTAAAGCAGCAGTTTCAAATGGAAAAGTTCAATTTCTATATTTATAAGAAGCAGCAGTTAATCCGTGAATTCTGGTGGTTATGTTTTCACGAGGAAGTGTCTTGTCATGGAAATAGTACAGTACCTGGGAAGCATGTTGCCAGGTGCTCGATGAGCGTCTCCTGTGTGACCGTCTTGCGGGCAGAGTTCATGGCCGAAATGGCCAGGCACAGTATCTCCCCCAGTGGGATGAACTGGGACTGACTGATAGGAGACATGCTGATAGGAGACACATCACCTGCAGAACAAAACCAGAGGGCAGACATTAGCAACATTCAGGCCAAATGCTGGTCGAGTGTGTTGACACTTTGGGGTCCAAAAAAAAAAAAAAAAAAACATTATAGGAAAAGCTTTTGCATTCTCTAACACAGCCTAGATGACCATAGTGTTTGTGACGGGGTGGTTTTGTCCGTGGAGTCTGACAGTTATGTGACAGGCTGATTAGTATAGGGTAATGTATTTAAATCTGTTCAATAAGTTACCCCGTACAGTCCGGATTCAGGCAGGTTAAACAGGGTCAAACAATATAAACAAAACAACTCACTTGCAGGTCTAATAAAATGAGCTCATTCCATTCACCAAACATACTCAACAAGACACAAACGGCATTACCTAGTTTAAGGTACACTGCAGTTTCAGTCTGTCTAATTAGGGCATCGGCACAAGCGCTGCAGAGTATAGCAGTCCCGTGCTGAACTTGGGGATACAGGAACTGTGCCAATCTGAGCTCCATTTTAGCACTTGGCCTTCTTTTCTGGTCCCTAAAAAGAGGAGCATCCTTCCTATTTCTGCCCTTTACCAGGTTTTATCACTGATTCTAACAAGGCTACTCCAAACCAGAACTTAACAGACTTGTATAAACCACACACACACACACACACACACACACACACACACATCTATATGACACAAATCAAATGTCACTTTATGTGTACAAAAAAAATAACTGTTTACCTTTTTTGAATGAAACTGTAAACATCATGATCTTTTACATTATATTCTAATATTTTGGTTCCCAATTTGTGTATATATACTGCTACCATGAGTGCCACCACCACCACCACCACCACCGCTACAACTACTACTATTGTGCGCAGGGTCTTAATGGCAATGGAAGCTGAATTGTGATGTCAGTCAGAATGATTACTGATTACTACTGATTTTGCAAGTTTTCCCACCTACAAAGAATGGAGACGTCTTTAATTTCAAGAAAGCGTTTCAAGGTCCCGGAGTGGCCTAGCCAGTCATGAACCCAACAGAAAATATTTGAAGGGAGATGAAACTCAATGTTGCCCTGTGACAGCCCCGAAACCTGACAGATCTGTACGAAGGTTTGGGCCAAAATCCCCCCAAAAGCCCCTACCTCCCAAACTTGAACCAAGAACTACAGGAAACTACAAATACGTATTTAATGCAATAAAATGCAAAATACTTATTTAAAAATCATACAATGTGATTTTCTGGGTTTTTTCGATTCAGTCTCTCACAGTTCAAGTGAAGTTCTATGATAAACATGACAGATCTCTCCATTCTTTGTTGGTGGAGTGGTTTATTTTCCCCACTGTAGATGTTAAACACACTTAAACAACAATTATAAGAAACCTGACTGCTAAACTAAATAAGTGAGTTTAGAATGTCTCATTTTATAAACGTTCACTAAAAATATTATAAAAACAGTATTCATTATCGGCTGATACACAACATTAGGAGCCTAGGATTGGATCAGAGGCAAAACAACTAAGTATTGTAAATCAATTTATGCAGCTAAATTTCACAGCTTTTATTCAAGTAATCCTGTAACTATAACTAGTTCCAGTGACCTTGCCCAATCAAATCACATGACATACAGTACCTCGTCACATAGTTAGAAGCCCTGAAGATGAGCAGTTTTCTGCCAACAGGACATGGCACCTGGACACTAGCTTTTAAGATCCTGTTCAATCTTCTCACACAGGCGAAGTGAGGACAGAAACGGCAGGTTAATGCACTGTCCTGGCCACAGCAGAGAAAGGCTAAGCTGATTAGCCCAAAACGCCCATGTGAGCAGAGAGCACACCGAACTTACTGTACATGTGCGGCGAGGGTGAAATGACCAGGGTGACGAGGGATGAGTGAAGCAGATTAAAAATAATGAGTCCCTCCATAAAGCTGATCTGAGATCTGCTTGATTTTGCACTGTCTGGGGTTAAGGAGTGAGGTTCGAGACATGAAGGGGCTGGTCCAGATGGAACATTACAGAACTGTGATGGGAAAATCACTGCTTTCCTTAGAATTGGTTTCCTAAGATTTAGATCAGGGGACTGAGAAGGTTTGTGTCTTTTCAGGTTCTCCATGGTGGTTTGGAAGTACATATTGTGTCAAGATGTCTTTTTGTCACTTTCTCTCCAACCTAGGAGAACCCAGAACCTCAACCTCGCAACTCACATTTCCATCCAACTTCAACATTAGGCTGAAACTATTGGGTCACTTGTTTATCTGCATGATGGTCAACACTTTAAAAGTAAGCTTCTGACCCTCAGACACTCAGTCCTGCGGGCACTCTGGTCTATCTGATGTAAGACACATCCGTCTCCTGCAAGAAACCCAGCCACCACTCCCTCCCCATCTAACTGTTTTCTTGACAGTTCAAGTAAAAAATGTAAATGTGAGGTAGTGATTATCTAACATCCTGACGTCATTAATGCTCCTGTTGTTGAATACAATCATGTCCACACAGCTATGCTTCATAATCTAGTATAGGGCTGGGTAATATATATCGATATTTATATTAATATCTGCATACAAACAGAGGGTGATATGGGCTGAGCCGATATCATTAATGTTTAGTTATAAATCATTCGTGCTCTCATGTTCACAGTATACAGGGCGCATAACAGTGTGTTAAATTCCATGTTTAAATATAGTAAAACAGTACTTTTCACAATATATATCATGTTGTATATTGACCATCACCCAATGGTCAATTGTTTTGTCCATATCGCCAAGCCCTAATCTATAAAGTTCTATCCTATCCTATCTTAGTAGAAAGCCTTTGCTGGGCAGTAAAGACAAAAAAAATAAAACTTAAAGATAAAAAAAGAATAAACCCTATTTTACCCTTGAATTCAGAAGAATGAATGAAAATGCAGAGGTCCCAATACTTTTGTCTATAAGAAGCACTGGCCTCCACAGTTCCCCTGATTATTCCATACAGTAGTAACTGTAAGCTGAAAACACTGCTCCAGACCTTGTTTGTTATTCCAGTCCTCAGAACTCTTTTTTTTTTTACTAACAATTAACAATCTGGTCAACATAACTTCTTTATTTGAAGAACAATTCTACAAGAAAGGCAACTTACTGAAAAAGTATTGGTACTTAAGAGTGATTCACTGATCTGAAATTTTAACTTTTAAACATCAAGATAAACTAAATTTAAAAAAATTAAACGTGCAAGAGTTTAAAGGGCTTCAAACTGAAGGGCTATGACACCCCCTTTACTGCCCAAATTAACAGCAGCACCATCAGCATCCTGCCAGTTACTACACTGATCCCCAAGAGCAGCAAATTGCTTTCTTTGAGGCGGCTAATTTAAAAAAAAAAAAAAAAAAAAAAAAAAAAAAAAAAAGCAAAACTACTTTTTAATTTTCATGTTATTAAATTTATTTAAGAACATTATGTGTGTATTTCATGTAATATTTGCACAGACATCTTTTTTTCCAATGCATCTGTGATGATAACTTGGGCACGCACATCATCATTGCTGTAAGTCGGGTTTACGTTCGAGCCATTTCTCTTCTGAAGAGTTATTTTGCAGGATTGTAGGCAACGGCAAACTTGATCATCAGCTCGCTTTCTCTGATGATGTGTTCGCCGCTGCCTGCCCCTGAAGGGCAGTGGGAAAAGGGGACACTTGGCATGTGTTTTATAGATGTGTGTGCTTTTTCAGTATTTCAATTAGAAATGTATTAGAAGTAGACACTATTGCCAGCTATGGTCTTCTTGCAGTCTTTACAGATGAGTAGATGCAGTGCATTAGATTATTGGCTTTACTGTCCCTTTGCCAGGGAAACTGGCTACGCCCCTTTGAAATGTAAACAAATTCTCCATTTTAATTTCAGTGGGCTCTGACTCCGTCTCTGGAATAGGGCTTGACCTAATAGTAATTATACTCATTTGAACCACTGTGTTATACACACACGGGAATTAGACCTCCGCATTTTACCCATCCACACACACAGTGATACACACACACACACACACACGTGACCACACGTGCCCTGAGCGGTGGGCAGCCCTATCCTCAGTGCCCGGGGAGCAGCTGGAGAGTTCAGTGCCTTGCTCAAGGGCACTTCATTCACGTCCTTCCACTTCGGGGATTCAAACCGGCGAACTTCCAGTCACAAGGCTGGTTCCCCAACCACCACAGCTGCTCCCAAATAACCTGGGAGGTGGATACTTCCATGTCAGGACACTGGTTATGATTTTCGGATGGATCACGCCTTAAATGAACATGCTTAACAAAACATTTTTCAATATTTTCATCCTCACTCATCATCCGTGGCTACAGCCACTCGTTATCTGTTGGGCCTACGCTACTCACCTCTCTCTCTGACTGAAGCACACATTTAAGAAGGCCTTCACTACCTCTGGTTTAGACCACGATATGGGCCTAATAGTGTCTGTTGTTGAACCACAGGGAGACTGTCAGAGTCGTGGAGACTATTCCCCTGGCCTGGCATGTGGTATTATTCCCAAAGCCATACTGAGAGACGAGGGCTGGGCTACGTATTGATACTTATATCTGTATAGAGATATAAACAATGCGAGGCATGGGCTCAGGCAATATTGTTTATATTGAGATTTAAAGTTTAAATAACGTTCTGTTTCAACCATGCTGTAAGCTTTTTTTTTTTTGCTTCCTTGTTCTGCTCTGCCCCCCTGCTCTCCTCCGCTCCCTTCATTAGACACACTAAAACTGACTCATTACAAATATATAATAGTGTTTATATTTAGAATCTAATTTTATGACTTGCATAGTGCACTACATAGGGAGCAGTGTGCAATTAAAAAAGGAATAAACCCGTTTTCTCCCGTCTTTGTGGTCTTCGGTGTGTTTTTCTCTCTACATAGCATGCTCATGCAAGTGGACATAGCTTTATCAATACTGCAAAGTTCTACTTTTACTTTTCTCTGAGGCTTGAATTTAGTTTAACATGGCATTCGTCCACTCTTCAGCCGTAAATATCTGCTGCAGCATGGAGGAGAGCACATGGTCAAGAATTCCAGCACATTATGTAATTTGGGCACTTTTTGACTGTGGAACTATCAACCGAAAACAAAGGACAATACAGACTGCTCCGAGTTAGGAACTAGTATGAGATTCCCGATGTAACGCCAGGAACATTCACAGTGAAGCAACTACGTAACAGTTAATTCTGTATTGTTCCACATGAGAACAAATCCATTCAGCTCTTTCCAGTGGAGCAGTGCTGTTTCTCCTCCCGTCTTGGCCCGTTTGATCAGGCTTTGATCAGGCTGACAGTGCTCTGAGCAGAGCGAGGACAGTGACTGCATTCAACAGGAGGATGATACCAACACCCTGCATTACAATAGACAGAGAGAAACAGATCATATTCACTCTGAAACTCAACCTTACTGCCTTTAGCATATTATTGGAGGGGTGTGTTAAATTTATGCTGATATTAATTATTATGAAATAAACAGGCGGATGTAATCAATCCCAAACAATGCAGAAGAAATGCATACTTGTTTACAAAAGTTTGGGAAATCTCCAGATCTCAGATCACACGTTGATTTTCTAAATTTAAAGGTTAAATTGTCTATAGAGACACACTTCTAACTTTATATTGTATTTATAAACTTTATTTATAATGTCACATATGTTTTTCACATTTTGTCATCATTTGAATCTGGCTTTTTACACTTAAAGGGTAAATAAAACACTACAAAATGGCTTGGAACAAAATAATTTTGTAGGTTGTTGCTTCTCCTGTAAAAGTTGCCATTTTGGAGGTATACGGTTTTTGTGTGACAGCAACAATATAAAACGTAAAATGTGACCTGTACAAAAATTCATCATATTTATGTTTTCCCAGTATCTTAAATTCACTTAATAAATAAAAACTCAGAAAAAATGTCATATTTAAGCTTGATTTGTGGGGGTTTATTCACTTATCTTCACTCAAACACAGGGGTCATTTGAACATGTGTGGCTAAACCTTTGCAGAAGATTGATCTAAATTATAAAGACAAGACAGATAAGCCATCCGACCCTAAACACCTTACACATTCAAAAAACGTAACCTTTCTCTTCCAAAGTCAACTAAACTCCCTAAATACAGCTGATTGTGACAGTAGGGTCTTGAATGTGCTAATGTAATTCAACTTAGTGGAAACTAATAACAAAAGCCAGACTTGATTTTCTAAGATGTTAACGATAAACTGACAGCTTTCCAGAGTGTGGGACCTCAGAAGAGAAATATAGATCCTATCTGGCCTCCTGGACCATTCAGGGATCAAACGTACCACTCAATCCTGACGCAATACAAGCCAAGTTAACTAAAGCCACCTTGAAAAAGCATGGAAAAATCGAATCTTAGTACCCTTAGAGACGGCAGGGATATCCGAGGAAGTGGGAAGAGAGAGAGGGAAAAAGAGAGAGAGGGAAAAAGAGAGAGAGGGAAAAAGAGAGAGGGGGAAAGACATTTACAGAATATTGGAAAAGTCAGCTGGTCTGAGTATATTTGAGCATTTTACTACATTAACGTTAGGCACAGTACAGTAATCACTTTCTGATTCATGATTTTAACATTTTGAGTCAATATTGATGAAAAAAGTCTTAAGTCTTTATTAAATTTTAAACAAACTTAATAAATGAAGTATCTAGAAGTGGTTACCATAGACTATTCAGTCACCAACACCATCCTGTCTCTGCACTACACACTAGCTGATAGTGTTACACAATTAGTGAAGATTCATATTTTTATATTTCTGGATATGCTGCTTCCTTAGTCTCTGACTTATTAAGGTGAATCTAACAAAACATAGAATAATAATGTTTATTGTTTGAAGACTCCAGACTATTCTATTACAGTTTGCTAGATCAAAACTAAAAACTACTTTCAAGTCATGAGACCCTGAATGTGTGTCTACTAGTCATGCAAGCTGTCTGCACAAAACTTTAACACTTTATATCTCCAAAATGCTTTTAGTTATGTCCTGCTCCAGCATGTCTTCAAAATTCTGATGGTGGCATTATTGTTATATATATATATATATATATATATATATATATATATATATATATATATATATAAATATAAAATATAGGTTCACTTTGAATCCATCCTTTGAAACGCTTCATCTTTAAATGAAAACTTTTCCCTCAGTTTAACTCATGAAGTGTGGTCCAGGTCATGTCACAGGAGTTTGTGAATGTGTGAACATGTGACCTCATTTACAGTGTGCTGGTGTATTTGGTCAGTGCTTGAAGCAAACACAGTTCATTTTTAGCTTCTAAAGTTTCAACCGATTTAACAGTTGAAACTTTATCAATGATTACATTTAACCAGTTCAGACTCCATTTCTAGAACTAAAATATGAAGATGATATTGTAATGGAATTTTAAACTTAATATTTACAGAAGTCATGTGACCTCTACCACTAAAAGAAAAAACAGCAATGAGCTGCTCGATTAATTGAACTGACTGTTATTTTGAAAAGTATTCAAAACAGGGTCTGGGCTCCTGTGAGTTCAATTGAAATCAAGGTAAAACATTTCAATTTGAAGCATTTCTAGAGGTTCATTTATTTTTATATAAACAGCAATATAAGAACATGCAAACTGTAATATTGCAAACCAAAAACAAACCTTTAAAAAACACAGTGATGTTATGATAGCTCAGATATTATTCATTATTCAGTTCAAAACGTTCAAAGAGATCCAGAGTTATCTAAACTTCAATACAACTTTTTCAATTCTTGTCTCGGGCTCCAACAAACCCAACCCATAAAATCAACCTCTATAGTTTGCAGCTACTTTAACACACGTCCAGCCATTCGACTGTGGGTGCGTGTACGACATAAGGCTCATCTTATACTATAACAAGAACCAGGGTACGAACAGCCACCATTAAACACAGAAAGTGAATCTCAGGCCTGCCTGTGGAGAGGACAGTCATCCTGCGGGACAGAGAGAAGGGGTCCGGCAGACATTTTCAGTTTGTTCTGTCCTGTTCTGGCTGTGACCCCCTCCCTCCCCTGCAGCTGACTGGGTGTTGGGGGTAAAGCACAGCTGCAGTGGTGTCTGACGACTCTGAAGTGGGAAAAACACCCTGGACCCCTCCTCCGACAAACCACAACAACAACTGCATCACACATCCCACCAGAGACTAAAGTCATCATGGAACGAATGACAGGAGCAGGGACACCCCACCCACTCCATATCTCTCTCTCACTCTCTTTCTCCCACATGGCTTAAGTATGGAAGAATGAGAGAAAGAGAGAGGAGGAGAACTCCACAGACTGATTTACAAAGCTCTCTGTGTGTGTGTGTGTGTGTGTGTGTGTGTGTGTGTGTGTGTGTGTGTGTGTGTGTGTGTAAGCAGATGCAGTGAGCTATCACCAAATCTGCCACCATGAGTCCACTTCCGAGCGTTCATCCGTTAATCGGGACCCTGAGTGAGAGACAGACAGACAGACAGACGAGGGGGTGGGGGGTGGGAAGGAGTGATAGTAGAGGTGTAGAGATGCTGGTGCAGTAGTAAACAATCCCGTTCAGCGGGGGCTTCTTTGTCCACGCATCCCTCCACCAACCCCACCCCCTTCTTTTGTGATTCACTCTGACGACACCACGCCGCACCGTCCCCATTACACCTCCCTGATGCAGCCGGAGCTCAAAAATGCAGAGAAACACACACACACACACACACACACACAGCACCGCAGCAGAACACAGAGATAGAAAAACACTCCTCTACCTCTGCTCTTCTTCCACAGCTCCAGCTCCTAATCCAAACAGAGTGTTTTCCAGCCTCTTTCCCAACCTTCCGCAGACAAATGAGCATTCAGCCAGGGCTCTCTTACCCAGCATGCTCTGGTCCACACAAAGACAGGGGAGGTGTGACCAATCACATTGTGACTGAGCTCACACTGCTCCACTTCCCCTCCCTCCCCACCCTTCTCACTCACTCCGGGAATGCCCACTGACACTCAGGCTAGTGGGCGGCCCCTTCTCTCACCAGACCGTTGTTATAGCAACGCTTCCCAGTAGTACCCGGCTCCGATTCCGTGAGCCATTTTTACCTCCATCTTTCTCTCCCTCTTTCCTGCCATCTCTATATCCAGCTCATTTAATCCAGAGAGAGAGGGGGAGAGAGAGGGGAAGGGGAGAGAGATTTGCTTTGTTATCCAATTAGACAATCCCAGGGCTTGTCGAGTTAGTCCTTGTTTACAGGTCAGCAGTATTTGTTTACAGAGATCAGCATTAACACTGATGACGTGTTCACACTACTATACATTTACGTTTACGACATTTAGCTGATGCTCTTATTGAGAGCGACTTACAAGGCTGCTCGTGGACCAGAGTAGGGTTAGGAGTCTTGCCCAGACACCCCAGTCGCCCACATGGCGTGGTGGCTCACTGATGGTGTTATCTGTGGCACCACACCTACACTATATACAGTATTACGACAATTTTAACACTACAGTATTAACACACACCCTACCCTATGCTACACACTACACTACCTACCTATACCTATACTATACCACTAGACTACACTACAGTACACACATTACATGCTACGCTATGTAATATAGTATGTAATTTACTGTATATATGAGGTGTGTTCATGAAGTGTTCATTCTGATACAGCAATCTTGCACTGGTCTCCTTCAAGGTAGTCCCCTTGTGCCACCACACACATCTCCCGGCAGTTCTGCCACAGACCAAATTCTGCTCCCTTTCATTATTGAGCCTGACGAAGCACAGACGTGTTGTGTTTGGCCAGGAAACTCTGTGATGCTGTGAGACGCAAACGGCCGAAACCTGTGGGAAACGTGCAATGGGCATCACAATACCATGCACCGACCCATTCGTCACATTTGATACAAAGTTATCTGTGCTTCATCAGGCTCCCTACTCTCCGCACATGGCTCTGTGTGACTGCGGGAAAATAACCCTCAAAGAATGTAGAGTTTGGTTATGCATTACAATAAAGTACACACTACTACAGTACATAGTACTTACAGCATACACTACACTGCACATCATAGAACATAATATAATACCACATACTCTATAGGACACCCTACACTAGTGTACCCACAGCACTCGCACTCCAGCTCCACACTATTTATTCATCAACATAGGAAAGCAGTGTACTGAGCTGAGTCATGTATGTGTGTGTGTGTGTGTGTGTGTGCGTGTGTGTGCGCGCGTGGTAAGGGTCGCTAGTAGAGCTGTTAATGTGACGGCAGAGTGTGAGAGGAGGAGATGGGGAGTGAGGGAAAAGTGGAAGAAAGAGTGAGATAAAGGGGTGGGGGAGGGGTTATCTGTGTGAGTGGGGGGATGGGTGGGTGGCCTTTAGAGGAGATTCTAACCGACACTAAAGTCTTCTGCTTTATTCAGATCCACTCCGAGGATCTGCTGTCTCATGCGGACACCCCCCACAACCATCACACACACACACACACACACACACACACACACACACACACACACACCATTCCCACGCCTCAGTGCTCAAAGCAGAGGAAGGGACAACAGCCTTAAATTAAAAGCGAGGCCAGAACTTAATGACAATGCTTTAAGTCGACCTACTCATTACTGTAATTAACTTAAAACAGGAACATACTGTTTAGAGTGTGCTGCTGTATGGAGGACCGACAGCCACGAAAACAGCTCAGACACACAAACAGTGCCTTAATTCAGCAGAAAGAAAGGCAAGACCGCAGAAGTGCAACTAGATGTCATAATGACAAAGTCTTCTCTTTGCTTTTATCAACTATATGATATAAAAAATTGGGTTCAGTTACTTTATAATATAAAGATTCACATTACATCAAAGAGTGAAAAACAAAAATTAAGATAATCTTCATTTATTTTACCCCAAAAGAATCCAAACTCAAAGATGCGTGTAAAAGTCTTGAGTGAGCATCAGTCTGAACACCGGTTAAGATGATCTTAACATTAGTATTATTATTATTCATAGCTATTATTTTAAAATCCCATAAGATGAACACAAATTCAAACTTAAGTATCAAGAATCACTCAGATCACAGCAGGTCAAATACAGACACCAACTGGTTCCAACTGCAGATTGTTTGGTCTGACTGTACGATTCAGTTCAGTTGTAAACAGCTCTTGATCAGATGAATCATTTACTCGTAGCAAAGTTTTTAGCATTTTTGCCTGGATGTAGTGGAATGGATGGATGTAGTGCAAACATCTGTGCCAACCAACCACATGGGATACCACAGCAACACCATAGCAACCACCTGGGTTACCGTAGCAACATCTAACTACACCATAGCAACCAATTAAAATTGCTTAGATCAGACAGATGTTTAAATATGATGTAACATTTCAAACTGATATTTTATGTTTAAATAATTATCAAACTCCAGAAGACATCATCATTTAGGTGGCACAGCAAATATAACATGTATTTATTTTACTGTATTTGTAAACCTACAGAAATAAAGGTTTCCCTGTAATGCTAATCCAGGTGGATTTAATCAAATTTAGCAAGATATATTATATATTAAGATATGAGATACTGGCACAGCTCCACAATTCTTTACTACCATATTTTCCGGACTATAAGACGCACCCTGGAAAATAACATATATAAGAAGACAAAGCTGCACCTCATTATAAGCTGCATGGTTTAAAGTGAGGGAAAAAAAGTAGCGGCTTATAATCTGGAAAATACGGTAAATAAAATGATCTACAGGGGTTGGACAATGAAACTGAAACACCTGTCATTTTATTGTGGGAGGATTCATGGCTAAACTGGAGCAGCCTGGTGGCCAATCTTCATTAATTGCACATTGCACCAGTAAGAGCAGAGTGTGAAAGTTCAATTAGCAGGTAAGAGCACAGCTCTTACATTTTGCTCAAAATATTGCAATGCACACAACATTATGGGTGACATACCAGAGTTCAAAAGAGGACAAATTGTTGGTGCACGTCTTGCTGGCGCATCTGGTGACCAAGACAGCAAGTCTTTGTGATGTATCAAGAGTCACGGTATCCAGGGTAATGTGAGCACCACCAAGAAGAACCAACCACATCCAACAGTATTAACTGTGGAGGCAAGAGGAAGCTGTCTGAAAGGGATGTTCGGGTGCTAACCCGGATTGTATCCAAAAATATAATTCCCAAGACGAACTGATGCTGTATGCCCTAGTACACCATACTAATCAATTATTGTGATCAGTTTCATTGTCCAACCCCTGTAACTACATAGCATAATGCAGTGCTTTTGGGTAGCTTTCAATATGTATCCTTTTTAAAATACTGATACTGACACTGACAGTCAGCAAGGACAGTACAGTACACACCCCAACACAATCTCATCACAATTAAACTATCAGACAAATGCTCCAGGAGTGTGAAACTCAGAACAACCAGGCTCACAAACAGTTTCTATCCAGGGGCCATCAGACTTGTTAACGACTCCCATCAACACACAGCCCTTTAGATCACTCCGACTGCCCCCCCCCCCCCCCACACACACACACACACACACTATTGAACGATACTCAATCATGTGCACACATTTATATTTACTATATGTATTGCTGCCATCATGCTACAGTGTGCAATAGTGCAGTGTACTTCATATCAATGCTCTTTGCACAATACTATACAGCATGTTAATGACATTACCTATTTATGAAATGATATTACCTCTTCACATGTCTGATGAAGGACTGAGCCGAAAGGATTGTGACGATTCTTCTAGGACGCATGAATCCGATAGAGATGGAATTTATAGCATGTTAGATGAAGATGTTCCTCTCCCCAAAATGTAGTTATTTCAGAACCTTTTGTGCATTACTGAGCCTAACGCGACTAACTATTCATCAGTTTTATGTCAGATTTCATCAGTGAACAGGCTCGTCTAGAAGAACTTCAATCTGAAATCTGCTTCACTTTGCTATTTTATAAACAATATGTTCTGCAAATGAAACAAAGTTCTAAAACGGAATGTGCTTCAAATACTTTTGGACTACAAGGAAAAGGGAGTGAACGAGTCGGATCCTAAATCTTCATCCTGGAGGAAGTGAATGGTCTCTAAACGCAAGGAACAAATTAAAAGCTGGGTGTAAATTTTCGAAATTCCATTCAAACCATATAAACGACACAGCGCGGCGTGCAATCAATCAATCATTACACTGTTTTACTGCACAGAAATCCCCACGGAATCACAGCGCTCAGTGTATTCCCCTCAATTATGCCCAAGAGTGCGCTCTTCCTCCCCACGCTACAGTTCAGGCCTTCAGACATCCTAATGTGTGAAAACACAGAGCAGGTGCTACTCCAACAAATCACCAGCCAAGAGGAACCGGCTGGCAGGGCCTGGCTGTTGGTCCCATGTGTCTGCAGGATTGCAACCTCTCTGCTAAATTCATCAATCTGCCAAAACTGGAGAAAATGCTGCAGGCAGAGCAGGAGAAGCAGAAAAACTCACTTTCCCTTTCAGAAATATGAAACGAGAACCTGTAACCAGAGTTGAATGCGATAAGCAGTCCATTTAACACAGCTTTCCCGATCTTCTACTTCATTATAGCAAACAAGATCACTCTCAAGATCATTCATTTTCCCCCAAATCCAATTAATCAGCAGTAATTATGCTCTTTGTAATGAAGCACACAGTTAATCAGTGTTCTTTAATAATGATGATATCCATAACCACAAATTGTGACGCAATATAATTTGTCACAATGAAAAAAAAAAAATTTGTTCTCAGACATTTTAATTCTTAATCTGTGCTCGACTCCTACTGCTATGTGTGGAAATATGCAAACGAGCACCCAACTAATCTGTGCTTGGAGCATCCTGACAGAGGGGTGTTTCTGAGGAATCATCCTATTCATTCACACACTCATTTGTTTTAACGCAACAGTGCATTGCACTATGCTGCCGAATTCACTAATAAGCCCACCGGACAAAAAACGAGTCACCTTCCATATGTAAGGTGGTAGTAACTTTAGGCTCCTGCAGATGGCAGAAATGACTCCAGTCTACGTGAAATTCTCATCAGAACTGTAGCTAAAAGATGAGGTGAACAAACACCACTCGTGCACTACTCTGATAGTGAACTTGAAGGCATATCTGATGATATATGCATGACATGATAGAACTGCGTGACCACCTGTGTGGCACACTTTATAAGTTTTATGTTTATGCTTTTCCCACTTTAAATTCTATAAGAATTTAATAGAAACTCCAAAATATGCAGGAAATAATATAATTTACATTTCTGTTTTAAGTAGTTACTGTTACATCTAAAAAAAAAAAATAGAATATCGTGAATTTATTTTCTGTTCATAAATGAATTATTTCATTCATGACATGTATTTCAAGTGTTTCAAATTTTAATGTAGGATTCTGGATTTCTGAGTTTTATAAGATTTAATCCACGTTGGGGAAAAAAGTATGAAATTACAAACATGATTTTCACAATATTCTAATTTTGTGAGATGGGCTAGTAAATACTGAATTTCACTGAAAGTGATTTTTTTTTTTTCTATAAAGCTGCAGTTTTGAAGAAACATGGTTTTTGTGTAATATTGATGACGTACAGAGAACCACCTCACCTAGCTGTACGACAACAGCTTTTAAGGCCTCTTGTAGTTGTTTCAACACTAGATGGTGATACAAATTTTGTACAGGCCACCACACACACACACACACACCTATTTTTTCCTCCTTTTCTTTATTTTTTTTTTATCTCTGATTGTTACATTTTAAAGCACCAAATGCCTGTCAGGCTGCATTTCTCCCCGACTTCACTCAGACTCCTGTTGCGACACGTTCTGGCCCACAATGTTTGCCCTACTTCAGCCACAGTTTAACAGACAGCGCCGCGGACGCAGCTCGAGAGCCAAGCAGAATCAGTAAGATCACGGCACAGCTACAGAGAAGCACTCCATTTCAAATGATTGCTCAGTGGAGACATCAAAGTGAGCGACAGGGCCCGGCTCTGCTTTACAATTTCATGATGCAATTTGAACACAAATAATGAAACGTTGTAAAATAATCATAGTGTCACAGTGGAAAAAAAAAACAACAAAAAAAAAAACACCACTTTTTACCAAGAAGCACTTGAACATGAGCTTCATGGTACACCGTTACAGCTGGTCCTGCTTTATCATTCAAATGGGCCTCATTAGAAATCACTACAGGCTGAATGAGTGTGCTATGGAAACCTAAAGCAAACAAACAGCAGCGAAAGGCCTGCTCTCAAACGCAGCCACACAAAGCAGCTTCATAATGGTATGATGGAGCTGAACAGCAGAATTACATTCCATTCAAGGTCATTTTCTACCTGCAACTTGCAAAGAATTCAGACCTCAGACAAAGAAAAGGAAAGGTAAAGGAGTGGGGAAATAGAAACACAGAGAGAGAAAGTGAGAGAAAGCCAGATGGCGATAAAATAGGATGGGTCATAAAACGCTGTGCCAAAGAGCGATATGCAACTGTAAGAGCAGCATTAACAAACAGTGCAGAGTATGCTTGGCATTCAGACACGCACAGGGCTATGAAGAAGTGCATGACCCTTCCGAAATCCAGTTTTGTCTAAAGGGTTATGTTCCTCATATAATGTGCAAATATATACAAAATACATAAAACACTGCTTTAAAATGATCTTTTAACTTAATGAATGAAAAGGTTGCCACGATTCCAAATTCAATTTCTAAAAGGCTTATTGGTCATTATGGTGCCTTTCTGTTCTTCACAGTTAACGGTGGATTTTGCATCACAGCTTTTGCAGTATAACCATTTCTGTTGCACTGATCTAATCTACGGTAAATTAGGCCTGGAGTTCATTAGATGTTCATCTGCACTTCACTGGGAGCTCTGAAGGTGATTATAGCAGGAACACGCTAGATGAGGGTTTAAAATGTTAAACCATGTTCAACCTTGACCCAAACAGAACCATAGCTCAGAAAGCATGCACTGAAATGAACTGCACCCTGAAAATATGCTTTAATACCAAAGTTCAGATTTGATGATCCTCATACACAGCTAGGAACACTTAGACACAGACACACACACACACACACACACACACACACACACAAAAACAAACAGCAAACACTCTCCAGACATGGTGCAAACTGCTCAAGCAGGCCACTGCAACTCAGTCACCCTCACAGATATGATGATAAAAACATCCTCAGATGCTGAAACTCTCCTGATACAGCCAGGATAAGACTGACTCATATCCAAAACATCCTGTTGGCTCTCTCTGTGTGTGTGTGTGTGTGTGTGTGTGTGTGTGTGTGTGTGTGTGTGTGTGTGTGTGGATGAGTACATTTGTGAGACGAAAACATTTGTGTAGATTTCCCTGCGTTTCAGTTCAAAGGCTTGAAATCTCTTGAATATTTGAGCTAATTTAACAGACGTTTAGTTACATTTGTAACAAAACATTCAATGCGTTTGTGGTCTCCTAAATATTCACTTGATTATAACTTAAATGTTAGAGATCATATTTCCCCCCTTTTTCATTCGATTTGAATAAATGTTGTTTTTTGCAATGATTTCTGAGACAATATAAAGTCCAGATGAAGTCTGTTATGGTGACACCAAACTGAATTAACTGTATTAACACACTGACTCTAAATTAATAAACCTATTTGAAGGGTAGATTATGTTGTGTTTGGTGACAGTGTGTGTTTAGGCCACGCCCATGTGCGGAAAACAACTTCTTTTCCATTGATCTGTACTGCAGACTCAAACTAAACAGGAAATAAACCCAAGACTTTAAACCCTCAAAGTTTTTCAAGAGTATAAGACAAAAAAAACAGCTATAACAGACAGAGCACCCTGGATACAGGGTCATGTGGAAACAGCTCACTATGGGACTTCGTAAGACTTAGGATGGGACACTAAGGGACACTGAAGAGTGCAGTTTTATTTAATTTATGTATATATCTGGCTTTTTCTTCAGGCAGAAGGGCGGTGATATATTCTGGTGTAGACATTTTGTTTTAAAGCAGTGACACGGTGACTCGTAATTTCCCATTTATTCCCTGTGAAACTTTCCGGGAATGTTCTCCCCCACACGGGACGCCATTCTTCTCCAATGACGTAATGCTCTCTGTGTCTATATGCATCACAAAAACAGCAGCATCAGCCTTTCACGAGCAGTACACCGTGTTTCCCCAGAAGCGGAATAACAGTGTGGACAAGCGGCTCAAAAAAGCACCATAAACACTATGAACACCACGCTAAAGGGTCTAACGAGTCTGGTTGTGTAGTCACACTGTCAGGACTCCAGGGGTTTCACTGAGCAGTGCTGCTGACTGGACTAATGTCCAGGTGGGATTTGATCCACTCTGTTTCTAGAATTTGAAAAACGTTCACTTATCACATAATAGACCCAATAATAGACCTACTACTGAAAGAGCTCCTGCAGCAACAAACCAATTCACCTTTCATACCTTTCTTCAGTTCAGTTCTAGATCTATTTTTGAAAACTAAAAAAACAACAAAAAAAACATGAATTATTTATCCCAAACTACCACCTGACCCTGCACTCCCAGCTGCGTCCTGAAACCAGAGACTTTAATTACGACTGAACTCTCAGTTACCAAGAACCAGAGTGCACTTATTCTAATGTTCTCAGGTTCTTGTACCACTAAGCAACAGCAACACACTGGACCAAATCCGCCTGGTCAGCTCAAACTGGTCGAGCGGGTTCACCAGTTTTAGCTGGTGTACCAGCATGATAAACCAGACCATGCTAAACAACCAGTATGAATAAACTTCACCATACACCCAACTCAAATGCAACATAAACTGTGCTGGTTACCAGTATAGCGTTTCACGATCAAAGAACTATCTGCTGAAAAATCCAGCTCAAGGCCAGCTGATTTCAGAGTAGTAAGCCCCCTGTGACCACCTGCCCACTCCAAGCACTGCCACTGTCCATTTGACTTCCCATCCTCCTTTAATATGACCCCACTTTAATAGCGTTCATGCTATTCTTTCTGAGGCTTTGGATTAGACAGCGCTCTAAGCTCTTCCTCACGAATACCTGCTGCTTGTGATGAACTCTGCTCTGTAGCTCTCTGATACAGAGAATTGGTAACAGCACAATCAACAGAGCACAATGTTCTGCCCCCACTGGTCTGATCCCAAATGTGTCCGTGCTCAATACAGTGAACCGTGCCCACGTGCACTTGAAAGGGTGGGTTTGGACGATGCAGGAATGTTCTGCCCGTATAAGAAGAAGCAGACAGAAGCAGCAGGACTCGCACGACTAAACTTCAACGTGATGTCAGTGATGCTGCTTTTTCTGCCTTTTCTCAGATGTGCTGCATAAACACAACTCTGTACAACAAATTAAGAACATATAAGTAATCAGAGATTCCCACAGGGAGCCTTTGAGGCTAATATCTGTGATTAGCCATGGTCATTCTGCATGAGGTTTTGTACAGACCAGCAGGGGAGTTGAGGGGGGACAATCTTGCTTGGGCTGAAATAAAAATCAATACAATATTCTAATGGCTCTGCAATGAACTTCTTTGTAATGCATTCGGTGGTACACACACACACACACACACACACACCCCAATCCGACATGGCTATACGAATGCAAGCCTGCCAACACTAAGGGGTGTGTTTTGGACAAAGCCTGGGCCTAAACTAACAGGACGTTTCAGTGGAAAATCCCTGCTGAGGACACAAATTAGTCCAAGACTAACCTTAATCTCTGTCCGGAAAGCCAGTCCCGAGTGATTTGAGCCATTGCTTAACAAATGTGATTCAAAGTGTTGTGGGATAAAAATAGCACAGGCACACAGCACAAACCATCTGCACAGAGTGGCACTGTAGAAATGAATCTAACCAGGCTCCTGAGTACAGGACGGTCTGCTGGAGGCTCGGAGAGGGAAGGAATACTCCAGTGTTTTTTCATTTCTTCTGCCATCTTTTACTGTATGGTCAATTACCATGGACTAGAATTCCAACCTGTTTCTCTGCACTTAGTAGAAGAAAGCAGAAAACCCACTGACCCATTTTTGTACTTATAATGGAGGTCAGTGTGTAGCTGGTCCAGTAGAAAAGTCCGATAACTATCACTGATTGTTATGTTCAGACAGAACTTCATCTCAACACAACTGAGGGCTGAAACACTACTGTCAACATCGTAGGTCAATACACTGCATGTCCAAATGTTTGTGGACAACCCTTCTAATGACTGCTCTCAGCAACTTTTTAACGTTGCACCCATTGACATAGCAGGTATCTAAACTTTTTATAGAATTATAGAATGTGGAAAACATGGTGAAGGTAGATTTAGCAATTTATTGCCCACTTTTGCAGTCTGGTGTTTCTCCAGTCTGGTGTATTATATTTACTGCAGGGTTCTCTTCATTCAATACATAAAGACAGCATGTAAATATGTCCAGGCTACAGCAGAGGGCAGAAGAGGGTGCTCTATCTCTCTTGGGTGGGGTGGGGGTGTGGTAAGTTGTTTTACATTGTAATGCAAGCTTCATGTGCAGATAAGTGAGAGAGCACAAGAATAAGCACGAGAAAGAGACCAAGAGAAACAAAAAAAAAAAAAAAAAAAAGTGAGGGCAAGGAAGTACCAGTGAGAGAGAGAGAGAGAGAGAGAGACACACAGGTGTGTGGGGTGGGGGTGAATAGAGCATTTTGGGTTAATCTGAGACAGGAGAGATAACAGAGATGCACAGCTTGAGTGTGTGTGTGTGTGTGTGTGTGTGTGTTTCTGCACAGTGGGTATCATTGCGTCAGAGAGCCGAGGGGTAGGCATGGGTTAACGAGTTCTTTTCTCTCCCAGCATGCCTTGCTTCATCCATAATGCTGTGCTGTGTGCGTGGGAGCCGGTGTATAAAGGCAGATGATGTGCATTGGTGTGTGTGTGTGTGTGTGTGTGTGTGTGTGTGTGTGTGTGTGTGTGTGTGTGTGTGTGTGTGTGTTTTAGAATTAAAGTCATGTCAAAGTGCAGAACTGTACATTTTCAAAGTTAAACAATGCTGAGTGAGCCGCACGCAAAAGCTTTAATCATCTGTCTGCACAGCAGCTTCACCAGAGCACATCTGTCTGCATCTGTCTCATCATCTGATCAATAGACTGCTGTAATGTCACAGTGCACACAGCTGTGCTCGTCTAGGTCAGGCTAAGAGAAAACAGCACTACTCCCCTTTTCTTCAGGGATAAAGAACGTGTTCTCTATAGTTACAAATACCATGGAATGAAAAGTACACTACCACCTGAACATCCTGCTCTTCTGGAGCTTCTTCAATAAACCATTAAACAGCAGCTGATATCATGAGATTCATATATCATGTAAAATCATATGAACCAAAATCACACTGAACTTCTATATTAATTATTTATTGTAGACTTTTTAATGAATATTTACAGTAAATACAGAATAACGGAATACTGTACAGTAAATACTGAATGATTTATAGTAAATACTGAATTATTTATAGTAGATACTGGATAGTGCATGATAGATATTACTGAATCATGTAAAGTACTGAATAATGCACAGTAGAGATGTCACAATTAAGTCAAAGAGTCCGTCAAAAATGGTGTTTGTATGCGTCAATCACAATTTATAATTTATAAAAAACAAAAACAAGAGACATTTTTCAGATACTGATGCAGGCTGATGACAGTATCTTACAAACAAACACGTATGGGATCCAATGAAATGATGTGTGAACTGACTCATGAAAGTATTGTACAAAAAAACGAGTGGAGATCAGAGTGCAGTTAATGAATCATGAGAAAAACCCACAGAGTGTCTTTTACTGGAGTGTCAGCATTGGACACATCTGTATACACATCAATTCATCAATACAAGCACAATCACTAACAATTACTGCAGGCATTAAACAATGGAAAATAAGGACTGTAATCCAGTATTTGTCAATTATTACAATATTGTTAAAATGAACAATGGCAACTCTCAAACATATGATGCATGTATGGATCAGATGAATTCTTTTCTTCTGCGTTCTGCTGATCTATCCAAGTGATAACTGCACAGCATCTCTAGTTTTTAAAGAATATTTAAAAAATTAATCCATGGTTTTGATGCAGGCGTCTCGACATTAGTAAACTAAAATCTGAGCTTTATATCACAGTATAAAAGAACCTCTGTCTGCTTTTATTACTGGATGCACGGTGATGGTTTATCAGAGTAACGACAAAATGCATCTGACATGTAAAGTACGTTGGTATCAGTGTGCTTGCTTTATCAAAAAGAAATGTTTGTTCTAGTGCTGCACGATATTGGGGGAAAAATAACATTGCAATATTTTGTCTATAATATATTTTGCAACATTAAAACTTTTCACAAGGTTTAAGGCCTTATGATTTCCACACACACACACACACACACACACACACACACACACACACACACACACACACACACACACACACACACACACACACACACACACACACACACACACGGAATTTAAAAAACTCCTACAGGTTCTACAGGTTTCATCTGATGTCATATGTAACAATGGTCCAGCGTGATAATATGAATAAAGTAATCTGTGTATCCCATACTGGGACTGGGATGTGTAAATGATACTGGGCAGAAAGATATTGCACATCCTGTAATGTGACAATTGCATATGTGCACATTGTGATAATGATGCCGAAGTCATATGTTGTGCAGCCCTAGTTTGTATGAAGCCCCTGCATAAATAAACACTATTAATACTAAATAATAAATAAGTAAATGGCCACAATTTGATCTGTTAATAGGCTTGTCGTTACCAAAAAAAGGACAAATTACAGCCAAAAATCAGACACGGTGGAGATGACACACCTCCAGAAAAATTGACTGACTAGGGTAAAAACTGAAGAGGTGGCAACCCTACGGGAGCGAGGTCTAAGTTGTTCACATCTTACCGAGTCATGGACAAAAGTTTATTATTTATCTGAGACGGCGCTTTGTGGCCATCTACCTACATATTATTTACATCTCAAATGAATTCCAAGACATTACTAATACAGCCCATTAAAGAGCAGATTAAACGTCAACAACTGCTGCTTATCATGACTTTGAGGATTAGAGCTAATACTGTGTGTTTCACAGGGTGGGCCTGTCAGCTCATCGATCTGCAACTCTTCAGAGCATGTTTGGGTGCATTCTGCAGCAGCCGTCCTCCGTCCTGAGGACTTCAGCACTGTACAGCGTGGTACGTTTGTTTATCCAAGCACGGTGGTTAATGTCATTAACCTTTGTCAGATGAGATTTGTCAGGTGTGATACTGCAGATCAGAGAGCACATCCATACCAACAATAGAACACACACAATACTGCTATACACCTTTTCTCAGATAACGTGACGTCCAGCGATTGTGGGACTTGGCAGACTTGCAAGTAGTACAATTACACAAGAGATGGATCATTCAGATATGTGGTTACTGAACAGGGATGTGAAACAGAGAAACTGACCTTGGGTGAAAATATGGAGGTTATCAGTGAGAATGTACAATAGTTGCACAAATAGTTGCACACAAAAGGAAGCCTGTTGTGGCACTATGCCTAATGTCAGAGTAGAGGGCTATAAAGCATGTATATAATAGAGTGAAACGGTATTTTCTGGCGCACCATCCAGTACCTTTGAGAGGGAAGAGTTAGAGAATTGGGGATGAGGTGGGGTGGTAATCATCCAACATCCTGACCTCATGTAATCAAATCAAGAGCCGTGCTTAAATTTGGAGCAGAAATCCTTCCCTGGATAGTAGACACAGTTACTCCAAAAAAAGCAACCAACATGCTCATAGGAAAGCGCTGGGTCCCCAGATGCCTGGGCTAACTGAAACCTGTGCTGGCCAGCTTTGTATCGGATGTGATGTGACGAAAGAGTGCAATCTACCTACCCAGAGCATGGCCAGTTCTGCTCTCTCAGACTCCAGCTCACCAAGGCAATCAGCACGATCTGGGATTCCAGCCTGCGGTTCCGGATTATAGTCCTCCCAGTACTTATGTGGATATAGAGTACCACCTCAGCTTATTGCGGAATATATAACAATAACACAGTATGGTGAAACCTTTGGACTCTTAACTTCAGTAAAATATTAATAGTCCTCATCATGCAAACTTTATTAGGACATCACACACACACACACACACCACTCATGCTGTGCAAACTACAAAAATGTAGCTGACTGCACTGGACGAAGGAGATTACATACTGCAAAGTGAATGCTGTCTGTTTAGTGGAACATGCGGAGAAAACTGAAAGGTTGGAAGCTGAACGTTCTTTCGTAGATGATGCCAGGAAGGCTTTGCATCCATCGCCATAAAAAGAGTGATGACAATCATTTCTGCATTAAAATGCTTTTCTTTATGACTCTGCTCCTTTCCCAAGATCTATTATTTCTGGGATGTGCTTGAAAGTAGAGGGACATGAGGATTTACAGCATGCTTGAGCGCTCCACCACAGACACGGAGACATGAAGGAACCAGACAAAGCTCTGTTAACAAAGGCCATGAAGCTGCCTTTGATAGCATCAGTTTTCTGCAACTGGTGGAAGCCAAAAAAAAAAAAAAAAAAAAAAAAAAAAAAAAAAAAAAGTCCCAGGGGGAGGGGGGTGTGCGTCATAAAAGGACGATGGTGATTTTTAAAATGACCTGTAGTCTGCCAGAGGACACAAAGGGGGTTTCTTGGTTGAGGGCCAAAATGTGGTGCTGTTTTGAGGCGTTCTGTTAGTAAGAAGAGCAAAAAGAGAGAAGGAGACAAATGGAGGCAGAAACGGAGACAGAGTGTGACACTACAGGGTGTGAGTGAGACAGAAAGAAGCAAGAGATCCAAAAAATGTCTTCAACCGGATCCAGACCGGAGATGGACATTGAAACATTGTGAATGACCAGCAGCCAAGGATTCAGGCACGGCCAACCAATCAGAGAGCTTGTGGATGGGACAGCAGCCAATTCTGCTCTGTGAGAGTTTGGTTATGAGTCAGAGTTTTGTATTGTGGACGCCAATCCCACTATGCAGTATCATCAGCAGTAATAGCAACGGATTCGCACATGCAAGTCCAAATTACCTTCAGTGTAACTGTAGAGGATAATTCAACTCAGGACTAAGCCAGCAATTTCCAAGCCTTCTTCTGGAGCACTGTGTCCTGCACATTTTAATGTTCTCCAGCTCAAATACATTCCGTTCAGCCCAAAAAGGGCCTGTTAATGAGCTGGCATGGCTTTCCTGAAGGTACATTATTGTAAAAATGAGTTTTAATTAGGGATGTGAGCATCACACTGTACACTCTCTCTACCAGGTAAGATAATATTAACACAGATATTTTTAGGAAACTGCATCTTGATTAGATGTACCACTTGCAGTGTCCTGTACAGCTGTTTTCATCAGCCTGCTGAGTGGGACATAGTGTTCAGGCTCACTATTCGTTTTTGAAAAATATATGTAAAAAGAGAAATGAGCCTGGTCTAGTCTGGTCCAGAATATATACAGTGACCTGCCTTGAAGCGGCAGAGCTAACAACCATTAATATTTAGCCGACTACCATCAAATTCACTTTAGAGAACGAACATTGGATGTTCTTGAAGAGTAGAACGTAGGTGTGCAATGAAACAGGGCATGTTTTTATTTGAGTTCAATACCAGCATGACCAACATAACCAAACTGGGTGAGTGTCATGTAAAAGCCAGTAAAAGCTGGTTGACCAGCATGACCTGCCAGACCACACTGGTCCACCATTACGACAAGCTATCAAAAGACCAGTCTGGTCAATGCTGGAAGACCAGTAAAACCATTAAACATAAATATAGCGAATGTTTTTGCCTGGATGACCAGGTTTTCAACCACTTTGACCATCCAACACCAACTTAGACCATCTAAAAAGAGACCACCATTACGGTGTAACAATATCTACACCCTTTCGTAAAGCAAAAAGATTTCACTTGCAGTAAGTAAGCATTTCTAAGCTACAGTATCACGGTTTCACCAAATTACAAAGAGCAAGACCAGGACTGAAAAGTGAAAAGTGCTCTACTAAGCAAACCCCATGTCATCCGCAGACAAAACAAGGCAATGACTATAAACAGAGAAACACTGAGCTCTCCATTCCAGACATTGTTATGACTGTCATTTGAAGTCAGACGCAGCCTTAAGCATGTTGAACATGGAGCCAACAGTAATGGGGTTAGGGTTACACATGTGTCGTGTCAGTCTCATGTCAAGTCTTGCCGTAAACTGCAAAAGCTTTGACGGATTTGTGATGCACACAGCTTGCCCGATTAACCCATCTCTCTCCCCAGCTGAACACAGTGAAAGCACTCCGCTCACCTAAAGCTCTGTCTCGAGTCTGATTATTTGCACAGATGCAGGCACGGATGAAGTGCATTTTGTTTCGCGCAGCCCAGCAGACGCGTATTTCACACACGCAACACTGTGGAACGCTAAAGAGGCATCAGGCCCAGGCAGGCTGCTGTTAATGCTTGAGGTTGCTTTCAATTCATAAAGCCCTTCTGCTGCTGATCACTGCAACCACAAGGAATGTATGGGTGAGGCTCGGTGTCTCTTTAATGGTAATTTACTGTGTGAGCAACAAAAAGAGACAATTCATTAGGAAAATGAGTTTATGCATAAGTTGTTGGACCAACAGGACCAAAAAAAAAAAAAAATGCTGGTCCACCATTATGAAAAATCTGCAAAAAGACCACAGTTGATCAGGCTGATAGACGATTAAACAGCATCAAACTGATGTTTTTGCCTGGATGGTCAGATTTCCAACCCCTTTGACCATCCCACATCACCTTCGGCCATCGGAAAACTGAATTCCAAAGTACAAAGGACAAAAACAAAAAGATTACATACTGCAGTAAGTATGCATTACTAAGCTAAACAAAAAAAAAAAACTTTACTGTGTGAGCATCAAGAAAGAAACTCAAGAAAAATCAACTTCATAAAGTTGCAGAAGCTTAAGTTAGAAAATACGTTCAGCTTGATTCTTCTCCGTTCCCAGATAAAGCTAATCCTCACTTTAACAATGAAAGACACTATTTAAGAGGAAGTTAAAGGAACGGTTTGCCAAAATTTTAAGCAACAGTTAGTAAGGTTTAGGGATCTAGAGGCAAGTTTCCAATCAGTCAGTGCCGTATTCGGCGCCAGTTATTCAGAGTTATTGTTGTCATTATTATCAGCAGAATAATTACATCCACAATAGTTCATTTTTAGTTGAAAGTAAAAGCATTTTAACGTGTAATGCAGATTAATATAAATGACCTGCCATGTGAACCTTTATTCTGTGTTTCGGAGCAGACTGTTTTATCCATTTATGATTAAATACTGTGACAATGTAGAGCAAGAAACACTTAGAGTTTCTGAAATTGTAAGATTGCAATTTGGCAATTTTTTTAAATGTATGTACATCTATACGTATGTGTATGTATGTGCAAAATAGGTGAAATGCTATTCCGTTTGCTTTGTTCTCATTTTAACAATGGTGACATTTTGGCTATATTAGTGCAGCTCAAAAAAATCATTAAAATATCATTAAATATCATTAAAAACTATTCAAAAAATAGTAAACTGTCATTTTATAGTTGTTACACATAAAGTGACATTTCAAGCCTTTATTTGTTTCACTGTTGATCAGTATGGCTAATAGCTCATGAAAACCAGAGATCCATTATATCAAAATATTACAACATTTTAAGTCACATTTGAATTCCTAATCACAGGATCAACTTTAAAACCAAAAAGCTTGAAAGAGATCACTTTAAACGTAATGATAATAAAATATATGAGTTTAATTTTTAATTAAACTATCAAAAACCCTTTTCAAAGTATTCAAATCTTTTGAGAGGCACAGGTGTGTCTTCTGGTGTAGTTTACGATATTGTGGTTGTTATAGATATGAAATGTGAGACAAATCCAATAGAAATAGAAAACAGCTAGAAAACTAAAAATGGGAAAATGGAGTATCAATGATTTTCTGGGCTGCAGTAATCTGGAAATTAACAATCATGTTCATTCAGCAACAGATAAGACTCTCTCTAAGCGAACAGCTGGTTACCAGGAGTCCAGTAGCTCTAAAGCGTCACTCAGTCAGTTATGTATTTAGATGGTCATATTTTGATTTTCAAAGAATAGAGGCATAAACAATATTAGCAAGCTAACCAGCTACTTTGCTATCCAGTTAATGCAACTGTAGTGGACTGCACTGTAAAGCAGCTATGTTACATTACAGGTTATTAAATCTATTTAGATGGGATTAATCTTGCATGGCGAGGTGGGTAAAGTACTCTTGTTATCAGTGATTTTTGTGCTTTGATTAGATTCCTGCAACAACCTGTTAAAACAAATCCTGGTAATATTACTATCATACAAACTGGAATGTTGGTAAATATACCATCAAAGAAAGTGATCTGTGTGCTTCCTCAAACACAAAAGATGCTTGAGTAGGCAGGCAAGTCTGTGGAAAATGTGGAAAACCTCAAGAACAGTACAACACAAAATACACATTTCCAAGAATTTCCTAAAGCCTTCTCAGAAGACTCATTCTGAGCAGCTGTGATGGATTAAGTACCCTATACTATCAGAAATGACGATAACAAAATGCCAAATAAATGATTTTTTGATGTGATGATGCAGGAAAAAAAAAAAAAAAAAAAAAAAAAATCACACCAAGAATTCTTAACCCGTGCAAATCAGTTAATACCATTACAGATATCATGTGATAAAACAACAACATCGCTGTGAAATTGAGCCACCCCATGAAAACCTTTGACTAACACATTTAAACATATGGACATTTGATCTTGGTTTGCACTATACTGAAAGATGGAGGTGAACTAAACACATGAAACTGAAGAAATGTCCTTTACAAATCATTTATAAAACATAATTATTAGAAATGCCCTTAGTCTGAACACCCCCACATTCATTACCACTTAAAACGCCTAAAACAACAATCAGGTGCAGCACATCACCTGCCAATGATTAGACCACTGATAGAAAGCATGTCTTATTTAAACCTCAGTCGTGGAAGGTGTGCGAGGAGGAAACTGTAAAAATGTCAGGGGAAGACTACGATTTGCCAGAGAACACCTAGACAAAGAGCATTGGACAGATTTTGGAACAGTAACAGAAAACCAAACCGCATTTGAGCACAATAACCTCATTCCAACTGTGAAGCATGGTGGTGGAAGTGCCACGGTTTGCTGTAGCAGGGCCTGGAGAGCTCTCAATCATAGAAGAGCTCACCAGTACAAAATCTTAATTGTATCAGGGGGGCTTGAGGAGAATGCAAGACATCACATAGCTGAAAGAATTCTGCACGGGGTGGACAAATCTACTGTCCAGCTGACGTCAGAGGCCGACAGGAAATTTCTATATTAGAAATGTCAGTTATTCCAAACGATTTTAAAGACATTTCATCACCTCCATCTCGCAAACGTCCTTGTGTTCTTGGGGTGTCCTAACATTTTCATACGACTATATTCTGGTTTCACACACATGGAATCTCCTCATAAAACATGTTTTGCTCTAAATGACACCAAAAAAGTCCCTTTCAGACTAAATCACTGGAAGCTGATATTTTCCTGAAATGCTTTTGATCACAATCATTCCATTGAACTTCCTCTGGCTTTCCTCACAAACCATTCACTGCACTTCCAAAGACATGCTGCTTACTGCTGAAAATTAATGATACACAGTAAACCTATACTTTCACTAGCGCCCCCCCCCCAACACACACAGAGACAATTTTCCTAATGGAGCTGGGCCCCTCTCCAAAAATCCCCTGTCTGTGTAATTTTCAGCTGTGCGATAGCCAGGTGAGATAACACAAGCCCAAATACTTGATGACCAGAGAATGAAAACCCCACTGTAACTGTTATACATTCACACTGGAACGTTCTTTGTATTCTAGAATAGCACAGTGGAGACCAGGGTCTTTAGATGTTGAAAGGTACACCCCGACACTAGGGAGGAACAGAGCCAAAAGAAGCCAGTCAAAACAATTATGTAGAAAGTCTAAAGCTCCACTTCATCAGGCTGCAGCTGTAAGTTATCAACCTGGTTGGAAACCCGAGTATGCTTCACATTAAGACAGGGAAAGTGGGCTCCAGAGCTGGGCGAATGACTGAGGCTTGCGCTTCCAAAAGCGTCCTAGCATGAAGAATACTTTAAGCCACTGTCACTTCCAACACTGGCTAATGCAAAAAGAGTCCAAACTGACTTCTTGTGATCTACCGCCAAAGAGTCCAATTCCAACCCTAACCTCACTGGCTACTGATCAACTACTATGAAGCATAGGTTCATTCCAACACTGGACCAGCCTCCTAGTAATTAAGGGGCCATGCAGTATCATTTTAACCCTAACCCTGCATCCTACAGATCCTAGAAATCTACTATCCAATAGTTTAATTCTAATCTTAATAAATTCTATATAAAACACACTGTGTGCAACTGCCTGTTTAATACCACTAACCCGACCTTCTATAGATCTACTGCAGAATAGAGTTCAGTTTCCTAATCCTTCTTGGTGGTGCTGACATTACCCTGGATACTGTGGCTCTTGATATATCACAAAGACTTGCTGTCTTGGTCACAGATGCGCCAGCAAGACGTGCACCAACAATGTGTCCTCTTTTGAACTCTGGTATGTCCCCCATAATGTTGTGTTCATTGCAATATCTTGAGCAAAACGGTGCTCTTACCTGCTACTTGAACCTTCACACTCTGCTCTTACTGGTGCAATGTGCAGTTAATGAAGATTGGCCACCAGGCTGCTCCAGTTTAGCCATGAATCCTCCCACAATAAAATGACAGGTGTTTCAGTTTCATTGTCCAACCCCTGTACATAATCTTCACTTTTTTATTCTAATCTTAAACCCACACACCTAAAGCTCTACTGCCCAATAATTCCAACTTTACCTTTGCTTCCAAGAAATCTACCTCCCATCCCCATTTGATTTCAACCCCAACGCTGCCTCCTACAGATCTGTAGGCTGGTTCATAGCTTCTGTGGACTCTGACATGCCATGGGGTGCATATGCAAGGTTACACAATAGCGTCCGAAACAGCCGCATGCACAATATGTATTTGAGGGCTTTGTGGTCGAAAACTGAGACAGACAACCAGTCTGTGTGGTGAGGAATACGTGCATCGATCGTTCACTGGAGAAATTCACAGTCTTGCCTTTCAGGATGTGCATGCAGCACCTTCTTCCAGCAGCAAAACCTCCTCTTCTTCACTGCTCAGCAACAACCACCTCCATGGTGTTTGCTTTGTTCGACCAGTGAGAGTTTACTCTGGGGTATGTTTTTTTTAAGAAGATAAAGTGTTATGGGTCATTAGAAAATTCTAACTGATATAAGTTGGTGGCAGTGGTGGGACAAGACTCATCCAATACTTAACCGAAACCAATAGCAGCTTGTGGATCCCTCTGCAAAACATTAGTTATACAAGCCACTAATCAAAACACTGAAAAGAGTGAGGTAAGAGTGAGTTGGAAGAGTGAGGTAAGAATGAATTACTGAAGAGAGTCTGGAACAAGAGACTCTTTCTGCACATTAAAGTTTGAACACTGCCCCTTGAGGCACATGTACAGGTGTCATGTGCAGATGTTCTACACACACATCGGTACTCGACACCAACACAGGTTTGCAGACATGGTACAATACAGCCTCAATGCTGCACATATCTACTAATAGGACTGTCAACACAATAGGCCTCTCTTAGTATTCTCTTTTACGTGGTACAGAGATATGTAGGTACATTCTTGAACAGGGTAATCAATTAGACCAGGGGTCGGCAACAGGTAGCTCTGGAGCCCGTGGCTCTTTTGCTGCCCTCTTGCGGCTCCACAGCAGAAATAAAATAAATCATTCTCTGCAGTAAAATAAATAGTAGAGTTTCTACACCTTTCAACTAAACACAAGCCAATCAGCTTGCTGCTTATGGATAAAGTCCTGTCCTTTATCAAATCGAGCCAGTTAGTCTCGCTCTTTAACACAACAAGCCAATCAGCTCGCTGCTTACGGATGAAGTATGCACTTCAATAAAAAGCCAGTCAGCTTGCTGGTTATGCCTCGACATTAATTTCTGCACAGTACAGTTTCCAGAACAAGCAGAAAACTACTTTTTTGTGCCTTACTGAAATTCTGCAAACTATTCAGGAGCTTTAATCAGATTATTTCATGTGTTTAAGAATCTGTTTAACAAGTGATTTGGCTGCAGTTCAGTTATGTCTGGGTGTGAAAGTTCCTCCTCCTCAGATGTAAGTAATGTGTGCAGGTGAGCAGTGAACGGAGAGCAGAGATGGTCAGTGCTTTTTTTTGTAATATATTTTTGCTAATTTAGACGTGCCAGTTACCCATCCCCCCCCAAGTAGTCTCCCACATTACGTACCCTGCTCTCAATGCCAGGGGGGAGAGATCTACCCACCCCCTGAGGGAGAGCATGCCAATTTCTCTCCCTCTGGACCCCGGCTGCCGATGGTGAGCAGCATGAACCTGGACTCGAACCCACAACCCCAGGAACATAGAGGTAGCCCGCTATGCCACTCGGGGTCTGAGATGGTCAGTGCTGAGTGTAAACTTCAGTTCAGATGTTTGCTAATCCTGAAGCGGTTTAGAGAGTGTAATTTCAGTTTACAGCTGAATCTCCTCTTCAGCACATTGTGGTGCAGCAACATCACCCAGCATAGTTCCAAACAATGGTGTTGAGTTGATTCCCCCTTTAAGGGGACAGTTTTAGTAGACTAGAAATGCTTCAAAATGCTGAAATGAATGCAGAACTGCTAATTCTCCAACCTTTTATGCTGTAGATTGTTGTGCAGACTGCTGGTCAAACAGCAACACCTGACAACAATAAAATGCACGTACAATGTTGTGGCTCTGAAGGTGCTTTGATTTCGGTTGAAATAGGACAGATTGGGTTGCCTGAATTAGACAAACATTCTTTCATTCTGTTTATACAGACATTCTAATGTAAGGTTAGTTCAGAAATGTGTACAATCAAAAAACTGATCTTACAGGCAATATGAATAAATTTGAACATCATAGCATTGATTATGTAAATAAAATAAACAGACCACAAGACAACCATGCAATTGGACATGTGAGGTGTTTTTTTCATCAGTTGTTTTACAAGGATCTTTAAGGACCCAAGTTCATCAACAGCACTACTGTTAAGAAGCCTGTTGGTGCCGTTATTTTAGAAGTTACACTGTCAAGAAAAGGTGAATTGCAAAGATCAATATCTTTTTTTTTATAGTTCAGCACTCTTCGTAAAACCACTTTATGATCTACTGCTGTAATGACCAGCTGACCGACAGAGACAGAAATGAGAGAAACATTGGAATAATCTCATTGATAAGACAAAGCACAGGACGGAGCTTAGCCTAGCTGCTGCTTCAGTGTTGCTCCAGAGCTTGCACTGTTTATCTCTAAACAATGCTGCTGATTGTGCGGCCACTGCTTAATACTGTCAAAGCCAATAACCCCCCCAGCAGGGAGCAGAGCAAAAGTCACAATCCGCAAGCTTACTCGAGCGGCAACACGCCACAACCACACGCTCGAAAAAGCCACGTGAGCTGGTGCCGAGAGATTTAATACAACGCTGAATTTGGGCCATTAGTAGGTATTAAACATTTCCATGCTTATGATGGAAGAGCTTTAAAAGAACTAGACATTTCCAGCCTTTTATTGTTCTCTACAGGAATCACCTGCAGAACAGGTTGCCAGTTACAGAGAGGACTTGTGTTTTGGTCCATCAGTAATCACCATATTTCACCATTGTTTGGAGCATTCTTCTACAAATGAGTCTTTATTTAAAGAAATGAAACCTATAAAACCTTCCTGCAATAGTGGCCTCATGTCCAACCTGCCCAAATCCAACAGTCTGATGGTCAATAAAGATTCCTACAAGAGAGTCACCATTTCTGAGCACATTAACAGCCCTGTTAAATCAAACTTCACAAGATCTATAAATCAGCAGACACTGCCTCAACTGAAGCTTCCAATAATTCAACTGGAACAAACTGGGTCCAGGCATTGACGCTCATGCTAGGCCTTTGTCCTCCAAATCAAACTTCATAATGACCACATCATTTAACCTCCGACCCTTAGTGTTGCCAGGAAACCTAAAGAGCCCTTGAACCAATGCCGGACTTGGCAGCTTCCGACTGGGCTTCCATTCATCCTTTTTCTGTGTGCTCCCTGAAGCCGAAAACACTCCAGCGCTGCTTTTCTTCACTTAAGTAAACCGACTGTAGCTGTTCTCATGCAGACCTGCATACATTTGAGCTGGACTTGTACCCCTACGCTCGCCAAATAATAAACTACAATTCACCCGCTGCAGACACAGGCCACGCACGACAAGTCAGGAGAAACAGACTAATTTCCGGCCCAACATGTGGTCTGCTGGAGAATGGAAACTGCAGCATTTCTCTGGCTCCACGTTTTAGCTTCAGCCTTAGAGTTATTTTTATTGATATTTTATTCAAATGACAGAAAGCAGAAATATATCTGCATAAGTTACAAACTAAATTACATTTACATGAGATTTATGTTTAGGATCTACCAATGAGAAACCCTCAACACAAAGGACCTATCATTTCTGTGGGCAAAAAAATTGCATCGCATGGCAGGAATACAACAGGACCACCACAAGGTACCAAAGAACCATTCATTCACACCTTGGGGGATTTTTGCATGACCAATTCACCAACCAGGAGGAAACAAGAATACCTGTGGGAAACCCATTCAGACACAGGGAGAACACACCTAATGGTACCTTACCAGACAGTGACTGGAGCATGGACTGAACCCACATCCTCAAAACTGATGCGCCCTACCTACAGCATCATCGTTCCACCCCTAGATCCAAGTTCAAATGTAAATTCTGACACAGATACAGCCAAACTAACTCCCTGACTGGTAAGGACTTCAGTCCTTGCACATCAGATTAATCACCGATACAGTTAGGATGCGACAGTGGAATGAACCCATTAAATTTTTTATTTTGTATTTATTATGTTAGAAAAAATGTCACTCTGAACCGTCCGCAACATCTACATAAGTCACTGACTGCAAAACTGTGCAGCAGTCTAAAGTTTCAATAATAATAATAATAATAATAATAATAATAATAATAATAATGAACATTTTACATTGTAGTAAAAAATTCACATTCCAAGCAATTTTACTTTGGACCATTATGAGATAAAAAAAATTGTTCAAGGATAGGGAATGTTATTTACAAGCTTTAAATGTTTTAAGCCATTAGCATTATTGTAGAGGTGGGGTTTTGACCTTTATGGCCCAAGGTGAATGCCCATCACTGCTTTCACTCCTTCTTGGCTTGGTGTGGACCAATCAAACACTTTTTGTTTGCCTTGTATGGACAGTTGGAAACACTCCACCAGAACTTGGATGCAACCAAAAAACACTGGTCTGTCACTTCCAAGCAAGCCGTAGTTCAGCCTGCTGGCAGGAACACCATTTCATGATGGTCTGAACCAAATAAGGGAACATCATAGCCTCCTTTTCTCAGCTGTAGTGACATCACCACCTGCCTGTTTAGCTTTTTTATTTTTATTTTTAACAGAGACTCAAATCACTCCTGCAGAATAGACCTCCTCTTTTCTCCACCGTCTGCTCCCTTAAAAAAACAAAAAAAAACAAAAAAAAAAAAACATAACAGCTTAACCAGAACGGGCAAATGATCTGTTTTTTACTGGCAAGACCAAACCTGAGGAAGGGAGAATAAAAGTGAAATAGTCGTAAGAGTTGTAAACAGGCTTGTCAAGTGACATCTGCACATCTTCCACAACCAAGGTCACATATTAACTATTTAAACATCAATAAACAACTTAAAATACTTTTAAACCAAATAACTATAAAATATGGATTGTTTTTAGATTTTGATAGAAGATAAGAGATCTGACTGGTGTCTGTGGTTTGGTGTATGTGACGGATAGATCTGTGTCATACAACAACTGAACCAGCTGAACTCAAGCAGTATCAGTATCAGCAGGACGGCCTACACCATATAGACCAGATTAAACTTTATTGAGTACCCGCCCTTTCCCAAATCTCATATTAGTAGGGAAGGGAGAGGATATAATGAGGCATTCTGCTGGGGCAGGAACAAAAGAATTTAATTTTAGAGCACTGGTCTGGCTTGTGGGTAATATGGGTACATGGATCTGGGCTTTGTCTGTGGCGAGGGTGAAATTGAGGCTAGCAGATACTGAAGGTGAGCGTTAAAATTTGAAACCGGTGTTTTTCGCTGGTGGAGAACAGGCCACAACCGTCTGTAAAAGAACTCCCCTTTAAACTGTGAGCTGGAGACTTGTGCTCTACACACTCTACGTGTTAACGTTTACAGAATGTCCACCTGTCAACCTGCAACAGCTTTAGACATTTGGTGGAGACCGACCAATTACAATCTGTTCGGCAACGTGCCAGTAACAATTGTGCACTTATTTTTTAGCAAGCCATGCAAATATCTCACACACACTTTCATATTTTGTTTCTGTCACACATGGTGCAGCATGTTTGAATTTAAATAGCCTCCAGCCTCCTACAATCTCTCACCACCAGATGCTGTGGCCGAGAGAGTGACAGTCCTAAAAATAGGTGACCCCCATCTCTGATGTGGTCATCAAACGCGCCTCCAGGCCTTTAGCAGAATGCCACTACTTTACACCAACTAATTACTCACATGGCAGGACCATGGCACTGATCAAGCTAGATGCATATAAGCTACTGAATGATATAAACATTTCCAGAACACAGTGCTGACCCCCGAGTGTCATTCCGAAGACACAAACCCCCCCCCCACAAACATCTGATTCAATGGACCAACTCTCCCATGTTACATTCTGATTAAACAATACATTAGTACACCAAATCTGTTTGATTGAAACGCTACATACTAATTATGCATACTTTACATGGATAATGTAACCAGGGATGATTCCCAAAATTCCAAAATCAGGTATATTAAAAAGAGTTTATCCTGCTTCTGTTGGGATAACTGTCTTTAACGGAAATATCTAGTAAAAGCATTCCCTGGACAGTAGTGAGGTCAGGAAGTTGCATGATCACCACCCCACCTCACCCAAACTCCTCAACTTAGCCCAAAAGTACTGGATGGAGCTCCATCATTCCAGAGAACACAGTTCCATTGCTCCACAGTGCTATACTTGACCACAGTTGCCATTAGGCATGGTGCCAATAGATTCACATTTATCTGCCCCATAGAGTCCTATTGTATTGGCAGTACTTCTCTACAGTGACTAGACAAATTGTGTGTGCATTTGCACATCTGTGTCAGCAATGGGTGCAACAGCTGAATGCATTCATTAGAAGGGAGTCTACAAACATCTGGACATATAGTGTATGTCTATGCTACTAACATTTATTCGAGACAATGGAAGGGTGCACAATTCGTTCCTATAAGGGAAAAAAAAAAAAAAAACCATCACAAAACCTATGTGCAAATAATTGCATGACAACAAGTTAGAAACCATAGCAACTACATTGGATACCATAGCAACCACCTAGTAACACCACAGCAACCACCTGGGATACAATGGCAACCATGTGGAAACGGTTTAGTGAGTGTCTGGAAGCAGGATCCACTTAAGCAGTGCATTAAATCGGTGTTTCCTTCAGGAAATGCACTTTTCTATTTACTGACTGTAGCACATCGGTTTCTGCAAAACTGATCAGTCTGAGATTAACCCTCCTTAATCAGTAGAACACTGGAGAATGATCACCAAACCACCACAACTGCTATGTCATTTTGACTGCTCATTGCATCCTTTAATGCCCATGAAAATTCCTGCAATATATTTTGTAACATTCCCCCATAACATTCTACACACAATACTCCACCATGACAAAGTGCAAAAAGTTTGTTTGAAATCTTTGCAAATTTATTAAAAATAAAACACAAAAATATAAGTATTAACAGCCTTTACCATGACACTCAAAACTGAGCTCAGATGCATCTTGTTTCCACTGATCATCCTTCAGATGTTTCTACAGCTTGATTGGACACCTGTGGTGAATTCAGTTGATTGGGCATGATTTGGAAAGATACACACCTGTTACAAAAGTACAAGAACCTTACAAAAGGACAACCATTTCTGCAGCACTCCATCAATCAGACATCTAGTGAAAGGCACATGACAGCCTGTCTGATGTTTGCCAAAAGGCACCTAATGGCATTCAGTCCATAAACGTAATCTTTTTGTTTCTCATGGTCTGAGAGACCAAGCATCATGTCTGGAGGAAACCAGGCACTGCTCATCACTTAACCAATACCATTCCTACAGTGAAGCATGGTGGTGGCAGCATCATACTATGGGGATGTTTTTCTGCAGCAGGAACTTGGAGTCTAGTCTGGATCAAAGGAAAGATATACAGTGATGTACAGAGACTTTCTTAACCTGTTTCAGAGCGCTCTGGACCTCAGACAGGGACGAAGATTTCACTTCCAACAGGACAACAACCCTAAGCACACAGCCAGGAAAAGAAAGGAGTGGCTTCGGGACAACTCCGTGATGTCCTTGAGTGGCCCAGCCAGATGCCAGCCTTGAACCCGATTGAACATTTCTGCAGATATCTAAACATGGTTGTGCACTGACACTCCCCATCCAGTCTGATGGAGCTTGAGATGATCTGCAAAGAAGAATGGGATAAACATCCCAAACACAGCTGTACCAAATCTGTAGCATCATATTCAAAAAGACTTGAAGCTGTAACTGCTGCCAAAGGTGCTTCAACAAAGTATTGGGCAAAGGCTGTGAATACTTATGTACATGTTATATTTTTGTGTTTCATTTTGAATAAATTTGCATAAATTTCAAACAAACATCTGACTTTGTCATCACAGTAATAGTAATTATACTTTTTTAACCCACCGTGTTGTGCACACGCGGGAATTACTCCTCTGCATTTAACACACACACACACACACACATCCACACACAGTGATACATACACACTAGTGAATTCACACACCAGGAGGCAGTGAGCACACATGCCTGGAGCGGTGGGCAGCCTTATAGATGAGCAGCTGGGGAGTTCAGTGTCTTGCTCAAGGGCACTTGAGTCATGTCCTGCCAGTTCAGGGATTGGAACCGGTGACCTTCCAGTCACAAGGCTGGTTCCCCAACCACCAGACCACGGCTGCTCCTCATGGGGAATTGCGTGTAGAATTTTGAGGGGAAAATTAATTAATTAAATTTATTGTGCTATAAGATCGTAATATAAAACGTGCAATAAGTGAAAGACTGGGAATACTTTCCAGATGCACTGTACCTGCCTGCCGCCATTGGTTGAGTAACACTGAATTACTACTGATTGAGCTGCAGATAAAACTGAACATTGGTAAAAAGGTATGACTCCAGTTAATTAGGCAATATCTGCCAACCATGGTCTGCGATCAACTGTGAGTAATAAGTCAGTTGATTGCAAGGTCAGTAATTGCATGCTCTTGGCTGGTAATAGTTGTGTAACTGGGAGGTTTAAACACCTCAATAGCAGAGCAAGATCAAGAACAACACTCTAACCGCAAAAATACAGACAACAGTCCAAAAATGACCACTGTTGAAGGTGAGGATGATTAGTTAAAGTGTGCACGAAGACAAAGAAGCAAAAACCTCCTTATACCAACAAGGTGCACCAACAAAGTAAGTTTGTCTGCATGAGCAGCACAATGCATACTGGGTTAAACTGATCCAAAGAGGAAGACCCACCTGCTGGTATGTATATCCGGGGAGAGTGGGAGATGAAGGGCTTGGGATAGTGCTTATGGAGTCGGTAGTCCTTCTCGCTGCGAGAGCGTGTGCGCTCCGAAACCCTGTCCGAAAAGTCTGAGCTGGGCCAGGCCCGGCGCAGGGTGGTGCTCCGCGTTTTCTTCATGGCTGAGATGGGACAGAGCGGTCACCCGCCTCCCCACTGCCTGCCTAACGCTACACTCTCAGACTCCACACATGGCTGGACTCAACGCAAGTACTGCTATTTCTGACTCTTTCCTTCTAGCTTTCTGATGCTCCTGCATGCAGGGATATTCACACAAGCAGACTACACACACACACACACACACACACACACACACACACACAGACAGACAGAGACAGAATCAGTCCAACGGCAGATGCTAGGCAGCCTTGATATCCATAAAGAACAATGCTCTTGTGCAAAGTTGCTTGGATCTGTTGCTTGGAGATGTTGTGTCCCGATAAGCGATACGTCTAGATTTGTAATCCAGACTGAGGGCTTCCAGCCTCATGTGCTCGGGAGAGGCGCGCACACACACACACTTCTTCAGGCCTCTCCAGCATGTGGAGAGGAGGAGAAGAGGTGCGTAGGAGGATTGTAAAGGACGGCTGAAGGGACCGGGGGAGAGAGGGGAGGGCGGGAAGGGGTGGTCTTGCTTTAGTTTGGGGGTGCTCGAAGTGAAGGAGGGGGGCCAAGTTGGGGTTTTGCAGCGTGAGAGAAACTAGCTTTCAAACAATAGCTCAATTCAGTGGAGCTATGCTCCACTGCACAATACACAAAAGAACCCCCCAGAAAACAAACTGAACTTTAAAAAAAAGGCAGAGGTGATATTGAGGAGGCCCATGCCAGTTATTCTACATCTTCAAGATGGAGGGTCCCTTAGCCATGCACAAAAACTTGACAAACAAAAGCAAATCTTTGTCCAGGCAGGAACCCCAATTAAAGCCTTTGGGTAAAAACCCTAAAGCAACTTCACTTTCTACTGAAAGCTGCTTGAGATAAAGTTTGTCCACTTAGAATATAGATGTAAACGTATCCCAATATCCAGTCCCAAAACCCCATCCAAGAGTGAACACCTAACGTTCTTCACCTGGACCCTACACCAATCTAACGCATCACATTCTTGCAGGCAAGACCTGGCACATCCCCAACATGATCCAAAGTGCTGGTGACAGGAAGATAAACACTGCTCCACACGTGCAAATGTGTTTCTGAGCGTGCTCAGCTGGACAGGACTCAAGTCACAGCCGGACGAAAGCTCCAGAGCATTGCAAACACTTGTCAGGCGTCTTCTCTTTCTCCAAGCTGTGTCGTCTGGTTCGACTCAGCACTTGCGGAGCATACTGTCCTACTCCGAAACATACAAGCATGCACACTCTTCCACAACACTCTGCTGCTCTCTGCTCGAAAGCAAGTCAACGTTGCTTGCAGAAAAGCTGTCGGGTGTCTGACTCGTCGATCCAGTCAGGTAAAGCTTCTGTACCTTCAGGGTCCTACTCCTGGCTGGCTCATTGCCCAGCCTATAGCAGCTCAGCACCTTATTTACACACACTCATGCATGGCCTGCCAGTGTGCAGCTGCTGTCCGCTCATCTCTATTTGCATAAAGAATGAACAGAACACAACAGCAAATCCCTGGTTGGAAAAAAAACCCCCAAAAACAGGACAGACTCCTTTTCCCTCTGCTCTTTTGTTCTTTTCTCTAGACACCCTTGTTCCTTGTACTTCCTCCACACAGGGTTGTCCACAAGCCCACAATTCCCGCTGGTTCCTCCTCAGTCTGAGAGGCAGCTGCTGCACAGAGAGTTCCTCCAGAATGCAATTGAAGACATCCGTCTGCAAAATAAGGATACGGGGCACAGGGAACAAGCAAAATGCTGCTCCATAGAGCCTGCTGCTGCTCGTTCGCTCATTCCCTCCCTCCGTGCCTCTCCTGACTGGAGTGCATTTGTGCAGCTGCTCGGGTCCTCACAGCCAATCACTCTCTGACAGCAGCCTATCGGCTTAGAGCAAGCGAGCGAGCAAACGAGAAAGCAAGAGAGAGAGAGAGAGAGAGAGAGAGAGAGAGAGAGAGAGAGAGAGAGAGAGAGCGAGGTGAAGAGGCAGGGGGGAAGGGGAGCACTACTTCAGCCACACACTCAAACACATGCTGAATTATTTATTTAAAAGTACACTGGGAATACAGTAAGACAGCAGAGTGGCAGAAAGAAAATGCCTCTATAGCACACACTCATTTGTCTATTTACTCTCTCTTAAGCTTCACTTAACCAGGTAAGTCTCTTGAGGTCTTCTGAGGAGGAATCATTATCAAGGAACACAGGGTCTTTCACAAAACCCATGCCAAACACCATGACTGTATATACTCCAGTGCTGAATTCAACCTGATCACAATATTTGCATAATTTAAAAGCTCAGAGAGAGCTCTTCATGAGACTATAAGAGTTATTATTCTTCAATGTTTTCCTCACAAACCCTAAGAAAGTAAACCGAAACAATTAAAATGTTTTGTAATGAGATAAAATTGCAAAATGAGGATTACTTACAGAGCCCCTAAAACACAGAACAAGCATCGGCCGAAGTCACAAACAAGACTCCTCAAGAGTCCATTGACAATTTAGTCAGGTTAAGGTGGAACATCTGAAATTATGATTAATAATAATTGGAGAAAAAAAAAAAGAGAGAAAAAAAAAAAAAAAAAAAAAAAAAAAAAAACCACCACATTTTCACTGTCCAATGAAAAACAAGTATCTCCAAAACAGCAATTTTACAGAAGGCAAAAAAAGCTGTAAAATGTAAAATAAAATAAGAATGTAAAATAAGAATATGTACCAATTTTAGCACATTTCTATTGGTTTATTCATCCAGAATGATTTATACAGTATACAGAGCATCTGCAAGGTTCAAACCATGGACAAAACTAAAAACTGACAAAAATGGAGATACAGTTTCATCATAACATAACCACCTCCTTGTTTCTACACTCATTATCCATTTTATGTAGGTGATGCTTTGCCCTGACCCCACTGTGATGAACTCAGGTACCAGTTTAATCATAGGAGTTGAAGCTCACTTCATGGGTAGTGTTGGGCAGGAAGTCAGAGGCCCCGACAAATGGAGCAGGCAGAAGGAAATTTTCGGTAGGCCAGCAGTTTATTAAGCAGAACGGCTACTTACATACAGAATAAACAACTGCACATAAAAACAAAGAAAAGAAAATAATAATCAAGCAAAAAAATCTCCACTAACTTGAATAGTACCAACAAATGACTACAAAGATCTACACCATCACAGTGTCCCCAGTCACTCCCTTTTACTCTACCTCAGAGCAGGTTTATATACAGGTAGCCCCTCCCCCTGGGTTCTACCAATATGAGCACAGGTAAATGTACTTAATTCAATATAGAATAACTGTTGATACGCAATTACATTCACTACTCACCATTAATAAATTCCACTCACCAAACTGACTCCTCGTGTCATTTTTTTTATCAAACAAGGACTAAGTATTCACACTTCATTTGTAGCCCCTTCTCAAGTCCAGTCTCCCCTCCACTAATTCCACAGGTGGACTCACCCAGGTCAGTAAAAACTCAGAGTTCAGTCTCTTTACTCTTTTGCCCCCCCTGGGTAGCTGTGGACAACACACAGGTATGAACAGGTATGTGTGCTTAAGCTTACATCATTACACCCGTGGGTTCCTGACCATTGAAGATCACGGTAAAAGGAGGATGAAAAAGAAATGCAGAGAAACAAGTGGCAATATGCTAAAAAGTTCCAGGCAACAATGTGTGAAAACATATATGGTCCAAAATGATCCAAAATCTCTTTAGATCCACTTACACCCACACACAGGTTGCTCTGTCCCTATTGAGGAGTATTGCCTACAGCACAGGCCTCTCTGGAATAGATATAAATTGACCTATGGACCCATTTTTTCCATAGTTCTCTACAATGAAGCTCCATTTGGTACTTTTAGGATTAGCTGGGGAGATGTGGACTCACTAATGCACTTGTCCCTGAATGCAATAAAATCCTCACAACAATGCCCTGAAATCTAGTAGAAAGTCTTCCGTGAACAGTAGAGACAGTTACTCCAACAAAAGCAGGATTACCCTTGATTTCAGAAGAAATTAGCACGTCACAGTAATTTTGTCCATATAGTCTATGTAGCTTAAAAATGTTAAGTCCTGACAACAGTATAAAAATTACAAACAGAAAAGTTAGAAAAAGAACAATGTTTACATTTATATTAACATTTCATTGTGTTGTAGGGCTGGGCGATTTATATCTGTATTGGGATATAAGCAGACCAAGGTATGGGCTGAAGCAATAGGGTTTACATCGAGTTTAAGTTTTTAAATAACATTCTGTTTCAATATTGCAGAAAATCTGTTTTCTGCTCCATGGCTCTGTTCCACCCCCTGCTCTGCCCCCTTTTGCATTGTGCCAAACAAACCGTGGTGGGAGCATAAGGCACAGCTCTGGCATGAAGGGCTATTTATTGAAATTAATAAAAAAAGACAGAGGATTTCATGGTCGTCCCATTTTTTTCACTTTGTATTTTTTGTATCAGATCTCGTATATTTCCATTCAGCCTAAATTTTACACAGTATAATTTTTGTCCATATCACCCTGCCCTACTATGTTGTAATGAGAATTTGTCAGGAGAAAAAAAAAAATCAATTCAGGCCAACTTTAAATGATCAAACACTACATTTCTCTACATCCAAAAAAGGAAATATTCCATTTTAGTCTTTCATTTTTTCAGGCTGGGTTATTTGTAATGTCAGCAGTCTCCTACAAATGTATCTGTAATGTTTGAGAATAACACCACTGTAAAGCACGGGTGGTCATTTTGAAACCCCTCTTTTATGCAAACTGTGTATTTTATGGGTGTATTTTTTCATAACTGAGGTTTCTGAAACAGATCGCTACATAAATTTGTGGTTTTTAGGTAACTCCACTGGACCTAAGAAACTCTCTCTCCCTTTCCTTCTGCAGCTGGTCATTAATCTTCGGGAGTATTCCTCCTCTCTGACCATTTGAGGGAACAGCATGAAACTAATGTTTTTCCAATAAGCCACGGGTCAAAGGGCATCTGTCTATAATAAAGCACACCTCCTCCATCTTCTTCTATCAGGTTCAGGCTGCGGTCCCACTTCAACACAAACAGGCCTTTAGGGCCTCCTAACTCTGAAACCCTTCTTTGCAGGAGGACAATGCTCTGTAGGGCAGCCACGGGGCAGCTGGATTGGGCCAGAAGATGTCCACAGAAATTCAAAGTGGCACTTTAAAAGGCAACTTCCTCTGCAATTAACACTGCAGTTGTCTTTGGAGAAAGCCCGTGTCTCGGAGACCGCAAGTGACGATATCAAGAGCGGAAAACCAAACTAGCTGCCTTATTTTCCCGTTGCCTGAGTGTGTGTGGAGAGGCACATGTTGAAGGGAAAGTCAGGCTGTGATGCTTAGCAGACTCTGGGTGTTGCGTTACAATGCTTCATAATGGAACAGTGCGCAGTCACGGAGGGGAAAAACCTGCTGTAGGTCAACGTCACTCACCTTAAGCCTCCTTGGCAACACAGTGCTTTAGAGAAGCCTGTATTCGGAGTCAGAGCTTGTGGTTAATGTGGCTTATCACACTGTGTGAGGCTGAACTGCCAGAGAGAGTTGGGGCCTGGAGGAATAGCTTGTTAGGTCTCATCATACAGTCAACACAGGCAGTCGGTCAGCCAAAATATGGTGTTTAAGTGATGAGACTACTGTAGCTAGTGTAAACCACTCCAGCTTTACAGTAAGCTGTTCATTAGTCTTTGACGCTGCATGACAAATTTTACTTTAAGAACTGACAAAATAATGGACAAAATAACTCAACATGACTAATCCCACTGTTACAGTGAACAGAATGTCAATCAAAACCACCGAAGACAGGCTTCCAATTTGGTTCTGATATTTGGAGGCTCAAAGTGTTGGCCTTATTATTGCGTAATCGTGAATTTGATCTGCAGGGATGCCACAGCCATCCGTGCATGGGGGTCTAAGGCAATGCAACAGGCCAGGCAATGCGGGCATTTGTGAGCAGATGTAACAGGACTGGTGGGCATTCTCCTACAAGCGTGTTAAGCTGACTGATGACATTGCATTAGAAGCAGTTTGAAAAGATGCAAAAGTACATACAGTAACATTCATCATCCCTGCACAGGTAGCACTGTGTGATAAAGGGAAGCATCTGGGAAATGGTTAAATCTGAGTAATGGTTAAATTGGTAAGTATTGGAAGGATTGTTCTCCCCCAGTGTCACAGTTATCACAGTTTATTGTTCATTTTTAAGATAAAGAGGATTTATCAACATTCTACAAATATAGTTCCCTTCTTTGAGGCACCTCATTGCAAAAAAAGCATGATTAGATTACGCCCTTCAGTCATAATAGTCGAGGAAGACGTCACAATTACCCAATCAAGGCTACAAGCAAGGTCCAAAATTATATCGTACAATATGACCGGTCATACTAATCTCATGGCTGCACACAATGCCAAAGCTGGTTAATAATAACCACCTGCTTTTACGTAAAGCTGACATAGCTTTCGTATTCCAAATATCTGTACACAGAGTGGCAGATCATGCTCCATGGCTAATCCAAACTGTGTCTCAAACTACGCAATGCATACAACCTACCAAGCAGAGCTGAGCGACAAAAAAAAAAAAAATCATATCCCAATATATTGACTTGACTGGTGATAAACAATGATAGATGATATGAAAAATACAAAACACCCCATGAAATCCCACTTTAACTATGGTTAAACATACTGAAATCTGAGCTTCATTTCTTTATCACATAAAGTATCTTACTTACCCCTCCATAGTGTAGCAGAGTGTTTATATCCTAAAATCAATATAAATATCGATACATCACTGCTGTTTTAAAGCCACAGTGTCTATAATTAAGTATAGTTATGAGCAGCTGGGGACGCCATTGAAGCCACAGCATGAAATCTCAAGGATTTAGCCTTTTTGTTTGTAATTACTATAAAAATCAAAGATTTGATTTTATGAACTATTGCCAGTCTTTTCCTCATACATGTTCAACACTGCTGCTTTGTTATGGCTGGCGATTTCATTTTCTAACCAATCACATTGTGGGGTGAGAAATAACAGTTGCATAATTAACAACTTGACATAGTTTGACAGAAGCATGTGATTTACAGAGCGCGCTCTGCTAATTGTTGGACTATAATCTTCCACGACTTAACCTTATAGCTCCACTGGAAAACAAAACAAAAGTGAACTTCAGAGACCAAACATCTATTGGCTATTTGACTGTTCCGACTATTCTGGGGTAAGCGGAAAATATTCCTTTAATATATAATTAACTGGGAACGCTACTGAACATAATTAAATACTTCCACATACTTCTGTTTAATTCCTTGGCTGTCTTGGTGTGGTTTCGCCTCTTGATACGTCTATCACATTGTTAGTCCTCCTTGTGCAATAAATGCTTTCCGTGGCCCAGAGACCGCAGTCTGCTAGACGGCTTTACTGGAACATCCCAACCTCTCTCTTCACTCATTTCATGCCTTGCAACCTCTGGATGGTTCATATTGCTCATGCTGCAGAGGCCGATTGCTCTTTCCCTGAGCCTGGCCAGCGTGGGGCTCCCGGAGGTGCTGCTCCATGCGGTTCTTTCCTGACCCTGGTGCGGAGCCTAGTCGTTAGGCCCTGGGTTTGCGCTTCCTGCCCCTGTTATGGCTCATGTTTCTGCCCGTGTTATGTCAGGGCCGACAGTGATGACAGGAATGCAGACGAGGGGCTGGGGAGCACATGCTTCTCCTCCCATGAAAACTGACAGCGTGAACCCCGACCGGGCACTAGCCAAGACGAAGCAGAGGCAGGGGTGCACCTCACCCGCCAACTTTATTGTTTCAAACATGAATAGGGCTTGAGTAAAGGGTAGCTTGAGCGCTGGGTGGTTCTGAGGTTAAGGCCTGGATTAGACTCAGGTTACCTGTTTGTGCTGGACAAAAAGGTCTGTTCCAAGTCTCCTTATCCTCAAAGTCTGATTGCTTGCATCACCAGGACACCAATGAATGGAAATCAGCTTTTTGTATTTTGAGGGAAAGGGGTTCTGTTCTTCTGTTGGTTCATGATGTTGGTATGTCTTCACACACTGAGACTACAGTCTCTCAAATACGGACCTCAACCACCCCTTTCCTCATCCCAAATGCCCTCTGTACCCCAGACAAGGTAACCCTTCCATGCTCTTGCCACCCTGAGGGTTCGCTTGCTCTCCTAAACCAAACTGCTTTTTGCGAGCTTTTTTTCCTTGCTGTTTCAATCAGGGAAGTTCATAACATGCACCCAGCGTAGACGCCAGACCTCCTCCAGGCTGTAAGAAAACGTGTTCTGAATTATCAACCCTCCCTCCCCCACTTTCCCACTCTCTCTCCCTCTCCCCACCACCACAAGCTCTCAAGTCCAGCCCCCTTCTCACCACAGCACGCTGTACTTAAGATCATGCTCCCCTTAAATCCCCCCACAACTCATTACTGCTATAGAGCTGTATGTGCCAGAAATGCTCCAAGCTATAGAATCAATTTCGCCGGGCCATTTCTGTGTTGAAATGCAGAAATGCATTCACTCTAAAAAACAAAACCAAAAACAAAAAAACGTCCAAGAAAATCCCCCCAAAACACACATTTTGTATCACTAATTGAGCAGTTAGATGACCTCATATGCTTAGTGTTAGTGTAGGAATTAGCTCGTCACGCCTGACGGAAAACAGAGTTTCTTTTCCGCTCTCTGGCCCTGTCAGCCTACAGCAGAGCAGTCCAGAAATTAGTCTTCGAGGTCCAAAGCTGTGAATGACTGGTAGGAACGCTTTAGTCACTGTGCTGTTGGCTGCCGTATTTGGGTGTGTTGTAGAGAGTACAGACTCGTCAAGGACAGAAAGACACTGGGTTCTATTGCAGACGTTGGGTTTTAGTTCAAAATGGACAGGGGTTTGACCTCAAAACAATAAGTTGTGCTAACAATGGTTTGAAACACATATCAAAGTCAACAGTGGATTTGACAGTTTTAGGACCCCAGGTCATAATATTCATTACATGTTTGCTGCTGCTGTTTGGTGTGTATTTTCTTGTTTCGGCAGTGTGCGGTACTACAGCCATAAGGTGTGGTGCCTATAAATGGGCCCAGAGAACCACGACAGAGGTGAGATGTTCAGTCCTTAGTGACGACTGTTTGCCTGCTAGCTTTGTTAAATATTAGTTGTGATGGTGAGATGGAGCTTAAGTGATGGAGATTGAAGCTTTCCAGCCTAACGTTTGACATTCCTCAAGGCTTCCAGTGCATGTAAGCGGCCTCAAAAGAATATAGGCCTGTGTGAACTGTTCCACAGCTCCATGTTTACAATTTAGCTCAGTACAGGCTAGTGAATGTGTTTTTACATACCTGTATTTTTATATTATATTAAAGAAATTTGAGTAAATGCATTTACACCATAAGCTATTAAGTATGAAGGTATGTATTGATTGACTGAGTGTTTGTTCACAACTCATCTCACCATCACACCACATAAACCCTTTCTGCACCTGCACTTTACTCACTACTGGAGCAGCAGTTAGTTACACTACACCCACCAAAGCCCCTCCCACTGCTCCCACCAAAGACCCTCCCACTTACCCTCTCACACTACAGCTACATTTCATTCTATACCCAGTGCACATGTAAACAGAATGCCAACATCCATTTTATAGTTTCTTTATACACAGAACTTCTACAGTGCTATGATGCGTGTTTCAGTGTAATAATGTATGTATAGGGTTAGTGTGTATATAGTCTATTTAAATTACATATCCTTTATCTCCATTTTTTTAAATGTGCTTCAAGTTTTTTATACATCTGTTTCACTACTGCAAGGGACTTGTACCCAAGTTTTTCACTCACCCTTACACCTAAGTTTTCTAGGTTGTTCTGTGTTTGTATGAATGTATCTTAGTTGGCGACACTCAAAATATTTTCATACTGTGGAATCATTATGGATTCATTTTTTTCATACCAGTGTTAAGCAAATTTACATAGCACGATAATCACTGATTTTCATACCACGTTATACCAAAAACCAATATACCGATGCAACCCTAATTTGACACAGGCGATGTATTGATTTTTTTTATCTATATTGGGATGTATAAAGAGCACAACATGGACTCTGCGATATCTGGTATGAATCAAGTTTAATAAAACAAAAAAACATTCGGTTTCACCACCCTGCTCTCAGCTCCTCTTCTACCTCCCTCCCAATCCCATTCACGTTCTCCCACAACCACCATGGAGGGGGCATAAGACAGAGCTCTGGTATGAAGGCATCTTTAAATGTTTTTAAATAAAATAAAAAAGACAAAGGATTTCATGGCATGTTCTAATTTTTTCTCTTTATATTTTTCACATCATATTTCAAATCATACATTCAGCTAAAATATATCAGGATATGATTTTTTTTTTTTGTCCATATTGTCCAGCCCTATTTCACACTGTAAGCATCATTTTTGCAGATGTTTTAATGTCCATACCTGTAAATGTTGGTACGTTACATCTATATTACAATAGGATGAATGGATTTTTATTACTTAACATTACAACTTAAATTCCTTCATTTCTTCACACACTGACAAACTCACATTAGTGCCTAGAGCAGTAAGGATACACATACTGAGAAGTGTCACCTCCACACTGTGCATTTTAGTGAGGAGAAGGCACTTTCCCAGCAACCTTCTGGTCCCAAGCACATGTCTCACCTTTTGGCCACAGCTACACCTCCCCGGTTACCTTAAATTATTAAGCTGCTTGACGGAACCTGGAACAACGTTAGTTCACTGCCTCTGTTGTGATTCTACTAGTGCAGTGATCAGGATCTTGGCTATGAGTCAGAAGGTCATGAGTTTGATATCAGCTGGTGGCTGCACCCTTGTGCAAAGAAATTATAACTACATTGCCCCAAAAAGACTGTTCATGTGATCTAAATGTAGCTTAACAAGCTGACCCAGCTTTATCTTGACCCAAATGTATCAAAACAAATCAGCATATTCAGAGAAACATGACAATTAGATGCTATATCAAGATCCTGGAAAATAACACCCTGATCTTGAGAGGGAACGGAGAGGGTCAGTGTGTCAGTGTATGTGCCCTCAGTGACTAATACCACACTACTGCCAATGAGGCCAGGCCTCCAGCCTCCTTCTGCTGCAGCCCAGTTTCTGCAAACAGGACACAATTATGGCTCTTTAGTGAACAAATACACAGCTTGCCAAGATCTCTGCCAAACCACAACCCCGTGGCCTCGGTCCAAAGCCCCAAACCATGCAGGAGGGACACGCATGACTCCATCTGGTACCTGAATGAACCTAGGGTTTTAACCATTACGGCTCATTCCTCAAGTCCACAGGGACTGTGGATTAATGATGTGTCTGATGGATTTGAACATTCATGGGTTAACAAAACAAATGAAGGGCAGACGATGTATGTGGTATAATTTGGTCGTAATGTAATGAGCGATTAGGAAAGAAAATAATTGCACGTTGTTGTTCTTGGCAGGTCCAGCAGAGTTCGTTATCCTACATGCCTTCCTAAAGCAGAAATATACATCTGAGAGATTTATGGTGGAAAGGCTAGCAAGACTTAAAGGAAGGACTTAAATACACTCCTACTAACATGTAGAAGCACTCAAAACACATGCATGTACACGATCCAAACAGCACAACTTTGTTTTGTTTGTGCTCTCTGGTGTTGACCAGAGGAGGATGGGTTCCTCTCGTGAGCCTTGGTTCCTCTCAAGGTTTCTTCCTCCGAGTCTGAAGGAGTCTGTTGCCCACTGGCTGCTCATTAGAGGCTTAGACCTGGAGCTATGTAAAGCTGCTTTGTGACAACTTCTTGTTGTAAAAAGCGCTTTATAAATAAAATCTGATTGATTGATTGATTGACTGATAACTGCATTATCTTTCATCTAATGTCCACACGACATACTGGATACACTAAGTCACCATTATGTGGTGTGACGCCACTGTTTTCATTCAACCAGCTGCAGAAGTCCAGCAAGAATGCTCAATGTTTGGCTTGGTGCCATTTTCTAGATATCCCTAAAAACGTTCTTCGGGGGGAGGGATAATGACCTCTATTCCTGTTCCAGCCCTCCACCTTCCCCAAACCACACACATACTCCATCTATAACTCTGCTGCATATCGCTCAACAGAATAGCCCAATATGAGGCTCATCTCTTTGACAAAGTGCAGACAGAGCAAAGTCGCTGCTTAAGAAATGCACCACTGGTTCTAACAGTGTAGCCTTGTGTTGCCTTTGCTCTTTTAATAAAATTTATACCATAAAAATGCACTTTGCACAACACTGCACATATTCTGGGCTCTGAGCTCTGATCTAGAGTAGCCTTAGTTTGACTGAACACACCCAGTCTTGATATTAGAGCGTCACTTTTTTCAAAATGCTGAATATCAATTGCAGCTCTGCTTCGGACTTGTTTTTTTCTTGCTACACTTACAGCTGCAAAAATACCTTAATCCTACTCTTGAATCTCTGATACTTTTTGATTAGTGTATGATCGATCATACACTAGAACCTGTGGGCTTTGGACCACCAGTGGGCCATAAAGCACTCTTCAGTGGGTCTGCAGGCCCGTCCTCTGGGGGAGGCAGCAGTCCATAGTGAGCCGGCAATGCCTTTATAAATCAGAGAAATCTACAAAAAAACAAAATGTAGAAGTAAAAATTGAGAGATCAATCATGTTTAAACTATGAACACTTACAGTTTATATCATTTATAGCAGAGCAGCTGCAGGAACATAATCCAGGCAGTTATGAGATGTAGAATTTAAGAATGGTGAGACTCTTCATCAGAAAATGCAAAGGAAAAAAAAGTATCAGGACAATCCAGAATGCATCGGATATGAGCGTCAACACAGAGTCTGACATGCTGAAGTCAGCTTTTAAACTGAATTTAAAAAGTGCAGCTAGACATCACCTGATGTTAAGATTGCATCTTAACAGCTCATTTTTTAAGCTACTGTTCAGGCTCTAATTGTCACATTTTCAGTGTCAGCACTTGAGAAATTAAAGGTAAAAATGATTTTACCTGAAGAGAGAGGTTTGTTTTCATATGGACCATTACACTTTCTAGTAATAAACAGGTTTGCTGTGAGGTTGAAAAGGTTAGGAAACCCCTGCACTAGACTCCAGGGAAATAAATGATCAAAGATTTTCTATAACAATTATCCTTTTATATTATATATATATATATGAAAACTTCACATAAAAAAAGCTCCTTTTGATGAATCAGTCACTAATGACAAGAAACATTTTAATCACAAGTTACTGAAAGCTGGAGTTTTTGAATTATTTGTTTTATTTCTTAATCGTCTTATAAGCCAATTGCAATCCATAAAGCAAATGCTTTAAAAGATAAAAACATGAAAGTCTGAAGACCACAGGATTATACAAATGTAAAATCCTATCATCAGGAATGAAATGAAATAGATGGACGGCTGGAAGTTAACTGTGTACACAGGAATGGCACAGAGAGTTACACTGGTACCCTATGACAGTTCACCTACCATTTCATAAAGAACTGGAGTAAAACATCAGCGTCATTGCTACTCTGCAATTATGCTGAACCTGACCAAGCTAAACAACCAATACGAGACAGACGGACCAAGCTGGATGACCATCATAACTGCTGGTTGACAAGTATGACAAAAATCTAACATATTCTATGTTGGTCAAGAGCTGTTTGACTGGATGACCAGCTTTACTACATCCTTGATCATCAAAGACCATCTTAGACCATCTGAAATCAGCTACCAGTAAAAGCTGGTCCTGAGCTGCTCGTATTAGACAAGCTGTACGTGTAAACTAGCGAGCTGTGTCGATCTCGTATGTAATGTGAGTACGTATTTGGAAAACAGTCTGTCTCCTGAGCTCGAATGGGACATTTTACAAATGAGCTGATTAATTATGCTTATCTGTTTTTAAGAGAAATACCTATTAAATCCCTTCTGTCTTTAAATATGAAGCACTTTATACAACAAGTGATGTGACGAAGCAGAATTACAAAAATCTCGAGCCAAGCCCCCGGTGAGCCAAGAGCAACAGTGGCAAAGAAACACTCCCCCATAAGCACAAGGAAGGAACACTAAAATCAGAACTAAGGAGAAATTGTCCTCAGATAAGGAAAGAAAACAAGAGCAATAAGAGTCATGAGAATTTATGAGAAAAATGAAGAGAATTACTAACCAATATACAATAATGAAAGGCAGGATATTAATAATATCACTACTGACTGCCACTAGACAGATGATTTGAATGATTTAATGCTGTATTTAGCAGGATGTTTAGGTCAGTAGTCCCCAAACCCTGGTACTGGTCCGTGGAGCAATTGGTACTGGACCGCATGATGCCCCCCCCTCCCGCAGATGCGTAGTAGAGAAGAGAGTAGTAGAGCTTGTGAGTAGTACCTGCGCAACCCCCCGGGTGGTGAGCTTATGAGTATTAAGGCCCAAAACACCCCCCACCCATAGCACCAACATATCTGAATTTTATGTTCTGTATCAGTATTTCTATGAAAACATGTCAAATACAACAGTTCCTGTTTAATCATATACGTTTCTGTATCTGCAAATGGATGCATGCAAAACACTGCACATGTGAATGCAAGATCACCTGTCTGCTTTGGAGATCAGTTCAGTTATGCGTTCAAGTAACACACTTTGTTGGAAATCTAATTGTTGTGTTTTGAATAGTGCAAGTTGCACAGCATGCAAACTGCAGTTGTGCCGTCTGCTTTCTTTCAGCTCAACCGGTCTCAGATCAGGGGTTCTCATTCACTGTTCACTAGAGTTCCGACCTGCCGTAAACAGACCTGACTGTGAGTTACAGGGAAAAAGATTCAACTAAAACATGTCACTTATTAATAAGAACTACCAGTAACTACACAGCAGACTCCAGACAACAACAGGACATCAGAAAAACGGACTCTGTCAGATGTTGAATTTTGGTTGACAATGGAAGCAGTGTTCACCGTACGTTCAAAACCCTATGTTGTACAGATGCTGAATTTTGGATGGAAATCAAACTCACGTAGCCATCAAAAGCCAAGAACAGTTTGATAACTTAAGAAACACGTTGGATTATGGTTTTTTAACGCCATGGCTTAAAACCAAAATACATCATGTTGTGCCAACTCTAACGTTATGAAGTTAAGCAGATGTTGGTTTTTGGTCACCATACCTAATAACTAAGCGTTGTCCATTTTTATTTATTTATTTATTGTCAAAATGATGTTGGCATGTGAGGTTTAGTTAACTTCCCACAAAACCAACAAAATATCAATCTGTTTAAATCACTGTTCTGTTTCAAAGGAACACTGGCAGTAGATGTCCACACATCTGAATATCTTAGCTTTCCTGTGCGATTCCTGTCCACATGAGAAGGTTTCTCAAAAGCCTCTCCAGAGTGGAGAAGTCTGCTGTACATTTGTGTGGAGGCGTAAAAGCACACTGATTACAGAAAAGCACTGATTACATACTGTTTATTCGAGCATGGTCGGTGCTGACTAACAACAGTGTTGGTTGATCTTTGTGGTTGGTCAAGAATGCGTCTTATATTTGCGCTGTATTTAGGTCTGTTTTGTCCGTTACGCTTGTTTCCAAAATAATTTACCATCAAACTTTGTGAGATGTAAGCAAACTTTGTGTTTGCTTTCTTGTGTAGATGGATGGCTTTTCAGAAACGCTGTTGGAGTAGGAAAAAATAAATAAATAAATAAAAAATGAAAAAAATACACCAGGCCAAATGCTGACCCGGGCAGGAGCTGAAGAAGAAGCAAACAAGACATACAAGCATGTAAAATATACAGAGTGCAGCTAATGAAGACGCTGCTGTCAGACACGTCAACGCTCCCATCTATATGACCTTAACATCTAACGTCTACACAGATGCGCGTTTCGACTGCAGACATATTTTACAAGACTTCAAATAATACTTTCCCCTCAAATAATGTATTCGTCTGAAAATGCTGAAATGAGAGGCATGTTCTGATCATGCTCCTGATCACATTAGGAGATCAGTGAATGGTGTGTCGCTGAACTCTCCACGAACTCTGGCTCTGTAGCATGGCTGAATTTATGCAACTAGGTCATGTGTGTGGGGAGATGGTCTTCACTTGCAGCCGCCTGCTGCTCACGCTCTTCGATGCTTCATTAGGGAGCTCCGCACCGGCTTTTCAAACGGAATCCATCATGCCAAGGAGATTGAAATCCAAGCAATTAAAGGGACACCCCTCTGTTCCTCAAAGACGTCGGGGAGCGAACATAAAGAGATAACTCTATTACTCATGCCTCGAAAACAGCGGCCGTGACTTTGTCGAGCGCAGTTCCGACAGTCCGCACTACAGCTTCAAACACGTCTTCATCACAGGCGCCAGCTACAGGGGGGCAGCGGGTTGTTCTCCCCTCCCAAAACTAAAGAAGTGAGGGCAACACCCTCAGTGAAACGAATTCTAAATATTTTGAAAACCACAGCAAAAGTGAATCAGTTATGGCAAAAAAAGCACTTTTGGGTTTCCGCCAAAACAGTGAAAAGTCAGAATAATTTATAACGTGCAATGACATTTTTGATCAACTCATATCGAACATGAGGAGAGGTGCTCTTTGTGAATGCAGTAAACATGTTGGCATTTTAAAGTGTGAGAGAATGACCCGAGAATGGCTGTTTGCAGACACGGTTCTGCTGAACTGTGCAAAGAGTTACAGCACTTGCAGATTAGTTACACTTAAAACTCAAAATAAATGCAAGACATTTACTAAAACTATTTAATGTATGCAAAATACATGAAAAACTGGAAAGAAAAAAAAAAACAAAACAAAAACAATTTGGTGCATCCCTAGCTGTTCGTTTATCCTCCAATGGCTTGTTCTTTCACCATTGGGTTGTAACATTTTGGGGTAGTTTCAACTCGTGGTTGGAAATGAGGAGTTTGTGGGCAACACCATGAAACAGGACCCCTATGAACCTTCAAGTCCCTCAGCCCTTCCATACTCATCCCAAGTCAGCACCCATGGCCATGGTCTGATCATGAAGCTCTACAGTAAAAACAGGCCACAAACACACAACAAATTTACATTTCAAAGCTTTTAAAGTATAATAACAACATGACAATCCCATATTCTACCCACCAGCGACTGTTTAATTGGACATTTTTTAGTTAATTAGTTATGTGTTTATTAAAACGTGACAACTGAGTGGTGCGACTGTCTAAGCGTGGTCCTCCATTATGCCACAGCCATCCATGAATGAGAGCTTAAATGACCTCACCTTCTGCAAGTAGGTAGGGAGGGTCTTCCTTGTACCCCCAATCACACAGCGCTTTGCTAACCAGTGCAGCTGTACGCTAACTGACGTAACTGAACGAGCACTTTGGCCTCCTTCAATTTAATAAACACTGTTCAATCCGATAAATGTGGATGTGCACAGTGATAGGTTTTTAATATTCTACCCCAGTTTATTGCTGGTATTACATGTAGTGAGACTAAACCAGTAAACATGGTACCAGTATCAAATTAAAAGCCTCATTGCCCTGTAAGTCCAGTTTTCGGCTGGTGGGAAAAATGTGTCATGTCTTCGTGCGGGTTTGATCCCACTGCTAGCCCAGGTCTAATCATGGTTTTGAAACAAGCACAGTGCCGACAGCGTTATGCATAATGTCACAGTAGAGCCGGGTTTTAATGAGTGCACCATGCACTTGGAGAGACAAAATAGATATCTGTCCAAAACAGGCCTCTAAAACTTAACTGCCGTGAACTGCGGGTTGTCTGTTAATCCTAAAACCATCCCATTTGCCCCCCAAACACCCCCAACCCTAAGCGATGATACATAAATAAGACTTCAGCTAGGGTTACTGATGGCTCAATATCGGCTGCTCTTTCATTGTGTCCTTCCCCAAGCGCCGAGTCGTATGTGGGTACTGGCCATCTGCCCAGCGAGGAAACATCATCGCGATCTGAGCAATATAATATTTGAGTAATTTATTCCCAGCCTCCGAGGCTAGGCTCCCATCTCCGGCAGATTTAAGGGTCCCTGCTCTGCTGTAAGTCAGGCACAGACAGCCTGGAAGTGGGCACTCTCCACTCAGCTGTGCGTAGTTTGGAAACACATTAACTGCAGCCGAATGGTGTGACTCTTAAAGAAAACAAACTCTCTTTTTCTGAAGCTCGGCCAGCGCAGATTTAAAATAACAGATTACTGGTTATTTTCTCAGGAATGTGGTTTACACATGTGCAAACAGTCAAAACTCGGGAATTTTTCAGGATTGTTGTACTTTTTTTCTTTGGAAGTGACCTGCTCCAGGCAATAACAGAGAAACGCTGTCTTCATTAGCAAGTTGATACAACAAGAAAAAGCTAAGCGAGAGCATCTGTCTGAATGAGGGAGAGAAGGAAAGAGAAGGACAAGAGAAAATGTCCATGATTGGACTCGTCAACATGTGAAAGAGCGAAATCCCCGGCAGAAAATTGGCAGCATGAATGTCCGGAACTCGCTGCAATCACTCCTTTAATCAGCTACAATAACACTGGTTGCAGGATTCTGACCCACTGATGACTGCGATGTGTGGGTGGCTCGTTGAGTGCCAATAAGCATGGAGGTGATCTCTGCATGAATATTGAAGAATCTACGAGAACGTCCAGGGCTCACGTTCAAGATCAATATCACTGCTGCCCTCATCATCATCACTGACATCATCGATGAGTAGCAAGTTCCATCACGGTTCACGTCTTTCAGCATCTGAGATTCTTCTGCAGCTGCTCCACAGTCACAGCACTCAATGTTATTGTACCAATCGAGCTGCTTTGTGAAACTCCTCATTGCTCCACAGGGTCTTCTCTGCATGAAGGTCACAACTGAAGCATACAATGCAAATACATTAACAATCAAGGGCTTCAACTGTAATCTGCCATTACAATGTACAGATTTTAAAAACCCAATACTTCCAGACTTGTTTATCTAAAGGATGGGTCAAGGATAGTTTGCTTTAACAACGGAAATGGGAATTTAGAGGCTAGCTGCTAATAATCTTTGACTTGTCACTCAGTAGTTTGCCATGATTTGGGGCACCTTGTTTCATTCCAGCAGCAATATTACCTACAATTTATAACAGTGACTGGACAGATTTTATGCAGCATCAACTCAATTTGAACTTTTAGGTTAGTAGAGTGTCATGGAAATGTCCTGAGTGGAACAGTTTTGGTCCTAGTATTGTTTTTATTGCTACTTTCTTTATATTGTTCTCTCATAATTTACTTTGTAGGTTTAGTATTGAGAAAGTTAATTTCCATAATGTTAGATTTTGATCTGACAACATGTGAGACATCTATACTACAGGGGTTGGACAATGAAACTAACACCTGGTTTTAGACCACAATAATTTATTAGTATGGTGTACTATGGCCTCATTTTGCGGCCAATACAGAGTCAATTCGTTTTGGGAATGACATTTTTTGGATACAATCCGGGTTAACACCTGAACATCCCTTTCAGACAGCTTCCTCTTGTGTCCACAGTTAATCCTGTCAGATGTGGTTGGTCCTTCTTGGTGGTGCTGACATTACCCTGGATACCGTGGCTCTGGATACTTGCTGTCTTGGTCACAGATGTGCCAGCAAGACGTGCACTAAATGTTGAGAGTAAATGGAGGAATATGTACTTCTCTCATCGTTTAGTTGGATGGTCTCCGTTCTAACATGATTGTAAACTAACCCTCGTGTGTGGAGGCAATACATTTGTTTAGCAACTCCTTACAAATGTAAAGCTGCGGTTTCTTTGAGTTTATGCATTTTATTTCATTTTATATTATATATGCAGGTTTTTAATTAGTAATGTCCTGATTTCAATTCATGCATCCCATTGAGCCAATCTCCGCATCTCTCACTGGATCGGGTATCGACCATTTTCATCTCAGTCCAGTTCCGAATCTTACCTCAGGTGTTCAGAGTATATGGTATCCTCAAGATGGAATTTTCGGAGCTGTGGCAGCTGTAAGGAAGTTCTCTTCTCAGGTAAGTAAGAGTTTATCTCAGGATAGCACACAATCTTTTTTTAGCAGAACATGACAACATAACATGATATCTGAAATTATATTAAGCTACTGTGAACAAAACCAGCCATTAGGGGAGCACTTTGTGTACTGCTGGTGCCAGTCCCAAGCCCGGATAAATGGTGAGGGTTGCATCAGGAAGGGCAACCGGCGTAAAACTTGTGCCAAAACTAAAATGCAGATCAGGTAGATGATCTGCTGTGGCGATCCCTAAAGGCAGCAGCCGAAAGAAGAAGATATTAAGCTACTGTGAAAACAGCTCTTTTAAATGTCAGGGGACCCACTTTGTTTTTAAACCCAAATGCTAATGCACACATGCTGTAGAAACTCCAATCATAGCACATTCAACTCTATACAATAATTACTTCACATCAGAAATCAACAAACAGCAACAGACATCAGTCCAGAGTGTGTACTTAAAACACTCACACTCACTCACTGTTTTAAAGGCTCTGGGAGTGAGGGAAACTCTATAAAAGCAGTTTTATGAAAAGTAAAGAATCTACATGATTTCAGAACTTTATTATATAAACTGTTACTAAAAATAAAGTGATTTTTTTCAGTATTAATGAGCAGCATCTCAACTGCCTTATTAACACACATCAGAATCAGTATTGTCTGACACTCAGTGAGAGACTCCGATTGGGACACCCCTACAAATTAATAGTTTACAACTGTAAGGCTACGGTTTGTAATATCCAGAGACAAAAAGGTCTTTTCCCAAAGTGAACCAAGTTAAACAAATTGGAATAAACTAAACATTTCAGATTTAAAGATAGACTTAATCTGAAGTGACTCATTCAGACAGACTCAAACAAATCTTTTATTGTAAAGTGCTTTAACAAGCTGTCACTGCTTCACTCTTTAGCACACTAAAAACAACCAAAGTCAAATCTGATTAACTTCATATGCAGTGAAATGCTATAAAAAAATGTGATTAATTCATTCATTTATGCATCATCTTATCCACGACACAGTGGGACCAGTGCCTACCAGGAAACACTTGGCACAATGCAGGAACGCAGCCTGGTCAGGGAGCCAAGCCATCGCAGGGTACCGCACACAAACACACACCTAGGGACAATTGATCCTAACCTACAAAGTGCATGTTAAGGAGCGGGGAGGAAACCTGGAAAAAGGGTAAGGCCATGCAGACACGGGGAGAACACCCTGAACCCCTCACAAGCAGTGAGCCAAAAGGGAAATGAACCCACAACCCCAGGAGTCCAGTACATTTACACAGTCCCAACAACATACAATTTTTGGACCAATCAGCTGGGACCACACATCATGACCCATTGCAAAACACCATCCCAGCAAAAAATTGACTGGCTTGTCGTAACTGCAGTAGTCACCATACGTTTTATAACACTCCACTCTTCACAGTTTGGAGCTTCACAGTATTTTCTTTACTTTCAGAGCCAATACTTCCAAATGCTCTCATAAAACCAAAGCCCACCCACAAAAGGCAATCCCTTTGCTGACTAACACTCTAAGCTCGCCAGATTGTACGATAAACCCCGAACGCTGGCGTGAGAAGTTACTCTGAACGCTATGCTGGGTTGTGTTTCCCCAGAGAAAAACCTCTACTTTAATGAAAACCTCACCAACTCATTTGTTCGCACTGGAAATGAATCCAGCGAGACAGATCCCAGGCCGAGTTCTGTCGAATGTACTGGATTACAGTGTGCCGTGCACTTCGTGGTGCAAACTGGACATTTTTACAATATGACAGCTTAACGCCAGCTGCTCGGTGTTGCTTAGAGCCTGGACATATGTGCTGTGAAAAAAAAGACACCCAGTGAAAACCTGCATCTTAACATATTTAAACATACGGACATTTGCTCTTTGGCCAACTTTAGACCTGCCTTGCTGTTTCTTTACACTTCTTTCACTTCCCTGCTCGGGAAGCCTGACCTGGCCGACGACTTTCCATTTCCAATGTTTTCATTGTTTTTTTGTTTTTTTTGGGGACACTGAAACTGCTGATTTCTTATTGCTTTGAGAGCTTTTTAAATCCCATCCTCTGTAGACCTCTTTGGATTGTGCCGCGGTGATCCCACTCACTTCAACAGTTACAACAAAACCAAACTAAGAGCCTGTTCATGCCTGGTTACTTCATTCGTCTTGAGTATCAGGATTAAACCTGGATAAGTCCAAGCCACATAAAAATGCAATTCTAAATGCACATTTAAAAATGGGCACAAATCTGATCCCGCAAACCACTCCAGGAGGCAGTGTATATGCATCGATTTCTCCAAGATGCACTCCGCAAAATGAAACTCCTCCATGCAGTAGGTCACTGGGCACGTGATGCGTCACCCTGAACTGGCAAAGCTGTTGCTTTCCCTTAAGCTTGAACAAAATGTATGACAGCATGCAAAATTGTGGATTTCGTGTCAGCAGCCATCTTTAGCACAGCACAGGAAGAGCCTGAGCCGATAAACAACTGGTTGCCAAGACACATGTGGATTTGCATATTCCATCCCACACAATCAGACTGCAGTCCAAGTATTCAGAGATGCATGTGACTACCAACTGTAAATGGTTTAAATAAACCAGGCTCCTCCAAAATGTTCTAATCATCTGAAGCTTTTGAAGTAGTAGTACCTGAGGTGCCGCCCTACTGTCACCACAAAAGAAAACAGCATTCATTACAAATGATCTTCATTTGCTAAAGATATTTCATCAGTTTAATGTTGTTAAATCACACCACCTCCATCTCTCAATACTGTAACTGAAGATCAAATGTCAATATGCTTAAAAATGTTGACACGGACAAAGGGATTCATGGGGTGTCCTCATTTTTTCACATGACTGTAAGCCCGGAACCTCACTGACTGGACAACTGGATCAACGGGAGATCAATACTGAAAATAGGTCAACATATGGATTTTTCCTCTTATCAGAGGGGCTTGCCTCTTTGTGCCTTGCCAAGATGAGTTTCCAGTGTTCACCAGGCAGTGCTTTATGTTAAACCCGTTAAGACACCCTGAATTTACATGAAGGCTTATGCAAAATGTCAAAAACCCCAATCAAGAACAGTATTAGCTATAAGCTGGTTCCACTTCAACAACAAATGCTTTTGGGACTAATTTGAAGCTGGTCTTTGGACGGTGGTATTGAAAGCTTTGCCAACTGACTGTGACAACTGACCCTTTACTGGTAAACTCTTTAATCCCAGAATTAATCATGATATTGATCACAATCATATTGCCCAACCCTAATGTATTGAGAGCAGTCAATATGTAAATTTTCCACCTCACGCTGTTGAATACTTGTGTACGTCCTTGTCCACCTACTGCCAGTTCCCGTACAGGCCGACTGAAGCGTTCAAAGGAAAGATGCTGCGGCACTATGGAAATTCCTGCCTTCAGCTTCTTGGTCAAGGTCGCAGTGGGTCCAGCACCTAAGCACAGCCCCATTATTGATTTTCCCCCCCATGTTTCCTGGTGTCACTCAATATTCAAAAGCATAAAGATATATGGATCATAACCCAGTCAGATTTTTCTAGGTTCTGGGCTAGGTTTCTAGGATCTTCTAGGCTAGACGGACTGGTAGGTATCAAGACAGATCTGTGTCTCAAGTTCTTTTAAGCTACAGTGAACAGTAGGTTCTGCCCAAGTTCTTTTATATTGAGGAGGTCAGTGGTCCTGCTCACAATGTTCTTGATCAGTGGTTCTTCATCCTGGCCCTGGAGTACTCAAAGTCTTTCCTTTAATTCAAACATACCTGGTCCAACTAATGAACTAACGTGATTAGCCCTCGCTGATTTGAACTGGGTGTAAAACAAGCAGGGCAGTGGTACTTCGTGACCATGATTGAGAAGCACTATTCCAGTGTCCAGTAGGTTCTGCTCAAGTTCTTCTAGGCTAAACAATTTCATTTAGGTTAGAATGACCCCTAGGTGATGCTCAACATCAGACAGAGTACAGCAGACCAGAAGATTGTATTCAGTTATTGTAAGACTAGAGTTGCCAGTTCTGCTCATTTCTTCAAGATTAAGGTGGTGTGGTTCTGCTCAAGATCTTCTAGGCCAGAGTGACCAATGGTTTTGCTCTCTGAAGCTAGAGTGACCAGTTCTGTTCAAATTCTGTCAGGCTGGAGACCAACGATTCCACCCAAGTTCTTATAGGTCAGAGTGATTGGAGGTTCTGGTCAAGTTCTTCTAGGCTACAGTGACCAGTGGTTAGATTAGAGTAACAAGTAGTTATGCTCAAGTTCTTCTAGACCAGAATAATCAGTGGTTCTGCTCATGTTCTTCTTGGAAGAGTAACTAGTTTTACTTAAATTCTAAACAGTCATTTGAAAACAGAACTTAAGCCCTATTCGAACGGGATTCGTTTTACACGGGAATGTGGGCTAAAGTAATTTTACCGGAGGTTGTCAGTGATTTTAGGCCTGCTCAAATGTGCCAAGATATGTTAACCGACTGCACATTCCTGCGTCACTAAAACTTCCAAACTATTTTACCTCCTGTAAAACGATCAGTAAAAATAACCTCGGGTCATATTAGCCCTGTGTGAATCGAAATTCCCTCATGTCCTCTGGAAAATGAGTGTTTAGCTGGATTTCTCAGTACCGAGGTGGTGAGGAGGTATTCAGTTTCGTTGTCCATGGAACAGATACCTTGGGTTGTTCTGTGGCAAATGTTCATACCTATGGCGGACACGACCAAACCTGCATACGAAATGGCAGTGCTCAAAACGGCCATGCCCTTTGCGGGCTGTGTGCAAGGATGCATACAGGCAGATTCATACAGTCTACGAGTGGAGCACAGAGATTTAGTCTAGTATTGACTGGAAGACCAGCGTACTTTACATAAACATATACAAATATCAGATCCACACATTATGGTACTTGGGCCAAAATGAAGGGAAAAACAACTGGTTTGGACATCCTTAGAAGAATTTTTCATTCAGAAAGGATAAGCTTATTTGGGACCACCCTGGATACAAGCTTCAGAGAGCAAGTGAGAAGGCCTGAAAGGCTGAGAAAGAAAGCAAGTGAAAGAAAACAAAGAGGGAGAGGGAGCGCGCAAGATACAGAGAGAGCAAGAGAGAGAGTCGTCTTCTCGTATTCTCCCAAGTGTCATTCTGCACAGCCGCTGCCAGGGGTCAGCTAAGCAAGCCATTCATAAACGCGGGTCACATGGCAATATCCAAACAAAGAAATCTGAGGCCTTTTTTCATCCGACTTCCCTGTGAAAAGAGCTCTCTGCTGGAGGAAGCCCTGGAAGCAGTGCTGCTGCCTCACTGTGCCCTTCGGATCACTCACAATGCCTTTCATATGACACATGGCTGAGGCTGGAGAAGTAATCCTGCAATAAAAGCAGCGAATCTGTGCTCGGCATTCAAATGTGTGGCAGCAAACAGATTCTGGCATACAATCAGGGTGGACACAACAAGGCAGAGGTGGCTGACCCAACCAGAGGAAGCGCCACTGTTTTACCATGGGCTGAAAGTGGGTCACATTCGGCTGTTATAGATTATCTATGGCATTTATCAAACAAGAGAGATTATTCACTAGTGCTGAGAGGATTACACTAGTGAATCTTTCTGGGAAGAGAAGCAAGCTTCCTGCAAATGCTTTTTTAGAGCACAAAGTCAGCACAGGAGAAACGCAGAAAGGGAACGACTGGTGAAAATAAGACGGGTTGATCTTGTGGAGGCAGAACAGTTGTGCTTTAGTGACGGTCAGAAGAATGGACTCGTTTACACATAACAAATAGCAAAAACAGTAGCAGCATCTTTAAATCTAACACCGATTGGATTTTGATCCATTCTGACTCTTTACCAGATACTGCTCAAGCTAGTAACAGACGGCTCTATTGGCCATGCAACTGCCTGATGATTTAGCCAATCCTAAGAGCTGATCAAATCAGATCTCTATTTTAGAAGTTTCTGCCGCATTGTGCAAGGTCACAGGACACAGTAGTACTTCACTCTACCATCAGATGGCAATACTTACTCGCTCACGGTTCCAGAACCACATTAAAGCCAGTGCTGAATGAGTTTTTTGTGTATGACACAAACTCATATTTGTGTTTGTAAAATATGAACATCTGACAGGAAGCAGAGCCTTTTAACACCACTCAGCCCAGTACAGTGAGTATCACCACAGATAGCAAAAACCACGTTCCACACTTTGACCTACAGAGTGCAATTCTGCATGCAAATTCACAGGCTCATGCAGCAGACACTCGAACTTCGACAGTGTTTGGAATCTCGAGATGCAGAGACTTCTCGAGAACTTCAGTCACTAAACGTGTCTTTGCTGATTGCCAACCTTTACTAGGGAGCACATCCGAATTTCTCGAACTATCCTAAACATGTGGGTACACTGTGCACACACTCATCTGTCGTAGCTCTTTCAAAGTGCATTCTCAATCTAACAGATATCCTCACTAAGTCCCTGTTCCAAGGTTGGATCATTTAATCTGCATTCACCTTTACGGCTTAGCCTTTATATCTAACCTTAAATTTAAAACGTTGTGGTTTCATTTTACAATAAAAACACAACACTGCTATTATAAAGGGTGGGAAAGAGGGGTAGATGAAATTTTAGCTGTCATGGAAAGCACACACCAGCATGCTCCTGATGACAGTTGTTTCAGCTTTTCACCGGAAATGAAGCCAAACACATGCTATTATCAGGTTCAGATTTCAAAGGCATTGTTCTTTCATGCCTCTATAACACATCGACACCTTACTGAAAAAGATTCTGCCTCTGCATGCCCAATGTGCCTGAGACACTCTGTCTGCCTGCAGGCCCAGACCGTTTACTAAACATAAAACAATAATAAAGGACGAATATAAATATTTAAAAGTAATTTCACATTCAGTCATTTCTGTACACCTTTGAACAAATACTGTGAAAATGGCAGTCATGTAACTGGGTGATTCTTGCATATTTTTATACCAAATATTCCAACCTGCACCATTTCTGTTATTACCACAACAGCCGGTGATTTCGCAAAGGAATTTTTAAAGTAACATGTTTGTGTCGTAAACATGGAAGCCAATTTTTTTCTGAACAAATGTTTACATTATGTAGATTTATTTAAAAGATTCAATATACAATTCTTCATAGTTTAAATTCCTAAAAGTAATTTTTACTGTAGTTTTGTACTTTAAAAATCTTTAGACATTCCTCAAATAAATTTTTTATTCTGTCCATAAGACATCAACAGAGAGTGCAAAAAAATCAGATCAAAAGTAAAGGATGACAAAGTAAGTGAAACCTTTGAAATGGCCAGGAATCCTTCACTTTGTTACTATATCTTAAGTAGTTTTGTCATTTCAGTGTCACATGATTACCAAGAAAAAGGTACCAAATAAATACAGATAATGAACTTTCACTGGGTTGAGAACCATCAGATCCACTCACTGATTGGTCAATGCCTTTTTTTTTTTACTCACTGTACTATAACTGGATTTGACTGCACACCTGAATGAAGAAGCTCAATAGCTTCCATTTGTGGCCTGCAAAAGAAAAACGCTGCAGTGCTGGTCAGTTCTGCCCTCTAGTGGAGGAGAGGGGATTCACAACCATTTTGATTTTCCTAGAATGCACCACAGAAGTGTTTCCCCAACCCTGTTCCTGGAGGCGCACCTGCCATATACCTTTTAGCTTTAACACACCCCTTTCAACTCTGAAGGGCTTGTTAATGAGCTGAATAGTTGAATCATATTCAGAGCAGTTGTGTCTCCAGGAACAGGATTGGTAAACACTACACTACAACACCATTCTTCAGCAGTGGCCATAGACTAAACATCGACTGAACCAACAGAAATGTTCCAAATAAAATCATATTACATTAAACAATGCACTCGTTTTAATTGACTATGTTAAATTTTTGACAGAGAATGGAGGCTTTTCCTTTCAGTGGGTAATTGGGATTTTCTGAATGTCATAAATACAAAATAGCCCAATATATGAAATTTCTTCAATATTGATGAGATCTATCCATATGAGGAAATGAGGTTCGCCCTTCAGGCAAGAAATTGAACCTTATACCATATAGCTATACTGTCCAATTTGACTGTATGCCCCAATCACCCATAAAAACAAAAACACTATAAAACAAAAACTAAAAAAAAAGCTGCTGCACATTGGGGATACACCTGCAGCTCTTCGTTTTCCTACATTTGCTTTATCAATACAACAAATATCTGTCAATAAAGAAGGTCCACAATACTTTGATAGTAACATGCATAAACAGTAAAATGACCATGACTGTGTGTTATGCTGAGAGATTTCCTGAAAATTCAAAAATGCTGTATAGCATGATCAGATTCTTACCAACACACAGCCCTAATGCAAACAGAGCCAAAACTAATATGGTATTAATCTAATAAACCAACAGACACCGTCAGTCTGCTGGATTAACAGATATGTGATGACAACATACATTAGATTACAACTAAATGAGCTCCGGTTGATGACTGGTTAAACCATAGCATTACTGCATCAGCAGAGGGAGCTCTTTACAATAGCACCTGATGCTGTGCTCTCAGCTGAGCCGGAGTTTATAGGGATGATCCCTCTTAAGTGGATGAGATCAGGGGCGACCTCACCGCTGGAAATACCATGAAGATCAGCACAAGTCTGCAGGGTTCCCCGGCTCTGAGCCTGACCCGCTGCCTCCTCATGACTCACAGCAGACAGGAGCTAAGCTATGGATGCTGAGGATGACGACGATGATGAGGTTCCTCAAGACCATCTGTCCAGGGCTTAGTCATGCAGTACCAATTCAGTCAACCTCACTGACATTTCTGAGGCTGGTGGTGAAGTGAGCTTTATCTATGATTTGGACAGGTTGGGTCACGGTTACTCACCGCTGCAGCTCGCAAAAGGCTCAAGCTGGCTGGACTGATAACTGCGCTGGTTAATAAACTAAACAGCATAATGCAGCCAAAATGCCAGCAATGTCACATGAACAAACACAAATAGGAATAATTTGTAAGAATAAGAATGCAGGTTCCTCATCAGATTCATAATAAACAAATAAACTTCTTATTTCTCAAATATGCTACAAGCCAGTAAAATGAATAACTCAGGATTTAATGCCATTTATGCCCCTAAAACTATGGTTAATATTATGAAAGGCACTGAAAGGCATTAAAATAACAGAGCTGATTAACTACTGGATCCACACGAGCACCAGATCAGGCAAAGCTAAAAAGATCTGTTTGAGTAAACTATTTAGACGCATCCAAAATCTGCCTTAATCATAGTAAAATGAATCAGTAATTATTAGGCCAACTATTATATTATTGTTCAGAAAAATGACATAATGACATAAATGAAAAATGACAGAGTCAACTTTGAGTCACTGTAACTCTATAATATATCAGTCAATCCTAAATTTCATCATCCGACACAGGGAACAACACCTGCATCTAAACCCAAAAGCACAAAATCACTCCCACTATACTTAACAGCAGTTAAAGAATTCAAAACCAGAAAAATCCTACAATTAAACCTCATTCCTGCAATGCCGAGGGGAGATGGGAAAAAGCAGGAAGTGTTTCAAGTCAGGAAGAAACATGCCCTTAAGTGTTGGTGTCAAATCACAGTCGACTCGGAGCACGCAGCAAACGGCCACAGGAATCCTCGCAGATTTATGGCTCTGATAAAGCTGGTGATCTTCACGTGATGAGCTGTTTTGTGTTCATCTCTTTAACCCCTTAAATGCAGACTTTGGGTCAGTGGGGCCCATGACCTTGATTCCTGCTCCCACCACATTCAGGTTTTTGTTCATAAGAATAAGTAATAAAACATACCCAAATATACACAACATAAGCTGGTTAAGCATGACTTACTCCATGCAGTTTATCCTAACAATCGCTAAAATCTAACTATGGTGTCTTTTCTCTTGGCTGTAGCATCTTCAGAAACTTTGTTGGCCTTCACTGTCTGCATGTTTTGTAAGCAGAGCTGCACAAAAATGGTAGAAAGTGCAGAACATTTTTAACAAACAACTCGTTTCTCGTTCTCCATCAATAAACTCTTGAATGAAATAAGCTAGAACAAACATGTTAATGCTGTTATCAATTAAATAAGTAGTCAAGTTATCCAGATCTGGAGCAAAACTCATGGATTGCTTTACATCTAATAAATATCTGGTAAAATTAAAGGAAAACATTTAAAATAATTTAAAACATTTAAAATCCTACCTGTCTCCTTCCACTGGTTGCTAAATAACAACAAGGGTCACTTTGCTCCTGGAACTACTTTTTCTATTACAGTATTTATGTTAAATGAGTAAAATCTAAACATCGGTCTAAATTCTGATTCTGGAATCATTGTGCAGTCCTTTTTATTTCATTACGGTTGTTCATGTGTAGCTGTCTGTGGTTGAAATAACGTGTGTTCATACTCTTTTACTGTGTCGGAGCAGTATGTAGACCAGGGCTCACCAGTCCTGCTCCAAGGAGACTCTATAGGAGAGCTACCGTCCTATAGATTCAACCCTATTCCACCAACCTGATCCAACTACGAGGTTCTTGATTGGTTGAATGGGGTGTGTTAGAGTTGAAACCTGCAGGAAGCCCTTGAGGAGCAGTGTTTGTGTCTCCTGCTGTAGATCAAAGTGAGTTTGGATACCAAAACTAGTGCACTGACTTCTGGGTACATTCTTTTACAATACAAACCAGTGGCTTAACTCTAAGCCCTATACCTATTTATGAGCTTAACTATATATTCCAGTATTGACACACAGTTGTATTAACAATAATTATAATAGAAAGTGTTGTCTAACTTCGTTTGCATTGTCAGAACAGTAGATACCCTCATAGATACACCACATAAACACTGATCTTTCTTACCGTTTTAATTTCTACAATTTCATACTTCTATAGGAGGAGGTTTCATATAATATTCATATACAGATATCCATTGTGGGCATTCTTGGCAGATCTGTGGCTTTTATATTGTTCATACTGATATCAGGATAATATCGTAGGACTGGAATTAAGAAATATACTGTGATATAAATTTAGTTTTCATATATAAATCACTGTCTTTTCTAAAGAACCCTTGAACTATTCTTCTTTGTTATGAGTATAAATTATTTGTTTTTAACTGCTGTGAAACTAACAGTTATGTTGTTTCCTGGGGGTCAGAAACTAGAGTACATACAGGCTTTTAGGGTTTAAGAACTACAAGCAGATTAGGAACAATGTTAAAACAGTGACAACATTAAATATTAGACAGCCAATCAGCAGGGTAGATTATGGTGGGAGCATACTTGGCTCACAGATACAGAGAAGGCTGATTCCTTTATGAATTCAATTTGATACACAATCATTTTTCAATACTTGGCATCACTAAAGTAATTTGGTTGGCACCACAAAAGAAGGGAAGAAAAATACTTCACCTCTACACCAAAAAAAATGCTGCTTTGGCAAGAAAATGTTTAACATTTTATATTTAAAATTATGCAAATTCATACAAATAAACTTAAAGAAGGCATCAGCCTTCATACCAACTGTCTTTATATACAATCACTATTAAATCACCACAAACACCTCCGTGTTCAGTGTTCCAACTGCCCGAGAAACGTCTGAATGGCAACAGGAGGTGCCTTTCATTTGAAGGGTTAACAGCAACATTTAAAAGTGGGTGTAGGAAGGTGATCTAGGATCAGAGGGAAAGGGGGTAACGTAAGCAGAGGAAGATTTATGTTCAGATGGAGAGCTGGGGGCTTTTCTCTCCTTTTCGCTCCTCGTCTCTCGACCTGTACAGACACACACTGCTGAAACAGCACTGCCTGCAGACAAGCAGGAGAGGGACCACACAACCACCACACACACCTCTCATCTCACTCTCAGGGCACAACCAGGCACGCTCATCCACTCACTCACTCACTCACTCTCTCTCTCCTGCACGCGCATGCACGCGCGCGCACACACACACACGCCAACTCATGTTTCAGGAGAGCACATGGTGAATAATGGCACATTCATACTAGTCTAATCCTCCTTGTCAGAAGAAATACTTTGCACATTATTTCAGTTCACTGTTATGTCGGGGGGTCTTTCAGGGGGTGCTCAAACTAGGCCCAAACATGGTTCCTCATCAGAACCTGGTTCATTTCACAAGTGTGAGCGCCAATTGTGCCCAAGCACAGAATACAAACATGGTGTGTGTAAAAAAGTTTTACGTGCTGCACAGAATTTCATTGTGCTTCATAATCAATACATTTATAAGGCATGCTCGAGGACAGAATATCAGCACCCAAAACTACTCCTAATAAAGCGTAATAAAGTATACCATCTGAGTCTCCTGCTCCATCTGTGCATGCGTGTTCATTTACAACGACTTGTAATAAACAGTAAAATACAGAGGACAGGAAGTACTGAAGATCTCTTTCAGTTTATTGGTCATTGTCATTCTGTGTGTAGATCTGTATGTGCAGTTCATACTGGGCAGGCGACGTGATGAAGCACGCTCAGGCCAGGAATGTTCAGCGCAGCCAGGGTGGGATTGGGGAAGGGGGATAATGACTGAGTATGCCCTTTAAAAAGCATTCCAACCTCGGAAAACACCCCTTATAACTTCTGTAAATCTGCTGTAGACTAAATATGTGGGTATATTAGATGCTTAACAAGAGGCCATTTTTACAGTTTAACCGCCATAAACGTAGGCTTTTGTAGTTTTCATTTTAAGACATACTGGGGTTGGACAATGAAATTGAAACCCCTGTCATTTTATTGTGGGAGACTTCATGGCTAAATTGGAGCAGTCTGGTGGCCAATGTTCATTAATTGCACCAGTAAGAGCAGAGTGTGAAGGTTCAATTAGCAGGTAAGAGCACAGTTTTGCTAAAAATATTGCAATACACACAACATTATGGGTGACATTCCAGAGTTCAAAAGAGGACAAAGTGTTGGTGCACGTGTTGCCGGCGCATCTGTGACCAAGACACCAAGTCTTTGTGAGGTATCAAGAGCCACACTATCCAGGTAATGTCAGCACCACCAAGAAGGACCAACCACATCCAACAGGATTAACTGTGGACGCAAGAGGAAGCTGTCTGAAAGGGATGTTGGTGTGCTAACCCGGATGGTATCCAAGAAGTGTCATTCCCAAGACGAATTGCTGTATTGGCCGCAAAAGGAGGCCCTAGTACACCATATTAAGTAACTTTAATACATAATTGTAACTACTATAAAGTATAATGCTTTACTCAGTAACAATAAACTGCTAGGAAACAATATATAACTTATTACATTTGAGGATGAACAACAGTGTTTCCGTATACCAGCTGTATAGACGTGGGAATACATGGTGCATTTTAACTTTTGCAACTCTTTAATAAAAATTTTTAAATTTTATTATGAATATACAGTCTAATCTTATCAAACACATATTTAAAGAAATCATAATCAACCTCTTTTTTGCAATTTATGTTGTGTTTTTGGTCCACAGGGCACACAAAGACTGCACCCTGACCCCTGCTTAAAAGGAAAAGTCAAACTAATCTACCCCAATGTGTATCCAAGAAAACAGACTGGATCTAATTAAAGACTTACACACACAAATCATCACAGACTAAAAAACTGCACATGCGTACTGTGAACAGAAATGTTTTTGGTATTTGTTCTGATCAGGTCGAGACTGCTGTGGTTCATGGAAATGAACAAAAGAACCTGGTACTGCTCTCCTGCAGAGACAAAGATGGATGGGCTTGTCCAAAACCCCTGCTTTTAAAAGCAATTATTTGGCCACCTACTTAAACTGCTCCTTCTCTGTCCCTCAGTTCTACACCAAGGACCCACCACAGCTGGGTTTAAGGCTGCCACAGTGCCACCACATAAGACAGCGATTAGGCCAAGCTTAGCGTACAACACACACACCACCAGGACAAAACAGAAGGCTAATGTGTCAGTTCACCTTGGGCTGAGCTGGAACTGAATACAACCTAAACGTAACCATAAACTCATCACAGTCCACTCAGTGGGATCATATTTCGTCCTTAACTGACATGAAATGGTAGAAAATATGGGGTTTCACTCGACAGAAAGCGGAAAATGCAGGGAATGCCCCTGTCCGTCAAGGGAGGGAGGCGTCCACTCTGCAGAGGGGCTACTTCTGTTCCGCAAGACAAGACAAACACAAAGAGACAGAGAGAGGTAAAAGGGTAACATGAAATAAAATGAGAAAGGAGTGCAGAAAAAAGAAGCAGGAAAAGCAAGGGGAGACTAAGAGGAGATAGGAGGAGGAAAAAAAGGAAATATTTCCACATTATGTCGGAAAACACACACAATCTCCCAAAAAGCCACATGAAGTTCATTTAAAAACACCATGAACAGCCTTTTAGCTCCGCCTCCTTTTCCATGCTCGAGAACAGCCGATCGCCGTGCTTCTGACACAGCATTTTTATGCATGCAACGGGCCTCATCCAAAATCGCTACAAAGCACACTGCCTACCTGCCTCTTCCAACATCAGTACCGTGCAGGAACCTGTAGCGTGACATTGGCCACGGGGTTCATTACCATTTTGAAGCTGAACACCTTGTTCCTGCTGATGCTCTGGCTAGCAGACATCATTTTAAAATACAATCACACTTTCAAAAGAACACAACCAGCTACCAGACTGCATTTCGCGACATGTTCTCTCATTCCACTGCTGTTGCTCTTTAAACACCCAAGATTACACTAACAGTTGTTCTAAATGGTTGCGCCATCATTTCTCTCAGTTGAGTGGTTCTGGTGTGAGGACCAAAATAAGTCATACTGTGCTCTAACACACATCTGGACGTGTTTGGAGTGAGGTTTTTGTATCTTTTTACAGAGATGAGATTAGTGACAGTCGAATTAATGGGCAAAGATAGCAAAGCTATCCAAGCATCTCCCACTGATAAAGATCCAGACGCCGAGCATGTCTTGGCTGATCGCCTGCATTTGGTGCGAGTGATAAGAATCAAATAAACATGATTCTGCCAAACTACTCCTTCAAGAAAATTCAATAAATAGCATTTTTACTACACCAAAACTGGTTTTTCCTCAATGTACTAGTGCTCGCTCATTCACTTTGTCCCATACTACTTCCCCCTAACAATACACTTGGCAGCAGCCTGGAGCAGCCTCTTTTAATGGCTCAACGGAGAGGGTGAATGGTGCCAGCTTAAGCCCAGGTCCAGCAGGCCACAAATAGCACAACAAGCTACATGTGAGTTTCTGCTCTGATTGGTGTGAATAAAGGAGGCGACCATCAGCTGTGTGAATAAGACAACTATGGAGGAAAGTACACACAGTCTTCTCCACCATCAACAGCACAGCAATACTACATCTACTACACCAGAATCATGTGAAAATACCTATTACTGTGGGCTTATGACATGTAGCACAAAGAGTTTCAATGTATTGATATTATTAAATATTAATAAAGGAGGACAGCAAAGTTACCTACAGTAAATTAGAAGCAAATAGCCACCACTCGGCATCATGGGAGTGAAATCGTTATAGCAAGTCTGTTTATCTTTATCCACAATGGTCCGTCAGCTTGAGTTTAAATGTTACTCTGATTTATTTCCCCCCCGAAAGAATCAGACTGCATATGTAGTTATTACACGTAAGACATAATAAAGATTAAATGGTTCTTCTATGGCAGCACTAAAACTTTATAAAGCTGCTTTTTTTAAAGAGTACAGCAAGAAACTGTACAGAATTATTATTATAATTGCTGTAAATGTACATTTAGACCCACCGAGTTTGCACAACTAGGGAGTTCAGTGCCTGATCACACAAGGGGGACCGCAGTGGCTCAAGGTCTCTTCAGTCATGTCCTGCTAGTTCAGGGACTTGAACCGGCAACCTTCCTAGTTCCCTAACCACCAGGCCATGGCCATGACAATTGCCCAGTGAGGATCAGTCATAGACTTCTGTTAAAGATTTCTTGTCTGTATTTGCTACTTGATATTGTTGTTGTGTTTAAAAGGTGGATGCATCCGAGTGACGGTTCCCATTAGTTAGAACTTCAACAGCTTGACTTCCAGTAGGAAGTCATGGGTTACATCCCAACTGCCTACTGCACACTACTACTATAAGGTGTAGTTTATACACTAACATTAACAGTGCAGCTCTGACAGGTTAGTAAACAAAGTATTAAAATGTTCTAACCCATTTTGTACCAACAGGATTATATGAAACATTGTTGAGCCAACATAAATCAAAACAAGTTCTCATGCTGCTGGTGCACTGCACGTGAATTGTTGCCATTTTTTTGTAGATTTGAGTAGCTTTTGCACTTCATTGTGGGATAATACCTATTAAACTACACTAAGAAATAACCAGTTCTGAGCTTTGTGGAGATCAGAGACTACCAACATAAGTTTTATATGTTACACACTACACTAAGTAGCTCAAAACCTAGTTAGTATTAGTAATAAGCAGACAATTAGGATGTGCCCTGAAATGTGTTACCCAGGATTCAGAAACTAAAAACAGCACCATACACACAAACATACATCATAAGGTGTAAGGTGAAGTTGGACCAAGATAAACACATCCTGATTACACTGCAAGATTTTTACATATTTTTAATGTCAGTCTTGGCATTATTTTGCAGGTTTTTTATCAGTCAGTGTGGACAGTCGAAATGAAAATCGAGTACATTCACAGTATTTAGCAACCCTTATCCAGAGCGACTTCCAAAAGTGCTTTGCTGTTCACTCAGAAAACAGAGTGTTTGAGGAGCATAGACTCCATTTTTGACCTCTTGACCATCCTTCAGAACAGCCGCAGCATATCAAACGTGCTGATTTTCCCCCCCAGACTTTAGCACCATCTAGCAATGTATAATAGACAGCGACTCAGTTTGAACAAGTTCTGTCAACAGCAAATGAAAACGGAGCACAAAAAGTAAACAGCGTGAAGATGAAGAAAAAAAGGCCAGGTGTCCACATTTAATTTAACTTAATTTCCACTTTAAATGATGTGGAAGCTGCATTCTGGCACTAGGACGCATGTGGCAGATTAGCATCACTTAAGGTGGAACTGAAATTCGTTCACGGAGACGACATCTGCCTTGTGCGACGATTAGCCTCCAATATATCCCGCCACACAAACAATCACTGCAGTGAGCTGATGCACTCCCATGTTTAATTTTAGTCCTCTAGGAAACGTGATGCCCCTATTTTTTGGAGTGTGTTCATTTCAGATCAGCAGCTGGTTTGTTGTGTAGAGTGTGATCCGCAGTCATTCAGTGTGCAATGGATTTTGTATAGTCTGCTATGAAAGCAAGTTTGTCCGTGGCCTAAGGGAACACCCAACAATGTAACATGGTCCTAATTTCAATTTCATCCATGGTTACTACCCCTTGTTTTGAACGCTGTTTACCCCCAAACAGAAGCCTCTTAGCAACAGTTATTTCACTTCCTACGCTCATGAAAATTCACTTGAAATGGTCAATAATCTTAGTCCACACAAAAACATCTTAATTCATGCCACTACAGCAAAACAAGAATGCATGCAGAAATGAGCATTTCCATACATTTCCACGTTGCGTTTGTCATTTTCTGATGCAGACATTATATACCTTTTCTACCTGAAAAACCAGGTTTCAGTTAGTTGTGAGACACTTCCAACAAAAACAGCATGTATTCCTAAATTCTTTACTGAAAAACAGTGTACGTGCTGCATATAAGGTAAGCTGTAACAAGTGTCAAAACATCTGGAATGAGATTTACAGGCTTTGAACATCTGTTTAAGATTAAAAGGGCAAAAGACAATGTTAATATGGCACTAAAAGACAAGGTTTCCCACTGACACCAATAGCTCTTACTCTGCTTATCATATTCATCAAATGCACAATATTGGTAAAACCTCTAGCCAGCATGTTCTGAGCTTTTTAATATGATGCCCGTGAAATAGCCAACATCGACCTCCAGACAAACAAGCACAGCACAATATTTCAAAAGCTCAACCTTCCCATTGTTTGTAAACAATAGAGAAATTAAAATCCCTTTTACTGTCTCATGATAGAAAGCTCTTGAGAAATCTAAGGAAATGCTTCAAAGAATAAACAGCGACACACAAGAAAGAGAACGCAAACCAAAGAGCTTTGAAAATGACAGCATGATTTTAACAGCTGTCCTATAATAATCTAATCTAAGGTCGTCTACATTTCATCAGGTTTACAGGTAGAAACTAGGAGACTATGCAACTTGGGTGCAATTTTCACAAAATGGTGAGGTGTGGGGTGGTGGGGTGTGGGTGTGTGGTAAGGTGTGGGTGAGGTGAGGGCTGTCTGTGGGTGGTCAGTATGCAGTCAGTGTTGAGGCAGGTCTGCTGGATGAGCTATGGGAAGGTGTGGGTGGTTTGTGGGTGAGGGTGAGGTGTGGGTGGTCTGTGTGTGGTCAGTGTTCAGGCAGGTCTGATGGGTGAGTGGTGAGGTGTGGTAGGTGTTGAGGCAGGTCTGATGGGTGAGCAGTGGTGAGGGTGGTCTGTGGTTGTGTGTGGTCAGTGTTGAGGCAGGTCTGATGGGTGAGGGTGGTGAGGTGTGGGTGGTCTGAGGCAGGTCTGAAGGGTGAGTGGTGGTGAGGTGAGGATGGTGAGGTGTGTGCGGTCAGTGTTGAGGCAGGTCTGATGGATGAGGGTGGTGAGGTATGTGTGGTTGAGGTGTGTGTGCTCAGTGTGTGTGCGGTCAGTGTTGAGGCAGGTCTGATGGATGAGGGTGGTGAGGTGCGTGGTCAGTGTTGAGGCAGGTCTGATGGATGAGGATGGTGAGATGAGGTGAGGATGGTGAGGTGTGTGTGGTCAGTGTGTGTGTGGTCAGTGTTGGAGCAGGTGATTACCGAGGTATTTGATGTCGAAGCCGTGCGGGGCTTTGAGGGATCTCCTCATCCACGCCTCCCGCAGGGCCTCCAGGTGCTCCTCCTCGCCCTGGATCAGCAGCACGTGCTCGTCGATCCAGCCCAGGAAGAAGGTCTCGGCGATGGCGTCGGCCACCATCTTGTTCCAGAAGTAACTGGCGTTCAGCGCCTTGAAGTCGGCGAAGATCTCGTATCCGGTGTGATGACGCGGCGGCTCTGCGCTCTCACTGACCGGAGCCGCGTCCGGCCGCCGCGACAGAACGATGGCCAGGGAGTGAGGAGCTAACTGCAGGAAGGGCTCCATCCCGGAGAGGGGTCACCGAGCATCCATCCGGAGAGAGAGAGAGAGAGAGAGAGAGAGAGAGAGAGAGAGACAGAAAAAAGAGAGAGGGAGAGACAGAACAGTGATAGAGAGCAGAGAGAGAGAAAATAAGAGAGAAAACACAGGAGAGACAAAGAGAGAGAGAGAGAGAGAGAGAGAGAGAGAGAGAGAGAGAGAGAGAGAGAGAGAGAGAGAGAGGATGGTCTGGTTCAGGTGAGCAGGTCTGAGAGTGGATCTGCGACGACGAACAGGAGCATCATCACACTGTGGCCGTCAGTCGATGGCATCATCCCTCCATCCCTCTCTCGCTCCCTCCATCCCTTGCTCACCTTCCCTCTCGTCATGAGCGCGAGCGCCTCGTTGTTATTATTCCTTTCCAAACCCCGTCATATCCGAGTCCTGAAGGGCTCGCGCGTTCCTTCTTCTGCCCCTCCGGCCGGTGTGCTGCCCCTGCCTCCCCGGACCACCGTGACTCACTTTATTACCTTCACGCGTGCGCTCTGCAGCGCTGGACGTGGCGCCCCCTGCCGAGCGCACAGCTCAGTAGCGTGTTCCCTGACTGAGGTGAATCAGGAGCAGGATGTCCCTGGACTCACACACCAGGCCCCGGAGCAAATGACCTAAAAGACCGTTTCCAGTCTCACAACATCCGTCAAAGGGTTCATAAAGAAAACACTAGGGCTGTGTGACCGTCTCCCAGCCAGCGGGCTCACGCGGGGCTCGCTGGGGTGGGACATGGGCTCAGTGGGCTTGTACATGTTGTTACTGGAACCCACATGACCCTAAATGAGGCAAGGTGTTATAAAATCCCACTGATCATCCTTCAGATGTTTCTGCAGCTTGATTGCAGATCGACACCTGTGGTGAATTCAGGTGATTGGACATGATCTGGAAAGGCACACCTGTTTATAAGGTCTCGCAGTAGACGGCACATGCCGGAGCACAGACAGAGCTGTGAAGTCTGAGGAAATGTCTGTAGAGCTCTGAGACAGGATTGTATTGAGATACGGTTCTGCGGAAGGGTACTGAAAAGGTCTTCTGCATTGAAGGTCAGCAGATGGCCTCCATCATTTGTAATTGGAAGAAGTTCGGAATCATCAGGACTCATCATAGAGCTGCCCAGCCAAATTGAGTGATTGTGTTAGAAAGGCCTTAATCAGGGAGGTGACCAAGAACCCAATGGCCACTCTGACAGTGCTCCAACGTTGCTCTGTGGAGAGAGAAGAACCTTCCAGAAGGGAAACCTTTTCTGCAGCGCTTCACCAATCAAGTGTCTATGGTAAAGTGGCCAGACGGAAGCCACTTCTTAGTAAAAGGCACGTGACAGCACTTAAAGCACTCAGACCACAAGAAACAAAAAGATAGAACTTTTTGGACTGAATGCCAAGCATCTAACCCTCTGGAGGAAACCAGACACTGCTCATCACCTAGCCAATACCATTCCTACAGTGAAGCATGGTGGTGGCAGTATCATTCTGTGGGGATGTTTTTCTGCAGCAGGAACTTGGAAACTAGTCAGAGTTCAAACTGATTTCTCATTTTGTCATTGTGGGGTATTGTGTGTATTTTGAGGGGACAACAGTGCAGAAACTGTCTTTGTTTCCATCAAGGGTGATGCATTATATGCATTATATGTTGTTGTTGTTGTTTTTTTAAACACTTCATGGAATTATATTACAGGACTCAACTAAACTGATGGACAATGAAAGAGGGATCCACAGAGAACACTGATTGGTCTACTGACCACAAACGAGATCAGTCAGGATGCTCTGTGTCACTCATTCACTTATGATTTCTGGCATAGTGTATATGATTTGTTGGCTTCAGGGAGCTTCTAACATCATTCAAGAGAATCTCCCAGAGTCCCGGGAGAGGTGGGATATCTGAAAACAATGCTCATAGATGCTTTTTTTTATTGCATTAGGATCTGCTCAAGTCTGAATCACCTTCATCAAACCATTCCAATAAACCAAACCAAAGTGGATTGGCATTTTTATTTGCCACTGCAAATGTCCCAAATAATGCACACACACACAACCATCATTGATTCACATATGCAAATCTTATAAAACATTTTTCCAGGGGAGTGGACCCTCTTGGGGCCAATTGTAAGTTCAATTTGCTTCCTTTTATTTACAAAAAATATATATATTAGGTCTATATTGGTTAAAGCGCTGTACAAAACACTCACCGAATCATATATTTAACGATAAACAGTGATACCCTGAAATTGCACCACACATTTAATAAAATCAGACATAGAGGGAGAGAAAACAGGCCTTATTATAAGTATGGGCATTTTTAACCTGTCCCATTTGTGCAATACAGGTTACATCACATGACCATGACCTGCACCACAATATAAATCTAAGATATATTTGGTATGAATAGCAGTGCCTGCTTATTCCATTGGAAAATAGTGTCTGTATACACTGCAAAAAGTAATACACTAAGTTTAATATATGATCATTTAATGTGTACATCATTTCCACATAAATAAAGCATTACAGTTATAGCCAATAGGTAAGTAAACGGAAGTGCAAAACTGCAGATGTAAAACATTAAATATTGAATTAATTTATTCAAGAAAAAAATGTCTCTTTAAGACTTAAAATATGTTGATTCACATCTGAATCAAACTTATTTAAATGTATTGCTTTATTCAGTGTACCGATGTCAAGTATTCGACTGTCTTCACATGAGGTATGTAGTGTATATGGGATCACACAGTTGTCGGAAGCTTGTACGTTTTCTTAGTCTCCCGGCTTCTACTTGAACACGCTGGTGTACAGCAGCTACAGCACCTGGGGAAGAATGTACAGACTTGTGAGAAGAAATATGCAGTATTTTATTACAGCATTGGCATGAACGTGGCTTTAGGGGCTTTACTGGGCTTTGTCTAGTCACAGACAGGGAAACGCTGTGTCTGTGTTCTTCTGTATCTTATGTTACTTATGATCACAGGGTGCTGGCTGTTTATTACTTCACAGAATTTAGAAGGCTTCAGCAGGGGAAGAACATTTTCTTTAAAAAAATAAAAAAATAAAAAGCCCCCAACTCTGGAATAACATTTCAAATAATCCACACACAGTTGCCCAATTATTCCAGGTAGGCATTACTCCCAACGTGTTGCTGACCATTATCATTATTACTGATATTATTATATTGCTGAGCATGTCAATAATATCAGTACTAGGTTACTTCATACTATTTATCATTCATTTGTAAGTGGTTGGAGGAGTGTAAGGAGGTTGGTTCCCCACTTCCCAGGTCTTTTTCTGTCACATGTCTTCAATTTGCTCAGGTGGGGTCACATTTTTCTTGTTTCTTTTTTGTATTTATTTTCCAGATTTCTGTAAAGCTGCTTTGTGACATCAGATTGAAAGAATAAAGCATAAAGTCCTGTACACATAAATGTGACTTGAATTGACTTCTCTGGAGAAGAATTGTACAAAGGCCATGTGGATGAAGATCTACAAGGGCAGCATGAGAAGAACAGATTTATTCAGATTCATTTATTCAGATGTGTTGAGACAAGTTAAAGTGGAATTTAAATTTCATTTTGATTAGCTGGACAATTACACTAACCATATTATAATTATGTTCAGGGATAGGATGATAGTGGTCATTGTTACAACTTAACTGATGCTGTCATTAGGAATTGAAGCTTTTATATGGTCTCTAAATGGTGGTAGTAAGGTTTGGGTCAGTTATTAATACTCTGTCAGAATAAATATTTGGACTTTAGACTGCTGCCCAGAGTAGTAATAGAAAAAGCCTCCTCCTACACCAAACTTTAAATGATAATTCACCTGTAAATGATAAAAATGAATATATTATAATCAATTATAAAAGGTCATAAAATAAATTGGACCTAAATGCCCTTTCCTTCCTAACAAGCCCCATGTATTTTTTTTATTTCCCTCAAAAGTAAAAACATTTGATGTTGCATGTAAACATACATTTCACTGGCCAGTTTATACAGGTTCTTAAAGGTGTTAAATTCACCATGGGTGTGATGTCACAATCCTGACTGTATTTACATATGACTGCCCATCCTATTGAAAAGACCATTCAATAACCACTAAACTAATCATCATCAGTAATTACAAACATTATCAAATAATTTCTATCCCAGATAGCAGACAAATTTGGGTCACTGGGCCAATCTGGGTCACTTTTAGCAGTTACATCTCAGATATGGGCCACATTTGGGTCAGACATTAACTGCTATGTGGGATGCTATTAATGCTTAACTTATATAGTTTTGAGCAGTATGTACTAAAGCATAGGCACCACAGACTTAAACAGTCAGCAACTTTAGCACATTTAGGTGAAGTGTTCCGCTGAGGGTAAGTCTATGCATATAGATCTGGCAGGAATCCCGGTAGTGTTCTCTTACAGGTAAGGGAAATAATTTTGACTAAAGAAGCTGTGAAAAGTGCCTAAGGGCCACTTTAACAATGAGTGTGTGCACATACAGCAGAGGGTGAACAGAGACATACCAGTTAAGAGTCTGCACTTGTGAGAGGTCCTCAGGCAGGGGAATGCCTCGTGTTTCTGGCATCAGAATACTTAACAGCCCAGCTAACACAGTCAGCACACCCATCAGAAGGTAGGGCAGAATCCGATCATAGTGACCTGCAGAATTCGCGCAGTATTATTGAAGACGAGAGCTACAACAGGTGTGGCAGATACAGCATGTTTGGAAACTGTACTAATACCAGATTAAACAAAGACTGTGAGGGAACAAAAAAAGTAGTTGAATGTTTTCTAATGGGAATTATAGCTTTAATATAGCTAAAAACAGTAGGATGCATATTTGAGACCATCTTAAAAGCTTTCTGTGGTTGGAAGCAAGATTGATTTGCACAAGATTGATTTGTTACCCTGTTACAATTCACTCAAAGCTAAATTCAGCCTTGATGGACTGGAATTTGGAATGGAATGCAATGGAGAGTTTGTATTTCCTACAGTAAAATAACCAAATATACTTTTCTTTCAAAGCAACATGATGTAGCATTAATACCTTTTACCTTAAACTGAAAACATTAAATTGCCTGAATACTCTGCCAGTTCTGTATCTCTTTGCATATCCAGAAATGTGTGTGTTTTTAGGCGTAGACAAGCACGAATAATACCCAACAGCAAGACATGCCAATTTTCACATAATGCTGCTTTAATACTAATACAAAATATCCTGATGTGTTTCCTCAATAACAAACAGTTAGTGTGGTGGTTTGAAGCAGAAGTGACTACTTACCAAAGTAGGGGAAGAAAGGGGCAAGGGTACTGCCGGTTTTTGAGCACATGGAGCAGACACCCATGCCCATGCCCCGCACCACTGTGGGGAACTGCTCCACTGCCGAGATATAGAGCACGGATAAAGCTGCCGTGACCCCCAGCTTAGCCCCCATAGCCAGAGCCACACTCACCCAGCTGTACTCTACAGGACAAACAGAACACACAACATTGCCTTACAACCAGGTCCAATAAATATGGAGTTGATAACTGATAGCATAAAGTGTAATTAACTGCACTGAACAATTTAATCTCAATTGTTGCATGGTATGTAATGGGTATAAATTGCAGCAAATGGCATTAAGAAGAATTCAAATTTCATGGATAGAATTGGTGTTGATTAGTGACAGATACAGTGGCAAGAAAAAGTATATGAACCTTTTGAAATGTTATGGTTTGTGCCATAAAATGTGATTTGATCCTTGACCAAGTCAAGTGTATTGTGCCTAAAATAATAACACAAAAATATTGTGATCATTCATGTCTTCTTTGAGAACAACCATCTAAACCTCATAGTACTAGTAGATGAAGTACATGAACCTTTGAGTTAATCATACCAAAAAAGCTATTTGGAGTCTGGTTTTGGCATACCTGGAGTCTTGTTAAGAAAATAAATTTGGAAGTGACCAAATTTGGAACAGACCAACATCCCTGTTCATGAGTCTACAATCTGTAAAACCTTGAACAAACAGGGTGTCTAAGGCTGGACACCAAGAAGGAAGCCACTGCTTAGTAATAAGAACTTTTCTGCAAGCCTTAAGTTTGTGAAAGAGCACACTGATGCCGAAACGATCGTTGAGTGATGACCAAAAACACTGCAGCAGAATGGTTTATGAAAAACAAAATCCACCTTTTGGAGTGGCCAAGTCAGAGCCCAGACCTCATCCCTACACAAATACTATGAAGAGACTTGAAGAGAGCCGTACACATGAAGCACCCAAAGAATATTTTTTGACAAATGAATGCAGAAAACCATAAAATTCCAAAAGGTTCACATACTTTTTCTTGCCACTGTATATTGTGGCCATCTCATACCTTGTATCTCCAAAATAACAGCTTTACAGGAGGAGGAGACACCTTCTTAGATTTCTTTGGAAGCCAATTGAAATAAAGGATTCCAAATGACTTCAAAGCATTTCTACTGGACATGTACATTCTGAAACTATGTAAAGAACATTTGGCAGAAAAAAGTGTCAAAAATGGAAAATGGAGATTCAAGGTTCTTGCACAACAGCAAAGGTTGTCAGATAGCAGCAGGTCCATGCAGAGGTTCTGTACTTCTCCAAATGATGGAATTCACATATTTACAAAGCCATGTAAAACAAGTAAATTCCCATGAAAGCCTTTATAATTTAACTCACAAATCCTCCCAAGTCCTCTCTAAGCATGGTCTACACATCTACAGCTGATGTGCTGCACCTGATTCTAATTTTAAACATTATTTTTATTTAATAATTTGGGTATGTCCAAATGTTTACTCACAAGAAATTACAGTTTATTATATATATATATATATATATATATATATATATATATATATATATATATAAAAATAATGTTCATTTTACACAATAAAATATGCAAACAAAATTCAAAGAATCAACAATGATAAAAAAAGATATGTTGTGAATGCAAAAAAGAAAAAAAAATAAATCTATATATTTTAAAGATACTTGGTTATTTTATGACCCTTTGCGGTTTTTGATATTTTAGTTTGGATTTTGCCAGTTTTGTTTGGAAGAACACTTGATGGGTTGATGGGTGGGCATAGCTAAATCTCAGATATCAGGTGACCAATGGAGTTTCAAGGCGAATGACTCCAAGCAAGCATGAGATTACAGAAGTGAAAGACTTTATCCACAAAATTCTCAAAAAAGAATGTACAAACTTGCACAATCCAAATAACAACTATCAAATAACTGCAAAATGTAATAAAGAAACCAGGTATCACAAAAAATATAGATTTTACATATTTTTTTCTGTTTTGCAATCGCAACATATTTTTTCTCCTTGTCATTCTTAGATTTGTATTATTTTGTGCACAATTTGTACGACAAATTTAACTTAATACAGCAAGATCAAATATTCCTAAACTTAAATATGTTAAAGTAGACACTAGTCTTTAGCTTTCCTAATATTTTCACATGACTATGTTAGTCATTGATCAACAGCATTGTAATCAGTATCTGAGCCATTAGGCCACTCAAAAGTTCAGGTGATGTGGAGTCAGATCCAGAAAAGACCGCCCATACACTCATCATTATTTTTAAAAATCCACTAAAGTCATCTTTTAGCTTTAAGGACATTGAGGTAATTGGGTAGTTCTAACTGCTGGAGCAGAAGCCTGCAAGATCAGGGATGGTCACCTGGAGGTACAAAATGGATAAGCAGCAGAACCAGGCCAGCAGCAAGCAGTGGGCAGGTGACGAGTGTTCTCCTAGGCAGGAACTTCAACAGGAGCCAGGCCAGCACATAGGCCACAATCTCCATCACAGCAGACAGCAGGCAGTTTAGATACGGGTCTCCATTCATGTTAGGAGTGCTCAGAGACAGACCGAAATAAGTGATGGTGATGATGAACCTGAAAAAACAGCATTTATTATATTACTGTTGTTTTTATTAAAATAAGATAAACTATATGTCCAAAGATTTGTGGAAGCTCCTTCTAGTGAATGCATTCAGTAATTTTAAGTTGCAACCATTGCTGACACAGATGTGCAAACGCACACACAGCTTGTCTAGACCCTGTACTCTTCATAAGACTCCTGATTGGTACCATTCCTAATACCAGGCCTGGGTTAGATGTGTATAAAATACAGCTTATTATTATTATTATTATTATTATTATTATTATTATTATTATTATTATGTATCATATATAGTGATCATATTCAAACTGTGTGTAAATTAAATACTACAGATGTAGTTTCTTAGGCTATGTTCACACAGCAGGTTAGCAAGTGGCACAAATCCAATCTTTTTAGACATGTGACTGAGATGTGTAATTTGTGTGGCAGTATGAATGGCAAAAACACTAAATCTGTGACTTTCAATTCCAACTTAAGCTACTGTCATATGTGGTACTGAAAATACATCTGATTTGCAGAAATATGACCCTGTGTGAACAGGCAGATTGGAATTCATGCAACTTTTACATTAAATCAGCTTAACATTCCTTATAAATGTGTGCCAGGAAAAGGAAAAATGGATGACAGCGGTGTGGGAGGTTTCCAGTGTTGGGATAGGGAGGTAACATCATAAATATTTGATGAAATGTCTCTGTTCAAACAATACAAGAACATATATGGCGACCAGAGCTGCAGGAGGATGTGGGATGGCAGAAATCTATTCACAAAATAAAATTCTTTTTAAAATTAGAACCAGAAGAGAACCAGGCTTAGGATTTGGGTTTAAGATGAGATTAAGAATGAGATTTTCATTTAGGCTTAGTGAAAAATCTGATTTTTTTTTTGTTAAATGCAAGCTAAATATAGAGTGAGCATCTACACAGCATCTATAGTGGACCAATATGACAGTAATACTGGAAATATCCTCCAAGAAAATACTGTGTTTACCACACAACGCCGTTGAGCAGAGTTATATGCCTCATCTTTGGGGTCCTGATTAGGTCCATGTATGTGTATGAGACACCAGAGCTTTTGGGCTCATTCTTCTGATGTTTGAACAAAACACACATACATATGCAGAGTAAAACCATGTTATCATTTGCTCAGGCACATTAACAAACTGCACACTTTGAGAATCAAGACAAAGCTGTCCTCACCTCAGATATGAGAAAATCTGCATCCTGAAAGATGACCTCAGGTGGCGTGATGCCATTTTTCTTAGCCGCTGCTCTTATGATCTCTTCTGCTTCTTGGACCCGGCCCTTAGCCAGCAGCCAGCGGGGAGACTCTGGAATAAACCTGATTTTAAGAGAACACAAGCGAGAAAACTGAACAAAACAGATCATGCAACACTTGCAATGGTCATGCAATGGTACTTCTAAAAGCAAAAAAAAAGTTTTTTTTAAAGGATCTGATTAAAGCTGCAATATAAAGATCAAAAGATCAACGTTTTTATCCTCCAAAACAGATCTACCTCATATTTTAAGAGAAAAATGCAGAAAAGAACACACAGAACATTTTAACAGTGGAGAGTATGATGGGGTTCAGTAGATCAGGTTAGTTCAGCCAACGTGCTCCATTTTCAAAAGAAGAATCATAAGGAATACATAATACATTTGACATTGAATATTTTATTATATATTGGATATAAATACTGTTTATTGCCTAATATAGATATGGTCCCTCCTGAACTGCAACAACAGATCCGACCAATTGAGGCATGGACTCTGTAAGACCTCTGATATCTCACACCAAGATGTCAGCAGCAGATTCTTTAGAAGTCCTCTAAGTTGAGAGGTGTGGTTTCATGGATCAAATCAATGAGGCTTATGTGCCCACGACCCTGTCGCCGGTTCACCTGTTGTCCTTCCTTTTGGTAGGTACTAACCAGTCCATACTGGGAACACACCACAAAACATGCCTGATGTTTTGGAGATGCTCTGACCCAGTCCTCTAACGATCATATAACAGCACATCAACCTTTAGAGCTAACTTCACTTCACTTGCTGCTTATTATATCCATCCCTGGACAGATGCAACTGAATATGAAGATAATTATTGTTTACACTTCATTGGTCAGTGGTGGTCATTAAGCCATGATGAGATTTAATCAGCAATAATGCCACAGTCATCTGTGGTTTTGAGTCCCAGACAATACAACTGGCCTCGCTTCTCTCTGGGGTGGTAGGATGGCCCACACTCTCCCACATCACTGAGCATGATGCTAGCCAGTGTGGGTGTCTGTCAGCTGATGTAACATAACTAGCGGTGCCCTCCAAGCATGTTCACTTGTCCAATTATGCGTTTTGAAAAGTGTGATGGTGCATCGTAGGACCCTAGGATATACGTAGGACTTCGCTTTGATCATGCATTCACTATGCAATCGTTTCCAAACGCTTCCTCAATGTCACAACATATATTTCTGCCCCGAGATGCATTCATTTAACCCCCAAGATCTTGTATTGCTGATGGGAGATTTGGACCACTGCTCAAAGTCTTCTCCAGCACACTCCAAGATTCCCAACAGGGTTCAGGTCTGGACTCTTAGGTGGCTAATCCATGTCTGAAAATTATGTCTCATGCTCCTTGAACCACTTGACAATTTGAGCCCAATGAATCCTGGCATTGTCATGTTGGAGTATGTTCATGTCACCCGGGAAGAAAAATCCACTGATGGAATAACCTGGCCATTCAGTATATTCTGGTAGTCAGCTGACCTCGTTCTTTTGACACGTAACATTGCTGAACCTAGACCTGACCAACTGCAGCAACCCCAGATCATAGCACTTCCTCCACAGGCTTGTATTGTAGAGACACTCAAGCATTATGCGTGCATTACTTCACATTACTTCAGCCACCTCTCTTCTTACCCTGATGCGTCCATCACTCTGGGTAAATCTGGACTCAGAAGACCACATGACCTTCTTCCACTGCCCAAAATGTTATCTTTACGCTCCCTTGCAAATTGAAGGCATTTTTGCCAATCAGCCTCACTGATAAGTGTTTTTCTCAAGGCCACACAGCTGTTTAGTCCAAATCTTTCCTCGAAGATGATGTTTCCCTACTGTCCACCCACACAATAATTTGACCCTTCTGAAAAAGATTAACATCTTTTCCACAATCACAGGGTGTGTCTTTCGACATGGTTGTTTAACAAGCAAGTTATCACTGGATCAGTTGGGTTTAAATAACTTTTTGCCAACTAAAACACGCATTCAGTAATTATAGGTTCATACATATTTGCTTAGTTAAATCCATTTTTTTTGTCCAGGCAGTGTGTGTGTATACACACACATCCTATAATCAATATAAATAAACTTGAGACACTTTGTAGATCCTGTTATAACATAGCACAACACAAAAGAGTTGCGAGAAACACAGTGGTACTGCTCTCTCTTACCACCAGAGGGGGATGTAGAGTAGGCCAGGCAAAGAGAGGACAGTCAGGAGCAGCCTCCAGCTCCTCACCAAATAGGCGCAGAGGGGTAGGAGTGCATAACCCAGTGCATAAAAGACACACGTGCCCAGAACAGAGTAAACCACACGCAAATTCTTCCCCAGCAGCTCACAGCCTGAGAGAGAGATAAAAACAATGAACAGAGAGCACAGTGGAAGATGGCTTGGTGTGGCAAGGAACAATTGAATGTTTTGAAACCCTGACAGGCTTGTTAGACCCAACCGTTCGGCCTTTAACACCTCAAGCCCCCACTCAAAAAAAAGACAGCTAATTAAGCTATCATTTATCACGCCAAACCAGCTCATGTTAACGTTAAGCTCAGGTCGAATTGCAGGTGTTATAATCACTGATCTTCTGGCTGAAAACATGAAGAATCTGGAGAATGCAATGTCCAGAAAGGACACAAAAATAATGGGTTGTACCCACAAATTACAGGTGGTAGTGGACTCTTGGTAATGAATGCTCATCTTGGTACACTACCATATACATTTCATACATACTTTTCAGCAACAGGAGTGTTTTCACTTGTAAAAACTTGAAATCATGTGAGCTAGTCTAAAGCTTGGTTCCAGATTTCTCTTGGTCATCCTCAGCCAGTATTTTCAATTGTTCAATTCCACCACCAATTACCAAACCAGGTATTTAATTATAGCTATGAATAATACAAATCTCTCCATTCAGCCTTATAGTAGTTCAGCTCATTAAGGTTGAACTCACAAGAAGAGCTTCAATCCAGGCTGCTTTTAGAAGGAAGCACAATTCAGGTACTCAATCAGCAAAACAGTCATTTGTAGGAATAGCAAAATACGATCCTTGGGGATACAGAGGAGTTAGAAAATTGTTGTTTAAAACAAATGATGTTTTTTTTTATATATAAAACACATACAAATGCAATAAGTGGACCACAAATGAATAGTAGTGCAGTGAATAACTTCTTATACAGTATAATATTTTTGTTTACATACAATGGGCTGTAACCAGTAACTACATGAGAAAAAAAACTGGCTAAATTATTATTAAAATATAGGAAGGAGTACGGAATGAAAGTCTGTAATCGCTGCAGGTTTTGAGATGTTTCAGGGGTTAAGAAACCCTTACAGAAACGTCTACTACAGCTATATACCTATCAACCAATAACCATTTCAGATCATGTAAGAGATAAGATTTTACTGATCCTGAAGGAAATTGCATTGTGATTGTACTTTACATATAGCATGTGAGAAGACATACATTATAAACAAATAGAGCAGTGAATACAGAGCAGAGCAGTGAGCTTTTTAGAACCTTTAGGCCAATTTTGCGTGACGTTTTCATTGTTTGGTGTACTTTTATTTGGCAGAAAACTGGGAAAGTATAAGAAATTATTTACAGTCACACATCCCAGATATTGTTATTTTCAGGATATAATAGGCTCCTCAAATTTGTCTTTATCTGATATGTAAAAAACAACATTTACATTTAAATCATTTATGTACATATATGAATTCAACCATGTTTTCATCAAAAATGTACTTGTGCCTACAATTAGTTTTTGCTTATAAAAAATAAAACTTGCTCATTCAGAGTGTTTTTCACCTAAAAATGCAAGAATTTAAATTGTTTGTAATTTCTAAATTGACAAGAATATTTATAATAATAAGTAAAAACTAGTCTGTCAGTGTGCAGGTTGAGCATGTACACATGGACAGGGCAGTAAACATGCACTAGAAGGCTCCTTTTGCACTTAAACTAGGATTTAATTCATTTGGGAAGGAGTGAACTTTAGCTGTTTTCTGAGTTGGATTACTCACTAAGTTCATTGATTAGCCTTGTAGTTTGTTATGATATGTGGAACATGCCTGTAGATTATCCAAAATATGAAGCCAAGAATAAAAGCATGCAACTGCAGGCAAAGTGCGGGTCTCTGGTTCTAGGAGTTCACCACAAGGAATAAGGTGAGAGGTGTTATGTACATATATACAAAAAGTGTAATGTACTATACAATATACTGGTGGTGTATGTGGTGCAGTGCACAGGGAGCAGTTTGGGTTATGTACCTTGCTTAAGGGCAATCTGGGTACCCTCCTTAAACTACCTGTTGAGTTTCATGATTTAATGCACAATCAGTGTTTAATTGCTTAGTTAAAAATACTGTAACCATAAAATGAAGAAGATCCAAAGGTTAAGGTACATTGTACCTGCACATTTTATATGTATATATGCATGTGACTATAAACAGCTCTTCTAAAGTCCAGTTGTGTATGTTTATATGGCTTTACTTGCCTAAGACAAAAGCTGCCATGAAGTTTGAGATCTGCCCGATGCCAGTGAGAAAGAAAAACACACAGAACATCTCCCAGCTAACAGAGGTCACCTGGATCAAACTGGAAATAGTCTGGATGGCCATAGTGGCAAACAGAACCACCTTACGTCCAAACCTGCAGAAAGACAAGAATTGATATTACGCTATTAGGTCAACACATAGTCATGGTGAAGCTTTCAAATGCATTTAGAAGACTGAATGCAACTTTAATGCTACATTAATATTAATGTATGAAAGCTGCACCCTGTTCACACACAAAACAAATATACAGTTCTGTTTCCCTTACCCTAATATACTCAATAAGCCAAGAAAAACAGCTGTTTCAAGTATGAACTTATGTATTTGTACATGTTTTTCATAACCATGTGCAATATAGTGAGAGACAGCTCCTTCCCAAGTGCAGGACCAGCAAACTCTTTTGTCCCGCACGCCATTAGACTGTACAATTCCTCTCTGGGGGGGAGGAGTGCTAACAGAAGGATGGAGGATGGGAACAGGTAGGAACCAACCAGTAACTCACAACCCACAACCACAACACATCTGGACTTGGTGCAATACAGAGTTCAATTGCAATAATAATAATAATGTGCAATACCCCCTCCTACTGGACTCTTTTTCTGATGCACTATTTAAATATATATTGTATATTGTAATACAGTCTCTATATTATATATTCTTTATACTTATATAGTGTTTTCTTACTAAATTATGTCTTTTTCTACTTCTTCTGTACTTATGCTGTGGCTGGAACCTTAATTTCCCTGAGGGAACCCTCCCAAGGGATCAATAAAGTTCTATTATTTCCTATCCTATAGTGTGAGAAACCAAACAAGGAAGTCCATTTGAGAGTGCTTAATGCAAAGGTAAGCCTGCAGGTTGTATGGAATGGGAGGGGTTCTAGTTCTGTTGTTTGTTAGGCTTGTAGCTCCAACAACACTGAATCAGCAAACCTCAGACACTAAACATGTCTTGGCTGATTCGCTTCTACACTATACACTTCTTCCACTATACACCCCCTACTGTGACAGTATATACAAACAAAGTGATGAGGTGACAAACCTGAGGAGGGAGAAGTAGGGCAGGTACCACCCACTGTATTTTTTGTAAAATCTGTAATATAGCCTTTTTGTTCATTTCTTTACTTTGGTACTGTCCTTGTTCTCCCTCCTCAGGTTTGTCACCTCATCACTTTGTTTGTATATACTGTCACAGTAGGGGGTGTATAGTCGTATTAAAGGTTTTCATTGTAATTAAATTTGGTCCAGGTGTTATTCTCTGCTGCTCCCATGCTCTTACTCCCACTACACACGTTATTGTCCCTGCAAGACCCTTAGAGCAAAAGTCACACCGCTGGGACGTAACAGGGGGCAACCATGTAAACTTATTTTTCGTAAACCATTCATTTAAGATATATTTTGTTACATACTGTATTGTGTAAACATTTGGAGTTAGTTAAAAGAACAAAACTTGGGTTACAGATTTAATTTGGAGTCCCCTAGCCATCGCATACATGTTCAGCTCCAACAGCAACACACCTGATCTACCTTAATTATGGACTGGTTTAATCAACTACATATTAATTGACAAACATTTGCTCTGACATATTCTTCCAATGTATTATTTAGATTCCAATGGGAGAAGCTAAGCTAACACTGATAATAAACACTAGACTCTATTGGATATACCATATTTAAAGGATTTAAGCTAAAACTTCCAACAGATTTTGTCTGTGTCAAATAAATGAAGATCTGGATGCATTTTGAGGGTTAAGGCAAAATACTATGTAACAAATTGTGTTCTCACTAATAATGGGACAATACTAACTGATAACGTTTTCTGAAAGTTTCACTGGAATGTAGACAATTTGCATAACTGGAATGTGGTCAATTGGGGTGTGACATCATTCCCAAGGCCGACATTTGAGGTGACTGGAATGCAGAAGCTCAGTGTTACTGATGTTAGCCTAAAAGCTCTCTTATAAACTAAAGAAGCAAATATGCTGATATTGCTGATAGTGCTGACATTCTGTGAGCACACTTCTTTTTCATCTCTCTGTCCAACCCCCACCTTGCTATGTGGCAGAACTGAACACAACATAAATGAAGCAAGAAAATGAGTGAATGAGCTTTACATAGTATACAAGTGATTCTGTATGGCCTTGCTGTTTCTGTAGTTTGCTAAAAAAAAAAAAAACATCATCCAGCTTTAACATAGGCTTAAACAAGGTACTCGTTTACTTTACTGTTGGATCTGCACTGAATGTTGGCATAACTGAATTGAAACAATGGAGAAACAGATGGGCATGACTAGTGACTGTATGCACAACACCTCATCTCTCAAAAGTGCAGCCACCACAGGTCTACTGCCTCTGCTGGCTGGTTGCAGTATGATGATTATCTGCACCCATTCCAATTCATTTCAATGGCGAAACGTCCCATATTCAATCTCATTTTTCTCCTCTATAGTGTATTTCCATCCACCATTTTGTCCATCTATAATATAATGAATGGACAAGACTAGCTTTGACTATGTTGGGTTGTTTAACATGTTTCATTAAAGCTGTGAGGAGGAAACAAACCACAGCTCAGGGGTTGGTGAGGGTAGGGTTGACCAAGGAGCTTACCAAGTTTAGGATAACTCAGTTTACACAGCAAAGATGTCTCCCATATGGTGAAATAAATCATCATTTATTGATAATTGGAAAACTATTCTTAGGGCACAGTTTGTACATGTATTTTGAGTCCATGCAAGAGAAAAATGAATTACAAATTAACAAGAATTTCGGTTCTTTGGATAATAATGATACATATACATTATAAGCACCATAGGTTACTTGAAAACCATTAGGGCAATGAAATGGTTAAAGTAAATTGGTCATGTCAGCATGCTGCCCAACATGGAGTATCTCAGAGCTATGTATTACCCAATTTACAAACAGTAAACTGGTTGGGCTTCTTTGAACACAACAGTAATGGTCTTTTATCTTTTCTCGACTCCTCTATTTAACTCAGTACCTGTCAGAGAGTTCACCAGACACAAATGATCCACTTAGCACACCCAGGAAGAAGATAGACAGACTGAAGGGCACTTTCCAGGCATTTCCACAGACCAGATCCCACTAAAAGACACACACACAAAAAATGTGAATTACCAGTCAGCTCACAGTTGGCATGAATGCAATTTTAATAACTAACAGGACCTTCGCACTGTGCCTCTGCCCGCTGCACTGACCTTGAATGAATGAAAAGCATTTAACAAAAACAAGTGCAAACCTTGGGGTTGATCCCAACTTCATGTGTTCTTGATCTTAAAAAATACAGACAGTGTTATCACAGAGGATGTGTAATCACAGATGATTTGAAGCGCCACAGAAAAGCCGGATGATCCCAGCATTTTTATCAGTTGTTGAGTAAAATTATGTCTAGAACGTGCTTCAAATCCACATGAGGATAAAATGCAACACTTGTGAAATGTGAAATATGTGAGATGGCACGAGTTAGTAGGCTCAGCCTGCACTGGCAAAAGAGCTGTCTTATTTTAATTTGATACAAATACACATCTGGTGCACACACTGTGGCTCAGTGTTTTTGTTGCTCACATGGTTGCATGTTTACAGCCTTTGAGCAGGAGCACCCAAGCATGGCTGACCCTGACACTAACCTTCTTAAAAGTACTTCTCACAACATTCACAGCTGAACTGAGAACTGTATTGTTTTGTTTCTCTGCATACTTTGTTAGGCTCCTTTCACCCCGTTCTTCAAATGTTCAGAACTTCACAGGTGCACCACAGAACAGGTTATGTGAGTGACGTGTCATTCTCAGCACTGCAGTGACACTGGCACGATGGAGATGTATTAGTGTATTTTGTGCTGGTATTAAGTGGATCAGACACAGCAGTGCACGTGGAGTGTTTAAACAATGTGTCCACTCACTGTCCACTGTATTAGATACACAGTATTAGATACTTCTATACAATTGCCTACCTTCATAGACACAAGCTCATCTGCTGCTGCACAGTTTGTGTTGTTCATCCTGCAGTCCTTCATCAGTGGTCAAAGGACACTGCCCACTGTTGGCTGGATATTTCTGGTTGGTGGACTATTCTCAGGTGTTTAAAATATTCCAGCAGCACTGCTGTGTCTGATCCACTCATACCACCACCATGACAGTGTCACTGCAGTGCTGAGAATGACCCTCCAACCACATAATACCTGCTCTGTTATGGACCTGTGGGATCCTGGCCATTGCAGATCAGGGTGAAATCAGGGTCCAGATTAAAGAATGCAGTAAAAATATGGTGGAATTAAAAGTGCCAGGAACACAATGTCACTTCCCTACACCAAACAAATCACACTTTGGACACATGCACTTTACAGCTGTAAGATAAAAAATGTGAAACTAGCATCAAGATCATCAAGAAGCATCAAGATGTTCTGAAGTGATCATTTTAAGGTGAAATACAACAATGTTGCTTTAACTCGTATGAGCTGTGTTTAGTGCCACAGATGTAATTGGTTTCTTATTCTAATGGATCAAGTTCAACAATTTTATTTTCTCTTATTATGTTTTTTTTATTATTTTCTCACTTTTAACAGTAATTGAGCCCATAAAATATGCTGCATTCAAGTGGAAATGAAGTACACATTTGAACCAACAATATTAAAATCCAGCACGTTTTTCATCAATAAGCATTATGATATTATAATGAGCTCAGTTCCATGTATACACATGACATTTGCAGCTATGCTTGCCTACTGACAAGTGTACAGAGCTACTCAGCCAGCAGAGTCAACCAATAGTTGCCAGAGTAGCACCAGTGTTCTGCATACTGATGATAACAGGGTTCAAATGGGGACATTGGACTAGAATCAACTAGACATTGGACTACAATCAAACATTGTCACATCAATAACAGATATTGGGCTAAAATGAAACAGACACTCGGCTACAATCCAACACTGATCAGCAGTAACTTAGAAACATGCTCACGTGATGTTAAATAAACTGAATAACTGATTTTCTTATCTACAGTGGCATCTGTAAAGGGGTGGGACATATTAAGAAGTAAACACTTACAATTAAACAGACAATGATCTACAACCAAACCAGTGTGCAACAACCAATGAGGAAGTAACCACTGGGCTGGGACTTAGACACTGGGCTACAATGTAACAGACATTTGCCTGCAACCACACAGGAAATGGGCTACAACAATGTAGGCTGCAAACAGACAGACCATGGGCTACAAAAACAAGCAGCAGCTACAATCAAACAGACTACCATCAAACAGACAACTGGCTGAAACCAAACAGGACTCTGAGCTCCTTAGACAGTTCCTTCCACCTCATGATTCTCATTTGCTCTGACATGCACTGTGAGGTCATATATAGACAGGTGTGTGCCTTTCCTAATCAAGTCCAATCAGTTTAATTAAACACAGCTGGACTCCAATGAAGGAGTAGAACCATCTCCAAGAGGATCAGAAGAAATGGATGGGTTAAATATGACTGTCACAGCAAAGGGTCTGAAAACTTATGATCATGTGAAATTTCAGTTTTTCTTTTTTAATATATTTGCAAAAAATTCAACATTTCTGTTTTTTTTTCCTGTCAAGATGGGGTGGTGAGTGTACATTAATGAGAAATAAAATTAACTTTTTTGATTTTAGCAAATGGCTCCAATGAAACAAAGAGTGAAATATTTAAAGGGGTCTGAATACTTTCCGTATCCACTGTAGCACCAGATTTATATTTTTACACCAGATGTCACAAAGCAGCTCTCCAGAGATCCAAGTTCCTTTAAGCAAACCAATGGCAACAGTGGCAATCACAGAAAAAAATAACGAAGGCCCATAGTTTATGTAACTTCCATTCGACCAAAAGATTCCCATGCACAGCCATGTAGGTTCATCCAGCTGTGGGAGAATCAAGAGCAAGATCTAGAGCAGGGTGCATCAAAGCATACAGCGTGGGAGCATGGGCGTTGTTGCAATAGGAAGGACAGAACAGCAGGAAAATGACAAAAGAAGGAGTCAGTTGGGTGGTGGTGAACAGAGGAAAGTTCACCAAATGGGAAAACAGGTCCTGCAGTCAAGCTTGACGAAACGCACAGCCACGCACAGGCTCACACCTGAACGGACATGGGAGAGAGAATAAAGTTAAATGGAGTGTTTAAAGAGGGTTAAAGAGTGAATGGTTTCCAACAAACTACAACAGCAATCAAAAACCTACAACAAAGGTAGCAGACGACAGGAGTAGTGGAGTAAAGGACAGCAGGATTTGTACAGCTGCTACAGCACCTAAAACAAACAGTATCCTGTAATGGATAGATAAGTAAAGGCTGCATTAAGAGGAAGGTTTTCAGTCTCGGTTTGAAGACGGAGGGTGTGCCTGGGCAGCCACAATGTGAGTCAGTGAGCCTAATCTGGAGTATGAGACTAACGATAATGGTCCAGTGTTTATTACGGCATTGTGAAAGCGTGCATTCATTCATACAGTCCAGCTGTTTAAAAACACACTTATAGGTCATTTTAGCAAGCCAACGGCAACAGTGGCAACCGAAGAAAGAAATAACAAAGACGCAGGGTCATGTAAGACATGAGTTGTGTCCATTTGTCCAAAAGAGCCCCATGCACAGCCATGCAGGATCATCCAGCTGTGGGAGAATCAGGTGTTACTGTTAATAATCCAGTGTTTATTATGGCATTGAGAAAGAGTGTATTCATTCATTCCCTCCTGCTGTTTAGAAAACACACTCACAGCAACAGCGAGGGGGAGCAGCTGTCCACTGCCTGCTATGACAAGGGTCACAGGGGAGGGGACAGGAGACAGGGGGGACATGCAGAGTGTGTCTCACCTCAGTGACTATAGTGGACTCATAGCGTTCAGAGCTGTACTCCCAGCCGTCCACACACAGCCCAGTGGCGTTGCTGCTCCCATTCAGAGGGGACAGCTGGGAGCAGCCCCTGTCCCCGTCGGCCGCCCTGCTTCCGTTGGTCCGGAGAGTCCTGCACTGGAATCTGGGAGTGTCAGCGAGGAACACCATGGCCATGCCGCTGTAGCCGTTGGGAACGGTGCTGAGGCTGAGCAGGATGAAGACAGTCCGCTGGAAAGGTCCCCACTCCCCCAGGAACGAGGTCACATCGTCGTAGTCCAGCGGGGACATGCTGCAGGGAGGCGGGCCGGTGAGGACACTGCTGACTGTCAAAGGCGCCGCCGTGTGATCAAAAGCATCCGCGGATGAGCGACATGAACACATAAACAGGCTGCGTGAAGGGGGAGGAGCCGGGGGGCGTGGCTTACCGAGCGTCTCTCCACTGAGAGCTAAAGCTTATTTAGACTTTTAACAGGGTTTCCATTCAAGTTTTGATTTTTTAATTTTTATATATTTTATTATTTATATATAATATATAATTATAATATAATATATATTATTATTTATTACATTTTGTTTTTTAATTTATTTATTTTTATAATAATAATATTGTTGTTTTAATATTTTTTTTATTCTATTTTATTAAGCTACATAAAATATTAGGGTCATCTTAATGTTTTTCTATGTGAAAATAAAACAACCATAAACACATTTTTATAAGGCCACCTACAGAACCCATGTTAGTATAGGACCTCAGTCTTACAGGTGTGATGCAGGGCAGCCAATTAGAGCAGAAAGGATTAACATATTTTTTATCAGTCTAATAGGCAGGTAAACAAATACTACCATTTGCATTTGATTCACAAAGATACAGAGTGGGAAAGGAGACATTGGATGCTGGCCTTATAAGAGTTTTCTCTGAATAAAATCAGACAAATGTTATATATGGATTTCAGTCAAAGTGGGCCTTTACAATAGTAATCCAGTGCTAAAATGTCATATCCCCATACATGCTCTTCATTCTTCATTCAGGCTGATGTAACAGACATTGTCTGTTCAGATGTGAGCACATGTAACGTAGCAGAAAGGACTTAAGTAGGGATACATTTTCTGAAAAAGCATAATGTAAGTGTGACGACCTCATGCTAAATGTCAGTTATTATTCCTCTTGCCTACAAGAACTATTTTTATAACAACAGCAGGCTGTGCTGCATAAAATTACAGATTACAGAGTGAGAGAGAGAGCAAGAGAGAGAGAGAGAGAGAGAGAGAGAGAGAGAGAGAGAGAGAGAGAGAGTGAGTACCCCTTAGCTACCACCATCAGAGTGGATTGGTGTGAAAAATTAAAAAAAGATTAAAACAGTAAAAATATCAGTAATCAGTAAACATACAGGACAGAACAGCTGTACTGCCCCCACACTGCTCAGAGGAGCTCTGGTGCTAAGGAAAGTGTGTCTTCCTCTACTAAACACACCGCCTCCAGCGGACACAATAACAGTTTAAATAGTCCAGGTTGGTCATACTTTTATAAGTGTCCACTTTTATCCAGGACCTGATAGAACATGGTAGTACTGGGAAAGAAGCTACTTGCTGGTATCTGAAATAATTATATATATATATATATATATATATATATATATATATATATATATATATATATATATTTGTTTTTTTTTTTTTGTTTTTTTTTTACAGTGGTGTTAAATTCTCACTTATAATTATTTATAGAACTGAATCTCTTGAATCACCACTTAATGCCCCTTTCATTTCAGTTCATTTAATCTTCTTCTTTAAGTGATAATTTCTCTAAAGAAATGTAAAGTTATAGCAGTACTATCAAACTAAACCTGATATTTTTATGTGTATACAGTTGTGTTCAAAATAATAGCAGTGTGTTTAAAAAACGTGAGTTAAGCACAAAATCTTTATAGTACTTTTTATTTCCATGCATTGGGAACATTGCATACTGTTTTGCAAATCAAAACACGAAGAGAAACGTATATAATTTGTAACTACTTTACAGAAAATAAAAAATGAACATTGGACTGTTCAAAAAAAAAAAAATAGCAGTGTCTGCATTTGTCTTTACAAACTCAAAATGTCAACTCCTTTTTTATGATTTAGCTTTCCTGTAAATCCCTAACCTAATATTTAGCTGAATAACTACAGTTTTTTAGAACTGCTTTACATCTGTGTTGCATGGAGTCAACCAACTTCTGGCACCTGTCAACTGGTATTTCAGCTTTGACTATATCCCACAATTTATTTGCATTTCTTGGAATGCCATCTTTGATGTCACCCCACTAAAGTCTGGGGATTGGGCTGGCCACTCAATTTTGTGTGACTGGAACCAAGATTTTGCTTGTTTACTGGTGTGTTTAGTAAGAGAAACATGATGCTTGCACCACCTTGGTTCACTGTCTTCAGAGTGTACTGTGGCTTGAATTCAGATTTTGGGGGATGCTGACAAACTGTCTTCGGCCCTTGGACCCAAAAAGAACAATTTTACTTTCATCAGTCCAAAATATGTTTCTCAATTTCTCTCTGGGCCAGTTGATGTATTCTTTGGCAAATTGTATCTGCTTCAGTACGTCTTTTTTTTTTTTTTTTAAACAAAGGGACTTTGCAGGGACTTCTTGCTTATAAATTAGCTTCACACAGGCGTCTTCTAACAGTACTCACAGGTAACTTGAGACTGTTTTTGATCATCCTGGAGCTGATCATTGGCTGAGCCTTTGCCATTCTGGCTATTCTTCGATCCATTCAAATGGTAGTCTTGCATCTTCTTCCACGTAGCTCTGGTTTTGCTCTCCATTTTATAGCATTGGAGATCATTTTGGCTGAACAGCCTTTTATTGTCTGCACTTCTTTATAACTTTTACCCTCTACAATCAACTTTATAATCAAAGTTTGCTACTCTTCGGAACAATGTCTCGAACTATATGGGTCATATTTCTCAGGCTTTCAAGGAGAAATGCATGTACAGCACGTGCTGGCTTCACCCTTAAATAAGGGCCACCTGATTCACACCTGTTTCCTCACTAATTGAACTCCGCGCTCCTATTATTTTGAAAACACCCCTTTCAATTAATTATTCAAACACAGAGACTCAATAGCATGTATATCATAAATGCTGAGTCTGTTGGCTTTCTAAGAATCTACTGCACCAACGGGTAAATTGTTTGTGGTAATATTTATACCAAAAACAGTGATTAATCTGGTTAGTGATATTGGACTGCTATTATTTTGAACACTACTGTACATTTTGTGTGTTTATGTTCTTTTATAGTTACTTATTTAGAAATTCTGTGACCTATTTAAAATAATTGAAATATGATATGGTGTAATTGTCAAAACTTTGCTATATTATCAGAAGATCAGGAGAAGTTTAGATCCTGGCAATGCCATGAAAGCACAGGTAATTAACGGCTTGTTATCAAGATATTTTTGGTACTACCATTAAAACTGCAAGTCACCAAAGTTATACTGACTAAGCTCCACCATGCACCAATTCCTAGTACATGCATGAAAGTCTAATTTTTTTAAGAATCAGTTTATTTAAAAGCAAACAGGAGGTTTTTAATTTTCCATCAGCTTTGGGATATTTGTGCCCCAGTGCTTTTCTGAAATAGCACCATGTCAGCACAAAATAATTCAAGATCAAGACTTTTACATGAATAATCATTATCAATCATTTATTTCACTGACAGTCAAACAGTATTGATTTGCAATCATTAGACATCCAACATTTCATTAGTTACTTGATTATTAAAGATTTATTAATAACAGCAGCAGAAGCAGCAGATTTTGAAGCACAATATTAAATAAAAAGAAAAAACAAAACAAAAAAAAACAAAAAACCAAAGGCTGTTTTAAGCTTAAACCACAACACCAGTCTACATTAGTGAAGGTCAGTCCAGTTCAATACTATATTCATTAATGCATATTTAATAATGTTTCACCATCATAATAAGACTATGTTTTATATGTTAAGTAATTACATTGTGAGTGGATTTTCTAACATTCTCACATACTGGATTACCAAATCTCCTCTCAGTCAAAGAAAAGGAATGTAGTCTACATTCTTCAAATCTCACAAGATGAGCCAACACCTCAAAGTGCAGAATGGCTGCTCAACATGCCTTCAATTAAAATATTATTCTGCAAATCTTGGGGCAATGTGTGGTGTTGATGAACCAGCTCTCAACTGCAACGTTCAGTTTAGATTTTTTTGAAACATTGAGGAACTTTGAGGAGGAATCTCTGGCAGTGGATGAGGAATAGTTCCTACTAACCAAATCCATAAAATTACCAATGTAAAATAAACAGTCACAGCTCACAGCTGTCAGGCGGCTGCAATGGAAGCATCTCCATTTCTTCCCTGAGGCTGAAAGGGAAAAGAAAAAAGACATTAAGTCTCACTCACGTCTCTAAAGGGATTTTAACAATTGTATGGCCTGACATTCAGTTGTGTTCCAACTCTGTTACAACCTGTGTGTTATGTTTTAAAAAGTGTGTGTCAAACCCAGCCCTGGAACCCCACCCACACCCCAGGTTTGAGGAGCAGTGTATTAGAATAATAAAAAAAATCGGCTTAAAAGTCAACAAGCGCAAACAATGAATAATCAATTCAATTAACAATGAATACCAAGAAACAATAATCCGACTTCACAATTCAGTTATTGGAACATAATTTAAATAATAAAATCACAGAAACATGCAAACCAATGCAAAAGTATTTGGACAGCAATAATGTTTGTAACAAGATGACCTTGATGAAGATACGTGTAGGGAGGAAACGGCGCAAAAGCTGACTGGAGACATTGGGGAAGCGCAGAAGATTGATGTTCAGCAGAGGCAAGTTCTGATAGCCAGCCATCAGGGGATAGAAATTATACACCATCTCCTGCTCGGCACCTGGCAGAATCCTCATACGCACCTATTCATACATAACACACACATACAAATTAAGTTTGAAAGAGTAAACAATGTTTCAAGTTTCAAAACAATGACATAGAAAAGGAAAGAAATTGAAACTAAGCTATACAAACAAACATTTTCTTTGAAATTAGTTTCTGTGATGTAACAAAAACATTTGAGATTTATCCACCTAATTAGCCTACAGCTGTTTAGGCCCACCCATGCATACTGAACTAGTGTTTGGAGCCTGGACTGCTTTATGAATGAGGAATGAAAGAGGACCAACAGTCAGAACAGTAGTCAACACAAACAGTCAGTTTAATTGCAGAGAATAAACAAATGAATTGTGATTGTTTTAGGTACTTACAACCACAGAATATAGGCACACACACCCGCACACACCCACACACACACACCCACACACACACACACACAGAGAGAGAGTACAGAAACAGAACAAACAATAAGTGAGTAGGTGTCCCAATACATTTATCCATATAATGTAAACTGAATGGTATTTAATATCACAAGAAACATGAACTTAAAAGGTAATGAAAGGTCTCATTTTTAGATTTCCATAAAAAAGTAAAACCACTGTGACTGAAAGATGCCTCTTAATAATTATAAAGTAATTCTACTTTTTTTTAACCCACCAGGGGGCAGTGAGCACACATGCCCAGAGCAGTGGGCAGCCCTATCTTCAGTGCTTGGGGAGCAGCTGGGCAGTTCAGTGCCTTGCTCAAGGGCAATTCAGTCATGTCCTGTCCTGCCAGTTCAGGGATTCAAACCGTCACAAAGCTGCTCCATGTATTTATGTTACTAACACAAAAGGCCCCACACACACCATATTATGTGTAACATGAGGTCACAATGCTTCTGACATACTCCTGGATCAGAGACTGGGCGTCATGGTCAGATCTTGTCTTGTGCTTGTTATTAAATTGTCAAGGACATGTTTTAAACTGTATCTGAATAACTGCTCAGGTCAGTGCTAGTACTTTGTATTTCTTTTTGGTATGATGTTCTTTGCTTTGAGAAATGAATTAAACCTTGAAAGCAGCTCCCAGATCACCTTGTGTGCTCTTGATTTTTGTCCACATTATTTCAGATTATTTAAATATTTATAGAGCATTCTATTGCAGTGAATGCAATCAGTGTGCATTTGTGTTCTGGGAAAACAATTCTACAACTGAAATTTGACATCAAGACAGCAGTTAGAAGTAGAACTAATAAAGCATTCTAACAAAGGCTTGAAAATGTGGATACAGACATTGATTTTTTGAATGACAAATTAAATGAGCCAACATAACTAAAGTTTAACTTTTAGTTAAACACTGCTTTTCTGGCTCTTCTTTTTAGAACCTTTCCACATGTCTCAATGTATTTTTAAATATATTTAAATATATTTAAATGTTCTCTGCATTTGGCTTCCCATCCACACAAACAGTAAAAACATAGCTTTATATTTCACACTTTATTATGAGCTGTTCTGGCCATTATTCTTGCTATTTAGTACCCCCTGCTGGACTGGCATGTTCATTAGACCACTTAGGTGGTTTCAAAGACATTAATTGCACTCTTCCATTACATGGTACTTGCACACTACTTGTTTCTTTTTTAATAAATAAATAAATATTCATTCATTCATTCATTCAGCTTTTCCATTAGTGTATATAGATCAACTGGCCTGTTTGAGTCCGGAGAACATGAAGGCATCACTGGGTTCCACAGATATGTCCACGTCTTGAACCACCCCGGTCCGGTTCTCAATGTGATACCACACAGGGAGAGACTCACGTACACGTCCAAATGAGGGCAACTCTGCAAACACAGTGAGAGGGAACATACAGTACATCCAACAGCAAACACACTTCAGTGCTGGTGGAAGGGTAAACTAAATCCATTTGCTTTACATAAAATATGTTAACATTGTTAACACTCGTCCAGTTTCATGATGTCATTTCAAATTAAGAAATAATTAAGAAAAAATAAAAAATCCATATGATGATTATTTACCAACATAGGTAAAAAAGGTCAAAGTGGCATCTAGGCCAGCCCTGGTACTAGCAACCGATATTTCTAATATATATACAGAATAGAATCACTATGATGATTAAAGGTCAGACATGAATTACCTGCATGGACATACAGAGGAATGGTCTCTACAATAACATGAGGGAGGATCACAGTTGTTTTAACCACTGATGTCTCAGCAGACACTGATTTTCTGTGAAAAAGACAAACAAAACACATTTTTTGTTTTGGCCATGACATCTACAACCCATTCAACAGCACATAGTCATGTGGTCTTGTAACTGGAAATAAAGAAACAAACATTCAACTACAGGCCCCTTCCACACATTTTTTGATTTTTTTAAAACATAGCCTTTTCTTTAAGTTTTGAACTTCTGTCCACACACGTGATGCTTTGCAGGAAGGAGGTTTCACACATTTTGCCAGTGTGGATGAAAAAACTTTACAAAAAACAACTGACATCACAACATTAACTTAAGCATGGTAGTGCTTTAAGCTGGAAATGTGGGACATTCAGACCTACATTTTTCCTGGTGAAAATCGGGTTATGGATTCTGTGCAAGAGACTGAGTTAAAAAGACCTGCTGTTTGAACAACACCCAGTGAAAATGTGCATAATGTTGGCATGCTTATCCAAGCATTTTAGGGTTATTTTTGTGCTATAGTGTGGGTGGTGAGATTTTCAGAAATGCTGCTGCAGATGGAGAGGAAAAACCTACATGTCTTCGTCTCAGACAGCAATACCACTGCACTGCACAGAACAGTGAAAGGATAGAAGAGCGGATGACTGATCATTTCATTATACCCCCTGGTTGGAGCTGTCCCTGACTTTTTTTGGCAGGAACTGTGTTAAATGCATGAAGACTATACGAAGGCCGAGTTCGGGATTCACCTCTTCCAGGAGATGAGGTATTGTCCTGCTGCCACAGTGCTGGTGCCGTTCTGAACTGCAGGGCATTTCAGACTGAAACACTCACTCGCACACTCACCCGTCTGCAGCACCACTGCAAACACAGCACAATACACACAAAACAATTACACACAAGCACTGCAGGTTTTAATTACATACAGTACATTTACCACATTCAATTAATTAAAATTAAGAACACAGGAATCATTTCGATCATAATCATAATCACTATGCTACGACTGAGCATATAATTCAAAAAGCATGTACTTTCTAAAATAGGAAAACTTAATATAAATGTAAACAAATGCTGTGGTGTAAAAAAGTGTAATAAAATGAATATACTAACAATAAAAAAATTGCAGCAATGAAAATAATAAGAGTGATAAAAACAAATTTACCTGCCAAACAGTAAAACTCATGAAAAGATCTAGTCAAACATCTTAGCAATGATGAGGCTCACTACAGTTAGAAGTTAATGTTAATAATGTGAAGGCATGTAGATAATAACAGGTAATGCTAAGCTATGAAACTAAATAACATTTTAATTACTAAAAAAAAACAACGTGGGGGGAATTTCAAGGAGGAGGGGGTTTTCATAAGCATGACAAGACACTGAGATGTAAGATTTTTTAACTCTAGCCTGGTACTCTTCGCTCACCTCCCTCCACTTGGCTCTGGGGCTGATCAACAGCAGCCATATTGAAGGCCAGCTGCAGCTCACTACTGACCAGATGTACAGGCCAAGGAGACGCACTCAAAATGTCCATCATCAGCAAGAAGGGAACGTCCACATACACACGGTCCAGGTTCTCAAACTGAACAGCACAAACATTTAGAAGACACTTAAACAAATAGAATTAATGCTACTTTGATACTTACTTGACACTACTTATATTAACTGTCTCTAATAACAGCAATTAAACATCAGTATAATAACAGTGTAGCTACTGATGATGAAGGAACTGTTACTGATCTGTTCCAGTAGTACAGTGTGTGTAATTATACATGTACATCTCAATAAGTATAATAGAAAAATAAGTGGTTTATATACAATGACCCTGTACATAAATACATCATCAGCAGTTACAATGTTGTTGCACTGAATATAATACTATGCAAATATACAGTTCTTCAAGACACTTTAAAAGTGTGCCATATTCATCAAATTAAAATGAATTAAATTAAAATGTATTAAAATCTATATTAGTTAATGTACCACAAATTTTACAAGCATATTGTTATTAGAGACATATCAGGGGAGGGCAGTTACCTTAGTGGACACAAACTTGACTGCAACTTCAAATGGAATGACCGTCTCTATGGTCACAGTTTCATCCTACACATTAGAGACAAAATAAAAAGATCAGAAACCAAATTTCATATGAAATTACCGTATTTTCCGGACTATAAGCTGCAAATATTTTTCCACGCTTTAAACCATGCGGCTTATAATGAGGTGCGGCTTTTTCTTCACCCGCCAGTGGGCGCTTTAGCAGAAAGTGAAAAAGGTGGGAAGTCAAAGTTGGAAATCACAGAAGACGACGTTTATTTTCAGTTAGCACATGCAAGCCGCCACCACCACAGAGAATTTACCGGTGAATTTACGCTCTATGGTCTGGAAAATACGGAACCCCTGGAAAATACGGAACCCCAAAAAAAACATTTGCGGAGATGTCATCTGAATGAAGACTTACCTTGTGACACCTGCAGGTGATATCTTTGCCCTCCACTGTGGTACTCATGGCATAAGAGACGTGAAAAAGGAAGATTCTAGACCCAGTGCTAACACAGCGGATGTACAGCTTCTTCTCAATCTGTCAGCCAAACCACACACATATGTCTGTATATTATTGCCCTTTTAGAGTTTGTCTGCTCATTGCTTGTATACTGTGTATACTGAATACTGTCTGTAAATTGAACATGCACATTGTCTGTATACTGCTACAGTACTAATCAGAGACCAACAGCTGGTAAGAAAGTGCTTGTGCATGTGAACCTACTTGGCCAATAAATCTGATTCTGATTTTGAACAGAGGTCAAGCTTCACGGGCTTCAAGCGCCCCACAAAAAAATACTATTAAAAACACATCTGTGTTGTTTTATGAACTTTCCTAAAACACAGATGTGTTTCTCATATGGGTAAAGCTTTCTCACAATTTAGTTCATTCCAATTCTACATTCAGACCTGGATGTTTATATGCACACTCTACTCAACAATCTGATGAGAATCTGTGTTTACATGCACACTGCAATTAATCTGATGCAAAATGATGAACATATGGATCACCGCTATGAACAAGCTGGACCAAGTTGATAGGCCAACATGCTCAGCTGGTTAACCAACATCACAAAGTATGACCACAATCAAAGGTAACATACATTAGGTTTCTTAAGAGCTGACCAACTAGCTGACCATTATAGGGCATGTTTGTTTAGATGACCAGCTTTTCCAACCACCCTGACCATTAAGCCATCCAAAACCAGCTAGCAACTAAAGCTGGTCTTCAGCTGGATTTTTCAACAAGGTATCAACTACCTTAAGTTACCCAAAAATGCCTTGTGTACCTTCCTTAATGTTTTCAAGCATGCCATCAGCAAACCCAACTTCCACAATATTTTCATCCAGCAAAGGATCGATCTCCCATGAATCCATCCATCATTTTTTTTTAAATGGAAATGTAGACAGATCAGAACTGCTTTTCTGGAGCTTAGCTTTGTAATATGCTGACTTTGGACATTTCCATTTGTCCTTCAAATACTTGTCTGAGCAGCTTGTTATTGTACACTTTATGGCCGAATGAGAATGTAATTGGATACAGGTGTTTACATTGATATTATTCTACAATTTAATAGATTATTTAAAGGATTAACCACCTTGATCATAGATAGAGTTTGTAAATGGAATGGCCTGCGGTGGACTACTCTATTCTGACTGAAGTGAATAAATATTCTATTCTGGCTGATGTGTATACGTATTCTATTCTGACTGAGAAATTAGTGGGATTATTAACAGATAATTAGGGTGCCTGTAAACGTAGCCACTGTCAAGCAAACACCTTGCATCTCCATTCTTGGCATTTTCACTTTCTGACATTACATTAATCTGGCAGTTGTTGTATTCTTTGTAATTTACAGATGGATGGACCAATAGAAATGCTCCAAAATGACTTGAAATAAAATATTTTTACACTGACACATGAGAGTTAATAAGATTCTCTTTTATAAGAAGGTCACATTTTGGAAATGGTTAGAACTTCGCAAATATCTATGAAGTTCTATGATAGCTACTGCTAATATTCTTACTCCACTGTGTAAAATGTAAATCCATTTTATATTGTACATTTGTGTATTCAGGGTGTCAGTAGCATGAACAGCGTGCGCGTGTGTGTGTGTGTGTGTGTGTGTGTGTGTGTGTGTGTTTGTGCATCTGTATCTGTACCTTCTGTCCAGGTTGCAAGTCTCCAATGGAGATATCAGTTAGCAGGGCAGGATGATGATCATCACACACCTCTAAGCTGTTGAGTGTGACGTGGGTGGTTTGGGTAAGATTTGCATCCTGACCTAAATGTATAAATTCCCAAGCAAATACACACAAATGGGTAACGTACTGCATTAGCAATTATGTATCTGGTTAGCTTTGTGTGTGTGTGTGTGTGTGTGTGTGTGTGTGTGTGTGTGTGTGTACCTGGTTTGAGACCAGCAGTGAGACTGACATCTTTGGCTACTGTGTCCTCCTCTGACTGGAGGGTGACAGTGATGCAGTACATCTCATTGGTAAGGGCTGGTGGCTCATGTTGCAACTGCACAGAGATTCGGGGGACTCGGGATATGATCCTATTGGATGTTTAACACCCACACACAGAATTAAATACAGTTAGGGCAATACAGTGTGCAATAATTCCAAAACTAATATTAATGTAATGTTGTAATAATATTACAGAGCATTAAAAAAAGCCAGCTATGCTCTCCGTAAGACCATAAAAGCAGCAAAATATGAGTACAGAGACAAAATGGAAGCACAGTTTAACACCACCAGTGTCAGAAGCATGTGGCAGGAGTTAAACACAATCAAAGACTTTAAGGGAAACTCTCACTCCCTGAGCAGCACCAATGCATTGCTTCCAGATGAGCTAAACTATGCTTGTTTCAAAGCAAATCACAACGTGTCCAGTCCACCCTCTGTCTCTGTAGCTGATGTGTTGATCCTTCAGGCATGACAACACCTGCAAAGCCAAAGGCCCAGATGGCGTTCTGGGGCGTATGCTTAAAGTATGTGCAGATCAATGAGCAGGAGTCTTTGCAGATATCTTCAACACCTCTCTCTCCCTCTCCAAAGACTGTCTCCCATTGCACCCACAAAAGACTTTCTCCCACTTCTCACACTACAGCTACATTGAATTCTATACCCAGAGCACATGTAAATAGAATGCAAACATCTATTTATATTACACACATGTATACTTTTTCCATTTAGGTTTTATTGTTCTTTTTCTTTTCCTGTGTTTAGTTTTTCAGTCACCTTTACACTTGTGTAATGTGATGTGATGTGACAATAAGCCTACGTCTTTTTGAAAGGAATTTTGAAACGTGTTTGCATTGAAACATGATTCACACTAACCACTTTCTTGAGAAATACAGGGCTGACTTGATATGACTTGAATTACTGGGTAAGTACTTCTGAAATCCACAATTCCAATTTCATCAATTAAACACTTTTGCCAATTAGTCTAAGAAGTCCAAACCAGAGGCTCACTTACGTTTTCTAGGAATGGTTCAGGTAGCACATTGTACATTTTCCTGCCAGCTTTGGCCAAGTTACATAGTTTCTGGCATGCTGAGCGCAGAACAACAATAACTGCAACACTGTTCCCCCTATTACAGGTCGGTGGATTGGCAACGTGATTTTGAAGCTGTTATTTTAAAGTAAAATGTTACCAAATACCTCCTTAAAATGATCTTAGGCCTCCTCAAACATGTTACTTAACCCCTAAATTCTACTGTAAATTCACAAATAATCTGCTGATATGGTCAATCATTTGACCAGTTTCACTGGATATGGCATGGAGCAACAAACTGCTATATTATGTACTAATTATGAAGTGAACAGCAAATTGTATTTGTCCTGTCTGTATAAGGGTTTTAGAAAAGCACCATCTTCAAAATCAAGCTGTTATTTAGTGTTAAGAAGGTAACCTACATGGTGCTGGCTTGGATAGACACGGCATCCCAGTCAACCTGCTGCTCTGGGAGACGGGTTCTCCTCTTAAAGGAGCGTGCCGCTTGCAGGGCCTCATGAGCAGAGGCAGCATCACCACCTCCACCCCTCCAATTCAGATACACACACCGACCATTCTCACTGCCCAGCATTAGGTCCACATGGGTGATCTGAATAACAGATACAGACAGACACATAAGAGCAAAACGGCTTGTATGAACTGTCAGTTAATGTGTTAAGTAAACGTAAATCACACCGGTATGACATGCTTTCATCTAAATAAAAGAACAGATATATACATAAAATGAATAAAAGTACACTGCACAGCTAAAACATCTCCATGCATATGATTAAACATATAGCAGTGTGTATTACAATGGCAGAAGTGACAAAAACAAGCACCTCTATCTTTCGGCCAACGTCCTCAGTCCTGGCTACAAATTTGAAGCAATACTTGCGGGTCTTGCCAGGTACCAGACACATGTTCTCCTGAGAAGAAGCTTCTAGTATGTCTTTCCCCTTGCATGCCTCCTCCACCAGGCAGTACTGATTATATTCCTGAAGATTATACGAAGCAGATAGCATTAACATGAGCATGTTTTACCACAAATAGCACAAATAATCACATAAAAAGAATACATGGTTTGGAAATCACAAAAGGAAAATCTTGTTTTGCAAGCTTGCAGCCTTAAATCAGCAGGATGCAAGAATTGCAATGCTTGCTTTTGGTCACCCCCTGTGGGTGGACAGTGTAGTTCACTTTAACACCACTGTCAAACATAAATCACTCTTTGAGCTCCACCTCATGGACAGCTGTAAAATGTGCATTTATTGACAACTCAAGATACAGAAGCACAATCTGAAGTGAAAGAAGTATGTAGATTGTGGGGGTAAAGTTCTGGAAACAGGGTCTTGTGCAGCCCACCAAAGTTACATAGTAGAGTTATCAGTATTCCACCTGAGTGGCAGAGACTCCATTCTTCTTATTGTTTCCAAAATGATTTTGAAACTTTAACATACAATTGCTACATAATATTACTTTAAGGCAAAATGGGTGCAGATGCAGCTGTGCAAATGCATACATGGTTTGTCTAGTGCCTGCAGAGAAGTTCTGCCAATAAAAGACAACAGTCTGGAGCAGATAAACATGTACATATTGGCACCATGCCAAATGGCAGGCATAGGCAAGAGGGATATAAAGCCCCCCGCAATGAAGCTGTAGACTAATGGAACTGTGCTCATCTGGAATGATTGTATTCCATCCAGTACTTTGGGGAGGAATTGGGGAGAGGGGATGAAGTTAGGTGGAGATGATCCAACATCCTGACCTCACTAACCTCATTCTTGTCACTGAATACAATCAAACCCTCACATCAGTCAACCAAAATCTTGTAAAATGCCTTAGCTGGCAACTAGAGGTAGTTACTCAAAAGAAGAATAAACTTGTACTCCAACTCATACTATTAAAACAACTAGTGAGCAGATGACCTTATATAATTTTTTGTGTAGTCAGATGAAAATATACCTGGTTGCTGAGGCTGACACACAGTTTGGCAAACCGGACGGGGTGGGGGCAGTCGGCCCTAAGGTAAACATGCAGCTGTACAGGCTCATCCACGTGGAAGCTGGGAGACAGGAACTTGGCTTTACACTGAACTGGAACAGATATGCAACAGTGAGATTAACACAATCTTTCAAATATGTATATTTGTGAGAGTTACAGATAAATTATAGATATTCAACTCAACTCATTCAGACAGCCAGTGAAGCCTCAAACTGCATTACAGAAAGTCTCAGAAATGCAGTTTCAATAATGCTTATTTGCTTTTATATATGGGGACCTTAACATGGCATCTGAGTTTGCCTTTATATTTATTTTAAGCAGACATAGCATGTACACCTATGTATTGTGTACAAGTCTTACATAGCAGCCAAATAGTACTAAATCTCTTTATTGAATTTCATTCACTCATGTTACCTATATTAAGCTGTACACATTCCCTGTTTATACCCCTTGTCTCAGTCTCAGTACTTACTGAATGGCACGTAGTCCTGAACCTCGACAGTGAACTCATTACTGCCAGCGAGAGAGACACGATCACTCCACAGCACTTGAGCTGCCTTTACTGAGCCCGGGTCACAGTCTGGCTCTGCCTCCGGAACCTCATTCTGTTCAGACACAATAAATAAACTGTAAATTCAGTGAGACTTTAATATGAGGGCTGAATATTAAGGAGTTTAGAGCCAAGATTAATAGTCTGGATTGGTTGCTACAGCTGTTAAATCTCTAGAGCCAAGTCTGTCATAGACTTATGATAGTTTATTTGCTGTTTCTCTGTTGTTTTCTATCGTTCTGTTTATAAAAGACTACTGGACATGGCATATTCTCATGCAATATTATGTACAATTGCACCATACTTCACGCACCATGAGCACCCTGATCAGATTCTTCTCAATTCTGGACTTTTGATCTTCACGCAGAGTAGAGGCTGAAAACAAACACACAGCAGTACATTATCCCTCTGTATCAACTAATAAAGCTTATCCAAAAACCTGACAATCTCAGATGACATCAAAAACCTGTGGTTAATTAAGCATTTCTGGTTATAAATATAAATATATGTTGTCATTGTTAACAATTTACAGGTGCAAATTGATCATCACATCAATCAGTAAAATATTGTCATCCATACATCCATCCATGAAAGGAAAAAATAAATGTAAAATATTTTGGCTGATATAATCAGGCAACAGAACTAAATTTGGCATTGGACACAAAATTGCAAACCAATGATGTAGGTGTGATTGACCATGTAAGGCCCTTGAAATAACACTGGAAATAACAATTTGGCATTATGCTCGCCTGTATATGAGTTTAGAGATTAAATAACCATCAGTATCTGCCTGATACCAGTAGAAAATAAACAGGGTAATAAATATGTTTGCTTTTAGCCTGAAATTTGAAAAATGTGTGACAAAAGGAGTCAGTACCTCTGCCCACGAGCTCCATAGAGTAGGTGATATAGTCTTTGACATGGGCCATCAGATAGGAGCACTTCAGAGCCGTACACAGAATGGAAGTGAGGAGAGACCACCAGCGCTCAGTTCGATAGTCACACATAACATAGTCCAACAATCTGCCAGATAAGCGTGTGTACACACACACACAGACACACACATTACTATGACAGGAAAGCCCACCTCAGACTAAGATTTCCAAAATACAGACCTTACAGTACAACAAAATGATATACAACCATATAAGCAACGCATATGATCTGCTTAAGTTATTATGCAACATATGGCTCACTTTAAAGCTTTGGTGTAGTCCTTGGCATGGTAGTACTCCTCTCCCATCTGAACCACTGTAAACACAGAGATTATTAAAAGGAATATTCCACCTTCTGCAAATTGTGCTTAGTGTGTAGTAGACTTTAGACACTGCACACTCACTCAAATGGCTCTTCATTCGAGGACACTTGTATTTCTTGAACTGTGCAACAGCATTACTGAGTAATGCGATGATCAGCTCCTGCAGACAAGAACAAGCATTCACATGAACACACACTTTCGTGTGAATATATCTAATAAATCAATAAATAAAATGTAGTCTTTTCTATTAAAATCAACTTCCAGATGGTAGCGGATAGAGGATATTAAGGAACAGATCATTAAGGATGGACCTGTTTTTAAAATAACATATAACACAGTTTCAGTGGTGACAGAGAAAAGCTGAGGAATAAACTGACTGACCGAATGCAGCACATCTTTCTCCTTCAGCTGGAGAGCAAGGATACCCTGCTTCTCCTTCTCAGGGTCAGGTGGGTCAATACCTGCAAGGACAGAGAAAAATAAGCACTGAGCCTCAATACAATTATGTTTCACCTGTAGCACAAAGAAGGCAGAATCACTGGTTTGCCCACCTGTTTAAAGTGGGTGCCCCTCCCCTTATCACAGAGAGCTGCAGCTTCTAGAGAAGAAGCACACAGTAGCTAAAAAAGCTCAGCTTTGGCATGGGAAAGAGGATCCTAACCTCCTGGCCAGTGAGGAGCAAGAGAAACCAATGAGACTTTTTCTAGAGATGTCTGTGTGCATCTTTGAGCTTCATATAGTCTTCCAATCATGCGATTCATCCTCTCCCAGGGGCGAAATAAATATATAATGCACAAAAAAAAACTGTAAATTCCATTTCCTCAGAAAAAAATAAAACCCAAATAATACTGTTGAAATGTTGAGGGCTATATAATTTCCTATTCAACATTTTATCATTTTACTTTCAAGCAATATCTGCTACAGACTAAGAACACAGACGTAGAAAAGTAAAAGTAGAGCTAAAATACTACAAGTTGAATGGATGGCATGTAAATATACACATGGATGTGACACTGTAATGATGAATTGAAAGCATGTTTGAAACAGAAGTGAATATGGCTGTCATGATAATTATCAGTGCACAATATTTTGTCCCTTCACATAACTGTGGTAAATGATGAATAATGAATTGTATGCTCCTGAAATGATAATACAGTAGCATAAGAAAATATTAATGCACGATTTTAAAGACAGCAACAAACTATTAACTAATGATAGGTTTAACAGATGTATGCTGCCTTTTTGCTATTCGTATTGCCTACCAAAAATTGGCAGCATATTTGTAAATGTTTTAAATGTTTACCCATCACAATCTGCCCCGTGTGTATGGAGAATCTCTTATTAATTGGGATTATTAGGATTTTCACAACCGGATATTCTTTTGTTTTAATATAAACAACTATGCAAGTACAGTAAACACAATAGGCAATATCAATCAGCTACAACTGAGGTCATGTCAATTTATTGTACAATAAGTCGACACCAATTGTCATGGGAGGCTTAAAACTGAAAATTATATTAAAAAACAATGTTTCTTGTTCTATTAGTTTTGTTTGGGTGAGGGAACATCACTACACACTCACTCTGATGGCCTTGTCTCCATGCTCTCTGGCCGTAGAAGTCCAGAGCTCCTGAAGCTGTTTCCAACGGGTCTGGTGAGGGATAACTCACACTGGACTACAGAAACAAAATGACAAAACATGAACTCAGAATAACCATCTGAAAATGAGGAGCTCAAAAAAGCACATTTATACTCTTCAGAACATTTTAATTCACCTTTATCTGCAAAGTTATTGAGTCAATCAATAAACAAGAAATCTACAAATGGGCTCTAAAGGAAGTTTCTACTAAGAAATCATGGCCACCTTAAAGCTACACTAAGTAAAGAAAGGACAAGTAATATAAAAATAGTTATTTACTATCCGTTGTATACTACTTTTGTCCTTTAGCTAAGAACTGAGAAAACTATGCTTTGTCATAGTGATCTCGTTCATTTTAAGGTGATAAGATGCCCAGCCACTGGCAAGTCATGCAGTGAAGACAGTTGTTTGAGGAGACATGAGTCATGTGTCTCAAAATTGCTGTTTGTCACCTCATGGCTGCAGAGCTGGTTGGCTTGTTGTTTGCGTTCCTGTGCATAACAAGCAGCCTGCTGGTAATAGAAGCCAGGGTTCTGCGTCTGAATTGCTGTGAGGCCCAGTTTGATGGCCTCATCAAACAGGTCACCAAATGACTGGAACCTGCCCCAAGAAGAGAAAGTTGTGGGTGAAGGTTTAGACGGTGTGAAGTGGAAACTAATGACGAATGACAAAAGAACAGAGCTATATAAAAGACACAAAGGTTAAGGAATTTAAATAATATTAAAACATTTCAAATACATGTAAAAAAGTGTGACTATTTTGTGATCCATCCTAATAGAAATGTCAGCATTGCAGATTGGATCTGTGGAACATTATAACAGAATCACAGAAACAATTTGTAAAGTCATGCTCATTTATTTGAACTGTGAACAAAGCTGAGAGTAAACAGAAATGCCTTATAAACCCTTTATGTTTATGGTGTCCCATGTGTCTATTTGTACTCACTATAGATTTTGGTTTCACGGTAGTTACTGAAGAAAATCACTGAATTACTTACTAAATGCAAAATTAACTGAACTAACTGACTTAAGTACTACGTAATTTATGAAATATATAATATACCTTATATACATCATACCTCTTTTGGCCAAAAAAAAGGAAACATTTGGGTGAAGACTGAATATCTAATATGTTTTATCCAAAGGTTTTTACCACTTCAGGACTGCATAAAATAACCAACATGAATGTGGTTTTTCTGCCTTATCAATGAGAAAAAAAAACCTAAATGAAGAGATTAAATTGACATTTTGTAATTATGTAATGAACGCTGAACATTATCCCCCCCAGCAGACATACCAACAAATAAATGATCAACAAAAGGAAAAATAATGAAATTAAAATACTAAAATGACAACAAAATTTTTAAAAACAATATATTTTATATGCCAGCCAAATAAAAACATAAATGAACAAAATGAACCTTTTGTATTTGCCTCTTTAATTGCCCTTTGGGGAATTATTGAGTCATTCTCTTTAAAATGCAAAATTTCACAGTTCGATATAAATGATCTTTTCACTTATTTCCACTGTGCTTTATTTACATTTTATGCTGGATAATTGAAAGATGAGGCCAAAAGACCCCCAGGTTTACAAAGATAAGAATAAACCTTATAAATAAAGAGAACAGAAAATGTTGCTCCTACTGTTTTGACATCCAGGCGGTGTGCTCGAAGGCCAGCTCAGCACTGCCAATCTTCTTCTTGCACAGATCAATGTGCTTCCTGAACTGAGCGATGGCATCCAGAGGGGTGTTGTGCTGGAAGCAAAGCCTACAGATCTGAAAGCGGGGCAGAAGGAGAGGCTCTGAGAATGACTAAGGTTTTAAAACAGGAAATAAGACCTTCCTGTGGTGTGAGTGGACCAATAATGACAGAACCAAAGTATGAAAGCATGTGCACACGGCACACAACACACACACCTTGTAATTGATAAAGCCAGCCAAAGTCTTGATCTCAAGCATATTGGTCTCATGGGCTCGAAGCTCGTGGACAAGACTGTAGGCAGTTCTGTAATGCCTATGAATGAGAAGTCATACAGGAGAAAAAGAAATACAAGAAGGGATCAGTTTCAGCATGTTGTTCATCTGAAAGAAACTTTAATAACTAAATAGAGCTTAAAGAAACATACTTTAGGGCATTCTGTGTGTCCTGCTTGAGCTCACTGAAGAAACCAGTTTTAAACTGGTGTCTCACAAAGAGCAACTGAAACAGAGTGAGTCACAAAAGGTTATAAAAGCTTTTGTATAGTAAATGATAATTCACTTTCAATGTCGGGGGGGAAAAACACCAATATATTGAAGTATTGTGAAATTATGTTTGGTAATACTATATTAATTCTCAGAAAAACAATATGGATTTTTAAAGAATAGTTTACATGTAGATTGGAGGCAGACATGTTTTTTGTCATTTTGTGCTGTATTTAAACCCCAAACACTAGATAGCAGTGTTGCACTCTGTCTTCAGGTCCCACCGGTGTGACTATATAGAGAGTAAACCTTTTTTTATTCAGATTTTATGCATTTTGTTTATATTATATTGTATAAAAACTTTAATGATACTGTAACTCCTGCATTGTGATGAACACAGTATCACCAGGTTCTTGTCATCACACAGCCTGATTCAACATGATTCTCAACACTGTGCATCAATATTGAGCATACACTATGAGCAACACTCCACCCTTAAAAATAAAATACAATTTGTAGTGAAAATGTTGACATTGAATTTGTTGCCTCTAAAATTGATTTTGATGATTTCACCACATATAAGTAGGCACATAAAAATAACACTGACCAATTCTATTTTTCACCTGGTACCACTCCATCTAGTATTGAGTAAAAACACAAATCTAGCTCACAGACCCTCCCTGGTGATATTTCACTAGGAAATACATTGTTGTACAAAATGAAAAGACATTGTGATCTCCAATTCGAAACTGACTTTGACACAGCATTACCTGATGTGTTGTTTTATTCAGGAACTCTTTGTGTGATTTCACTCTCCTTATCTCGTTATAGTAATACGTCTGAGCGTGCTCATAAAACGCATTCTCCAACCTACACATACATTTATAAGAGACCACACAAAAACAAAATACATAAGCAGACACATATTTTATCAGCTGTACAGTTCCCTCAGTGCCTGAAATGTTCAAGAAATAGAACTTAAAACAGAGTCACAAAAATTCAAATGGACTTTCTTAAGTGGTTTCTGACAAGACATATAAAATGGACAAAAGAACATCACAGAGACTCTTAACAATAAAAGGTGCCTTACAGTGTTTATTGAGCAATGCCATAGAAGAACCTACCTTTTAGTAGATAAAACAAGTTGAAATTAAGTTCATCTTATAAAATTTAGTAGATATTTACACTACATTTAAGAGGATTACACTTGTCATTTTTTGCAGTGTGTAATGTTAACGCTTAGGAAAACCAAACCCAAATAGTGATATACTAGTGATATATGCATGTCCAAAGAGAGGGTGTGGCTTGGTCTCTGACCTTATAATGTATCCTACAAGGTGATCCGTATGGGGGAGGACAAACAGGGATTTTCCTGAGAGATCACAGGCATTACACAGAGCTGCAGCCCTCTCCGATGCCACCACATCCTCTCCTGCCAATGCAGAAACCCATTGTTACATCTGCTCATCGTTTACTAATGGTCATTCACTAGATCAGCAACAGCAGTGTTTAGACTAACCTGGAGGAAGAGGGGTCTTCTTTTGAATTAGAACAACTGCAACCTTAGTGTTTCTCCCTTGCAGACTTGTCCTATGAAAAATCAAAGATGGTACATGTATATGATTACATTAACTTTGGCTTTGAAATATTACTTTGCACTATGCATGTCTTGACGAGATGTTTAAGCAGTTTTCTTTCCAATTTCATTGTAGCCAATTCTGTATAGTAGTTAGGTCTCTCACAGGGCAGAGTTGGCTTCCTCTCTGAAATGTGACACACACACACACACACACACACATACATATATATACACACATTATATATATATATATGTGTGTGTGTGTGTATATGTGTGTGTGTGTCACATTTCAGAGAGGAAGCCAACTCTGCCCTGTGAGAGTATAGTAGTTAGAAATATATATATATATATATATATATATATATATATATATATATATATATATATATATATTTATTATATAAATATATAAGAGAGAGAGAGAGAGAGAGCGCGAGAGCCCTTCCTGGGTTGTGTTAAAGCCAAAAAAAAAATGAAAAACAAATAATAAAAAACTATGCACACAGTAGGGGGCCTTCCAGAACCAGGGAAGGCTGACCACTGACCACTGAAAGCAACAATACTCAAGAATCCAACAATAGTACTGGCCACTGAGAGCAATGATCAAAAATGATAAAGGCTTGATTTGGGGACTGTTCAGCTTCAGCAAACTGGATTTCTAAATGATCAGATATATCTACCTGACGATCTCTACTTTAGTAGCGCACTCTGACTGCTTCTCCTTCCACTGGGCATCGTCCCAGTCTAGCTCATAAAACAGCACCACCAAAGCAGGAACCAGGTTCAGGTGTTTATTCATCCAGCCAGTCTTCAGGATACCCTTGGGAATGTACCACTCATAGGATGTTCTCTGGACGAACAAAATAACAATAGCAGTCACCAAAGCTAAGACTAAAAGTGAGAAGGAATTCTAGAAGTAAGGATTTGATCAAAAAGGAAGAAGTTACTCTTACCTTAGTTCTACACTTTGGGTACTCGTGGTCTCCTGGTAGGACTTTGAAGGAGATGGGCACCCTGTCTGCCCTCCTGTTAGCACAGAAAGCATCCCATATAGCTCTGTGTACAGCGTTGTAGACCACATCCAAACCAGTCAGAGCCACGAAGGCCATGGGCCTGCAGCACAGCTCCGGAGGGAGATCCCACTGTGTCGGACTCATCTTTGCAAGTGCTGAACTTCAAGGCAAGAACTGAAAAAGGAATAATATGGAAAAGAATTAGTGACAAGACACTTATTCACATAAATAAATTATATATAAAATTATCATCATATTCAAACTCATGAAGAGGGATGGCTCTGTTGTGGAAAGCCCCCTTAGACCCAGTGAAGCTAGCAGCTAGATATTAGTGAAGTTAGCATCCATGCTGGAGAATGACTCCCACCCCATGTATGAGACTCTGGCAGTACTGGGCAGCTCCTTCAGTGACAGGCTGCTTCACCCTGAGTATGTTAACTGGTATCGCAGACCTTTCTGTCCTGCTGCTGTTGAAGCATGGTGGTGGCAGCATCATGCTGTGTGGATGTTTTTCTGTAGTTGGAACTGGGAGACTAATTAGGCTCAAGGGAAAGATGACTGCAGTGATGTATAAAGACACCCTTGATGATAACCTGCTCCAGAGCACTCTGGACCTCAGACTGGGATGTAGAGTTTTCAAGCAAAGCAGGACAACAACCCTAAGCACACAGCCAGGATAACAAAGGGGTGGCTTCAGGACAACTCTGTGAATGTGCTTGAGTGACCCAGCCAGAAAGAATAGAATACACACACACAGAGACTCACACAAACACAGACACACACAAACACACACAGATACACACAGACACGCACAAATACACACAGACACAGACACACACACACAAACAAACAAACACAGGCACACACAAAGACACGCACACAAACACAAACACACACACAAACACATAAACAAACACACACACACACACAAACAAACAAACAAACACACACACACACAAACAAACACACACACACAAACACACACACACAAACACACACACACACACACAAACACACACACACACACACACACACACACACACACACACACACACACAAACACACGTTTATATATAATGTTGGGGTCTTATAATCCAGCAGGGAGACAGAAGTTAATGAAGACTAATAAACACATTGAACCCCAAAGCCTCAGCGGTACAGACACAGAACAGAGGACAGTTCAGTTTACCTTTCAGGATCAAACCCGTCTACATTCCATTTAGAAACGGAGAGCCGTCATTAATATCCCTGTTTACCTCCGACAACGGGCAGACCCACACCCCGTGACAGCCCGGCTATTCATCTGCGGCTTTGTGCTGCAGGAAGGGGCTCAATTCCTAACTACTGCCCTCTCCAGGGCAAACAGGGTACTGCAGTCCTCTACACGGCAAACGGAATACTGCCGCCTTCTCCAGGGCAAACAGGGTACTGCAGTCCTCTATAGGGCAAACAGGACACTGCCGCCCTCTCCAGGGCAAACAGAGTACTGTAGTCCTCTATAGGGCAAACAGGATACTGCCGCCCTCTCCAGGGCAAACAGGATACTGTCGCCCTCTTGGGCAAACGGGATACTGCCGCCCTCTACAGGGCAAACGGGATACTGCCACCCTCTACAGGGCAAACAGGGTATTGCAGTTCTCTACAGGGCAAACGGGATACTGCCGCCCTCTACAGGGCAAACACAATACTGCCGCCCTCTACAGGACAAACAGGATACTACTGCTCTCTACAGGGCAAACACGACACTGCCGCCCTCTACAGGGCAAATAGGATACTGCCGCCCCTATGGGCACGCAGCATAACTGTGTGGGGCAAACGGGTATATTTGTGTATCAGTATTTTCCATTCTCAAGACAAAGTGTGAACAAAGAAAGAGGGCAACCTTCCCTTCTTATTTTCCTCTATAACCCCATATCTAGGTCAGTGATGTCATTAGCCCCACCCACTCTCACTGATCAGTCAGAGTCTGCATGCAGGTTGAGCATGAACACTGGACAGAGCAGTAAACATGCACTGGAAACTCATTTGGTTTTAAACTGGGATTAAATTCAGTTGTAAAAGTGAATTTTAGCTGATTGCTCACTGATAATACCTCACATCATAATGTTTGATAGGATATGTCTTGTTTTTTTTTATTATGTGTCATAACAAGATCCATTACTCTGTTGGGTAAAAAGGGCAATTACTGCACCCTGCTGAGAAACTGCTTTTGGTTGCTTGTATTTGCCAGGTGATGGCTGTCTTATTGTGTGTTTTTTATGCAGTTGCAGTGGGTTCTCAAGTGGCTGTTAAGGTGTTGGTAAGTGGGTGCTGTGGTGTTGCTTATGGTTGCAGTGCAATTTTAGGCTGTTGCTAAGGTCTTAATAAGTGGGTTCCTTGGTGCCGATGAGGCGTTCCAAGTGGTTGCTCTGGTGTTTCATGTATTTACTAGGTTGTTGCTAAGGTGTTAATAAGTGGGTTCCTTGGTGCTGATGAGGTGTTCCAAGTGGTTGCTCTGGGTGTTTCAGGTGTTTACTAGCTTGTTGCTAAGGTGTTACTAAGTGGGTTCCTTGGTGCTGACGAGGCGTTCCAAGTGGTTGCTCTGGTGTTTCATGTGATCACTAGGTTGTTGCTAAGGGGTTGCTATGGTGCTCGGACATTTCAGTTGGACACTAAGGTGTCCCACGTGGTTCTTATGCTATTAGTCTCACTGAGGTGGCTGGTCTGTCCACTGACAGCAGTACGTAAACACACAGGTAACCACGTGGTCAGTTCTGTGCTTACTGTCTGGGTTCTTCGGAGAGTCGCACGGCTTGTGACTCCAGCCTCACATTGGGAGGATTGGAGGCAGCAGAAACGGAAGACAGCGCGGAAGAGTCAAGATCGAAAGCAGGATTAAAGCTGTGGAGGTGGGCCTCCACGTGGGCTCGGCCCTTCTGACGTGCTTAGTGTGCGACGGGTCCTGCGGCTTGCTGGGAGCAGCACCATGGCCGATAAAGCAGAGATACAAGAAGCCATTAAACTACAGGGAGAGGTGGTCAGGAAACTCAAGGCGGACAAAGCCAGCAAGGATCAGGTCAGTGTGAGCGATGGGTGCCTCGTCTTTAGGGAATGACGGCTGGATTGTGTCTCACGTCTTCATAGCGCCGGTGTCTTCGGCCGTGTGTCAGACTGATCAGCCTTTACACACCAGGTTTAACAGCTCTAACAGCCCACCTCCACACAGCCTCACTGTGCACCCTTCATAATGCTGATTTCGCCGTTTATCCCGCTTTTAAGCTATGTTTTTCCTTCGACTGTGAATTACCCGGTCCACCTTAAGTGGCCTATCTGTTCCAGCGGGCTGCGCTGAGTGCGGCGCAGCTGTCCGCATGAACCCCACTGCGACATTTAAGGTGGAACGGAAAGTTCCAATGTGAAAGCAGCAGATTAAAGCTTCGTACTCGTTTAAAGAGTGAAGGGGGCATGTTCTTCATATTGCATGTTTAAAAAAGGATTCATGTGCAATTAGTGAACTGGTAGGCAACATAGTCCAGCTGATGCAATATCTCCACCAGAGCTGTCAGATCCTGATTCAGATCCACAGACAGGCCTGATTCCCCTCCTGGTAAATCAACATAATCAAATTTGGTCATGCTGGTTGAACCTGTGAAACAGGTTATTTAATTCCCAGCTTGACAACTCAGTATAAATAGTGCAATGTGTGGGAACAGTGCTTAGTAAATATCAGCATGGGTTTAAGATGCACATCTCAAAGGCCATTGATTTGTCCGAATATCTATTGAATGAAGTGGTTAAGGCCTAAATAGTCAATTCTATGGATCAATGCATCCTCTGAATGTGGAGTCATGTCAGTAGGTGATCAAGTGCATGTACATTCATTCATTGACTTCTAATCAAAATTCAGAATGTTTCTCTCCTGTAAAGTTGCCAATTTGGAGATGTTTGTTTTTGTCATGGTTGCAAGATGTATACTCTCTTATCTTCTGCATCACTGGCATTTTCACCTTCATTAACTATATCTTGCTTTGAGTTATTGTGATGTGAGAGGAGGTGTGTGTTGTTTTGTGTGGTCATTCTGATGATGTCACAACAGAAGCTGTAGTGTCTAGTTGATTTTTGACGCCTTCCTCTCATGTTTTGCTTCCTTTATTGCTGTGATGCCTCACTTGTGGGCCGCGGCCCCCTAGTGATAGGGTTGCTCACCACTTTTCTCCTGTTCTTCCTGCTTGTTGCTGTGGATACTGCCTCCATACCTGTTGTCCTTATCGTCGTCGTCATAATCATCATCTTCATCTTCATCATCTTCCTCTGATCTGATCATGGAACTGCTGTGATTTTGCTGTTGGACTACTGCTCCACACTCTGGACTGGAACTTGAACTGTGAACTCTTGAACTGTGTGCTCTGTGGACTGAAACATGGCCACTGTGGGGCTGGTATGTGTGCGTCTCGGTGCTGGACTGACTGGACGGCGTGCCACACCATCTCTCCATTCCTTGCGCTACCTCTCTGGAATGACTGTATCTCAGGTAAGAGCTTTCTTTCACCGCATTCATGGCTGTGAATGCAATCGAATTCTTAAACTTTTTTGGAAGAAGCAATGAATAAGCAGGTGTCCCAGTACTTTTTCCCATATATAGTGTATGTTCCACCATTTCATGCTTGGGTGATGTAGCTTCTTTAGCTTCAGCTCTTCATATTTTTAAATGTCTGCTCCACATCTGATATTTTCAATTTTGCAGATTGACGAGGAAGTTGCCAAACTGTTACAGCTGAAGGCACAGCTTGGAGGAGATGATGGCAAACACACATTTGTTCTCAAAACTGCCAAGGTAGGACCAGCAGGAATGAAGTGTGTTTATATCGTCTTTAAGTGAGTGCAAGCTGATGTTCCTATACATGTGCTTGTGTGCAGGGGACCAGGGATTACAACCCCAAGCAGATGGCCATCAGAGAGAAGGTCTTCAACATCATCATCAACTGCTTTAAACGCCATGGTGCAGAAACCATTGACACCCCAGTCTTTGAGCTCAAGGTATAATTGCCTGTCCTCACACCAGAGGTTGCTCTATACAGACAGAGACGGACAGGGACATAAAATCCACCATACTGTAGCGTTTTCAGTTTTAATGAACACCTTTAATTATCATTGATTTTCATTTGTTAATAATTAATTTGCAGAATACGTTTGTAGTTTATGCCTTTTTGAGCGTTGAACAGAGACACTAAAGTAGTCATTTGTCATGTCAAATCAGGTCTTTTTTCCCTAGCAGGGAAAGTTTGTTTTCCTCAGGTTTATCACAATTATTGTGGAGTGTCATATTTTTGTTGATGACAAATCCTTTGCATTCTTAACTTCTCTTTGCATTTCTGCCCATCCACACTAAAGTGCTTCACCAGCTTCTTCAAACTTGCTTTCAAAAATGCTTCCAGCTGTGTTTACAAAAGTTTCTGTTTAAGGGCTTGAAAATATAGTGTGGTTAGCAAGTGTAAATGTAGCAAAACGGATGTTTTAGACTGAAATCGTATTAGAGTGTAATAAGACACATAAAGGGAGATCACTGCAAAGAAGTTGTCATTAGCTTTTGCATCTCTTCCTGAGAAATACAACCTCCTGCTGCTTGTGGTCCTTCAGCACAAGTGCGTGTGTGTGTGTGTGTGTGTGTGTGTGTGTGTGTGTGTGTGTGTGTGTGTGTGTGTGTGTGTGTGTGTGTGTGAGAAGAGTAGTGACACATACACTTACTACAGGCACATTAACCACCTACTGGACAAGGTATGAATTACTTACATCTATGGGAGATATTGTAGGTGTTGTAATGTCAGAATGGCTGACAGATTTTCAGATTCAGGTTTCAGATTTTCATTTTTGAAAGGTAATTCAGGCAGTGACAGGAAATACATGAGAACATTGTAACTTTACAAGAAATGAGAAAAAAATTAACCTCTGTAAATTTCTGTTGTCTATTCATCATAAGTTTTATATTTCCTTCATAATATGAAGGACAGCTACTGTGTTCAAATAATGTAGTAAACTAAAACTCGACACTAATGAAGAGTTCATGCTTTCTTTCTTCTCATAGGAAACATTGACGGGGAAATATGGTGAGGATTCAAAACTCATCTACGATCTCAAGGACCAAGGAGGAGAGCTGCTCTCTTTGAGATATGACCTAACTGTATCCTCCTGTGTGAAAAAGAAGTAATATACTGTTGGGAATCTTCTTACTGACTCTCTACAGTTACGTTATACCAGCTGCTGCTGTCCTGCTTCCTTATCTTCTCCCTGTTCAGGTTCCCTTTGCCCGTTACCTGGCCATGAACAAGATCACAAACATCAAGCGCTACCACATTGCTAAAGTGTACCGCAGAGACAACCCTGCCATGACCCGGGGCCGCTACAGGGAGTTTTACCAGTGTGTGAGTACATTCACAGTACAGATATACTAACACACAAAATGTCTTCTTTTAACACAGCCAGGGTAATAACAAGCAGTTCTGTTATGTCTGTCTTTCATGAATCTGTTAGACAGACCAATCAATATGTTGAATAATTGCATTCATGTACTAAAAGTGATCTTTCTGTCTTTCACCTCTGCTTTAGGATTTCGACATTGCAGGTCAGTATGACCCAATGATCCCTGATGCGGAGTGTTTGAAAATCGTTTATGAGATCCTCAGTGAATTGGATCTGGGAGACTTTCACATTAAGGTAAGCTGCACCGTGCAACTTGCTGGTTTTCTGAAAGATCTGATGTACAGAGCTCTCTCCTCTCCCCAAACATAGGTTTTTGTCTAGATATGTTTAGTGTCTAAGGTCATTTATCTAGAGCTATGAGGGTAATATAGCTGTAACAGTTAATGGAGGTGTACAACCCACCGAGTATCACTGTTCAAACAGCAGGTCAAATATGTCTCAGGTAAATATGTTTAAATCTGCATCTTGTGTCTCTGGGGCTGAGTTTATCTTGTTGTCATGGTGTTCCAGGTGAATGATAGACGCATCCTGGATGGGATGTTTGCAGTGTGTGGAGTTCCAGATGAGAAGTTCCGCACCATCTGTTCAACTGTGGACAAGCTGGATAAGGTGAGAGAAAAAGAGATGTGCAGGTTAGACCTTTCTGCAGTGTGTAGCTTTAGTGGATTTGGGCCTGGAGGAAGAGTGTTTGAGGTTCACAGTTGCACCAGCCTCTCATTATTCATCTGCATCAAGAAAGATACAATTTTCCATTTTTGTGCCCCTTTAAAGCAGCATTATGATTTGGTATTTCATGCTCCTGGGTTCTCCTTACAGTAAGGGAGTGTAGTTTGGGCTTTGAGATCTCCCTAGATGACATGCTTTGGTACATATGCCTTTCTGGACAAGCTGGGAGAAGCAAAAATGAAAGAAGCATATAAAGTGATATGGATATTTTAAGCTAAAATGCTATATAATGTTGCTTTAATTGGTAGAACAAGCACTAAACTGAAGATGTGAACTGTGATGTTGCCAATTGAGTAGCTGTTGTATTCATGTTGTTGCTGTTGTCAAAAAATCCAAAATGACAGGAAAATGAATAATGAGAAAAACTTTCTTAACTTTCAAAGGATGTTAACGTAAAATATTTTATTCCAAGTAATTTTGAAAAATTCTAGTGGTCCATTTCATCATGAAGTTCTGACCTAATGTAAAGAACAACTGCTAGATTAACTTTATGTCAGGAAAAAAAACCAATGGAGATCCCAAGTTTTTGCAAGACAAAACTTTTTCCCTGCCCTTGAATTTTTATTTTTTTTCTTCAGGTTTTAATTACTTACGTAATACTTAAATTAAATGTTATTAATAAAGGTTATTAAATGAACAGTGATGTAGTCAATTTGGCAGACTGTTGGTTTTACAATTGTATAAATAACTGAAATAAAGTGTTATAATACCTGTTGTTGCCTAATAATAAGTTATATGATATTATTACCATAGAAACATGCCCTATTTACTTGCATTTCTTTTTCTCAACAAAATGGTTGTTAAAACTGTATTTGTCTCAGTACAATTTGGAAAATTTGCTCTTGACCATAAAGAAGGAAATGCAGCATTACACAAAGGGAACACTGGTGGTTATTGCATTGTAATACTTTCATATCATCATTATGACCTCAGTAATGTTCACTGCAAAGAGAAACCAAGTTTTGTTAGACCAGTTCCAGTCCTGCAGGAGTGCAGCTCTGCACAGCTGGGTGTTATCCTGATTATAAGTGTCTGTTAATTAGCAAGTCCTTCATCAACTGAATCAAGTCTGTCGGGTGGGGGTGGGGGTGAGGTGTGTGTGTGTGTGTGTGTGTGTGTGTGTGTGTGCACTTCAGGACTGAAGCATCAAAACACAATTTTAGTCAAAAGCATCATTTGTAATCATATTTACAAGTATTTAACTTTGTGTGTGTGCACATGTAGATGGCGTGGGAGGATGTAAAAAATGAGATGGTGAAGGAGAAAGGCTTGTCTGAGGAAGTGGCTGATCAGATCGGAGAGTATGTCAGCATGCAGGGTGAGTTTGCTCTCTTTCTCTCTCACACTTTCCTTTGTCTGTCCTTGTCTCACCCATTAAGTCCCTCCTACACTGCTCCTCGTCCTCCTCTGAGCTTTATAGGATTGATGGGATTTCCTCAGAACACAGCATCCCTGTCTAAAACCCCTCCTCCAGACACTCCATGTTTAATTTTCTCTTTAAATCAGGCATCTAAAGACTGTGCGTGTGTGTCCTGGAGAGCCACAGCACTGCGGTTTTGTGTTTCTCTACCACAGGGATTCACAAAAACCGGTTTAAACTGTGCAGCTGATCAGGTTGTAATCAAGCCTTTCCTGGTCAGGTGTGTTTGGAGCAGGGAAATGTCTAAATAGTGTACACTTAATGCACCGATTAAATGCTTCAGCTCGTTATGGAGGCTGTAATGCGATGATTTGGGTGTACTGAAGTAGGGATAAACACTGCTGCACTGCTGTGGAATATAGTTTGGCATGCTAATTAAGGGCTTGTGCTCTGATTCTTAGATGTAAACAGTGGGGATGAAAAAAATAATACACCCATATATAATATGACATTTGAAGCCTGGATGCATGTGACTTTTGGACTTGAGTGTACCGGACTGGACTTGGACATGTACTGTTAAACATGGACACATTATTGTACTTTCCTTGAGTTGGTCAGTAGTTAGTAAGTAGTTCTTACATTAACGGTATTTAGCTAATCCAGTGCCACAGTCCTCAGTCATTCATTCAGAATTTCCAAAGCTAATGTTACTAGATTTTCTTTAGAGAGGTCAAGAACACCATTCCAGACACCATTTCACTGTTCCATAATGTAATTGTAGGGGTATTTGTACCCATCTAGCCCATCTTAGGAATGAGGCATGCTTGTTTATCTGCTCCACTGAGTCCTATTGTATTGGCAGTACTTTTGCACAGGGACTAGACAAGCTGTGTGTATGTGAATTGAATTTGCACATCTGTGACTGCAAAGGGTGCAACTTAAATTAGCTGAATTCAATCGTTAAAAGGGGCGTCTGCTGTTCAGACACTGTTCAGAATTTGATTGGCCACCTTGCGCTGGGACAGAGAAAAGTTTTGGATGCATTTCTTCCATGTGCCCTGATAAGATGATGGGTCAAGCCAAATCGTACTTGAAGTTTGAAGTTCTGTACTGAAATATGGCCTATAGGTATCGATGGACATGGAGTATCAGAATGATGTCAGCAGAAATGTAGGACTGAATATGAGAGTGTTTTACCATCAGTACCATTAAATACAAATACCCATTAAATAAATACTCCCAATACTGAAGGCAAGCACATGCCTCCCCAATACATGTTAAACCGCCCACCACTTTTTTTTTAAGTGCCGCAGTTGGAGGACAAAACTGAGGAAAGCGTCAGGTCCCCAGCTCCGATACAACAGATGCCTGTGCCATCCAGCATTGCCCTGGTTGTGATGTGGGGCGTGAGCACCGTCTACCCCACCCAGTGAGAGCATTGCCAATTTTGCTCTCTGAGACTCAGGATTGGAACCTGTGATCTGCTGATTATAGCGCTAGCATTAGACTACTGAGCCAGTTTGAGCCCCATGTAGTGTTTTGTTTTTGCGTATAGTTGCAAAGAGCTTCGGTCAAAAACGGGCTTTGCTTTAAAAATATCGGCTTGGTATCGGCGAATACTAAAGGCTTCAGTATCGTTCTCAGAGTCCAAGAAAGAAGAAGTTGGATCATGCCATCTCTAGCTGAACTGATTGACTTGCTGAGCAGCAGTTCCTTTGAAGGTTTTGTTTACTGATCTTCACAAGTTTAACTGATCTCTGCCTGCAGCTGTCTTCTGTGCTCAGTGTGCACATCTGCTCTGTGCTTTGGGCTCCGAGTCCGTGGCCCACTTCTAAATCTATGTACTCGCTGCAGATTTTGTTTCTGATTTTTCTCTCTGAGCTTTAGCGCTCTCAAAACATCTTTTAAGATCAGGGTGAAAATCGTTCCTTGGAGACTTAAAAAGGGCTCATTTGCATATTGCAGTTGAGGGGGATTCGTTTTTTCTTGCTTCATAATGTTTGTCCTACGAAGGTACAAGTAGTTCTAGCTTGTATATATATTTCAAACTTGATCAAATATATCGGCTTGTTAGCCATGATTTCAGCCCCAGTTTGCCTTTCTCAAGATTAGGGTGAAAATTGCTCCTCGGAGGCTTAATAAAGGCTGTAGTCTGACATTTTTCAGTGAACCTAGTCAGTGTGAATTACTGTTATTGTCCCACTTTCTTTCAGAAGTAAGAAACCATTTCATGCTCAGATATGAGTCATTCAGACTGCTTTGGTGACCGTGCTGTGCAACAAAGTTGTGGATGTTAGCCTTGTCTTCAAAACACCTCCTTTATTCTTGGTCTCATTCACTATATGGACAATATTTGGACACATCTAAACTATTCAAGTAGTTTATCCTTCTTTTGTTGCAGTGTCTGTCTTTACTGTCCAGGGAATCACCATCCACCTCACAGCCTTTGCTCAATACTTTTTTGAACCACCTTTGGCAGTTGCAACCTCAAGTCTTCAAGTGTGGTGCTACATACTCCGAGATTCTGAGGTCACTATCAGAACCTCTCAAGCTCCATCAGATTGGATGGGGAGCGTCTGTGCACAGCCATTTCTAGATATCTCCAAAGATTCAATTGGGTTCAAGTCTGGTCTCTGGTGGTCACTTAAGGACATTCACAGAGTTGTCCCAAAGCCACTCCTTTGTTATCTTGACTGTGTGTTTAGGGTCGTTTTCCTGTTGGAAGATAAACCTTTATCCAAGTCTGAGGTCCAGAGCGCTCTGGAGCAGGTTATCATCAAGGATGTCTCTGTACATCGCTGCAATCATCTTTCCCTTGCCAGGTGTCCAATCAGGCTGTAGCTGAATGATCAGTGGAAAAAAGGTGCACCTGAGCTCAATTTTGAGTGTCACAGCAAAGGCTGCAAATACTTATTTTTGTGTTTTGATTTTAATAAATTTGCAAAAATTCAAACTTTTCTCACTTTGACATTGTTGGGTATTGCAAGTAGAATTTGGAGGGAAAAATGTATTTAATGCATTTTCCTGATGCACTGTATATTTAAGGTTTAACTGGCCAGGATTAAGAGATTTACTTATCATTTAATTTTCCATATTATCCATAAAGTTGTATGTTGTGACAGTACTGAACCATAGATTGTCCCACCAAATTCCTGGAAGAAACATAAGAAATATAAGAAGGGCAAGGTGTAATAGTCTGATGTTTCTGAGTACTCCAGGATTTCAGAAGAGAAACGTGATCGTAATTGTAATTGCAAGGTTAAAATTTCAATTTTGTTTCATTTTTAGGAGCAGCAGTTGGCTCCAGTCTTGTACTGTGAGATGGCCAGGAGCTTGTTCTGGGATTAGCTTGTTTACATTTTGAAACAAATCCTGCAGTGTACACCTAGCCTAAAGCAGCTTTGCATCTTTGCCTCTCTCCTTCACTGTGACAGGCTTATATAAATGCAGGCAAGAGGGAGGCGATTTATGGGAAAATTTCATGTAATGGTCATTCTGAGTATTACAGCAAGATTTGTTTATTCTAAATAAATTGCTGTGACTCTTTTGGTTTCGATGCTCACTCCCTGTAAGGCAGCTGATAGCGTCTCATCTCTTCATCAGCGACCATCGATATGCAGTTTTGCACATGTCTGTGCTTAAAGCATTAGAACAGGGCTAATCCATGCACCAGCTTTTCTAACAGCTTTGTGGTTTCAGTGGTTGTTGCCTGTCAGTGTAAGTTTACATTTCAATTCATGGCATTCAGCAGATGGTCTTATCCAAAAGTGCTTTGTTGTTCACTCAACAATATCCCTAGCTTACTGTGAATAGGCTGGAATCCAAATGATACATCGAGCTTGCCAAATCCAAAAGTCTGTGTGCATACCTAGAAACAAAGATACACAATACTCAACATGTACTACACCTTGATTGAATGTCAAAAGAAATCTCAGACTACTTTCCCACAGCAGGGAAAGTGGCCCAAATCCGATTTTCCCAGCAAATCCGATCTGTTCATACTGTCTTTTAACTGTGACCATTCCTAGATGTTTAGTTTTATTTATGCCTGCATCACAGGAGCTATCAATGAGTGCGGGACACATATGATGAGAAGGATCAGATGTAGGCCACTTTAACCTGGTATGTGAACGTATCCTAATCAAGACATGACTTGACATGACCTAAGTCCAATATTAGTGGTGATTTAAGTGCTCTTAAACGAGATGGGATGGGCCTTCAGTCACCATTTGAAGACTGTAAGCGGCTCACCTGTTCAGGCACACAGGGGTGGTTGGTTCCACCATCTCATTACTAGAACAGAGAGAAGTCTAGATGCTTGACCTCTATACATCTTGACCATACTTGAAACTCAACGCACTCTTGGTATGAATCAATATTTTGACCATTGCCATCCAGTGGGGAGAGGCTGGTCCTTTTTCGTTTTTTGACTTTGTAGGCCAGTGTCAGGATTTTTAAATCTGATGTGAAGTGCGAGAACAAGGCAGAGAAGTTATATGTTGGGATGTATTTAGGAGCATTCAACTTGGACTTCATTCAACTGTCTTGCTAAGCTTATTCTTTAAAATAAAGAAAAAGCACGAAAAAACAAAGCCTGTCAAAATTGTGTCCAAATCCCAACTAAGAAAACATTGGCAAATGTCATAAGTGGGTTTGAGGAGAAATTGTTCTCGATAATGGTTGGTGAATAAGGCCCACTGAAGATAAGATGTACTGCTGCATTGTGGATCAGATGCTGGCCTCTGATAGTACACATTGGAAGACAGTTTCATTAGTAAAGACTTAAAATTGTGCAGGGCTGAAGGAGGAGCTGGGTGTCGTCTAGAAAGAAAGCGTGAAAGTTCTCCGATTGTTGTAGAGGAGCAGTCTGCATCTGCATGAGTCAGGTTTATGACATGAGTTGAGAACAATAACTGTTCACCTACAACTACATCAAAGCTTTGTAAATCTGCAGATGGATTGATCAGTGAGTTGTATAGGACTTAAGTTTTTGGTGGTTGTCCAGCAGTAACATAGAGAACCGATTTCAATGTACATGTTTATTTGTATTTATTATTAATCTCCGCCTCTGTCTGCTGCAGGTGGGATGGACCTGGCCAAGAGGCTGCTTCAGGACCCAAAGCTTTCCCAGAGCAAGCAGGCCTGTGCTGGTCTCACTGATATGAAACAGCTCTTCAGCTACCTGCAGCTCTTCCAGGTCACAGACAAGGTGAGGTTGGAGGTCCTATGACCTGATCCATTTTCCAAACATGGTCTGAGTGTATATTCCCTGGACAATAGAGACAGTTTCTCCATGAAAAGCAGGATAAACTCTTTTAATACTCTTGATTCTGAAAGAAACAAATATTCTCCAAAGCTGTTTAGGGAATTTGAGGCGGGAAGGATGCATTTTATCACAACATACAGAAGTCTAATTTATATATATTATTTAACATCTATTTAACAACTTTGTGAGATTTATGAACTGATTTAGGCTGGGATGGGTCTGAGATGGGATGGGCTGGATAATAAGCTTTCAATACTCGTTGGCTACACAAGCCTTCCAGCTTCAGTGCAAAACAAAAGAAGCAAACTTCAGACAACAAACCTACAATGGCTGATCAACTGCGCTTAGGGTAAGGTGGGGGGTATTGTACATTATATTTATGGCTGAAGCAGCACTTGAGATTTGACTTATTTCTCAGAATGGTTAAGGGCAGTGAAATAATGAGTGGTGAATCAGGAGAATAATGAGGGTCGGTCCAGTTTTTTCAGAGCAAAAATATTTTTCTGCTTCTGTGTATATATATATATATATATATATATATATATATCTCTATGAACTGTATATGAAGTTCTTTTTTGTTCCCAAAACATGGCTGCTGATTATGTAAAAAGTTGATGTGAAGGCAATAAGGACATATTTTATAGTGATGGACAATATACTTAAAGAATTTTGACCTACTGTTACATTACCACGAGTGTGATTTAGATTTTAGTCCTAATTAATTTGACGAAGGGGGTGGGGGGTGTGAATGTGTGTGTGTCTGTGTGTATTTGTATATCTGTATATAATGCATAAACTCACTGTAGTATGGGCTGGTATGAGCTTACGGCTACATTATTCTTCATGTTTTATGAAAGTCATGATAGTTTTCCAAACCTAAAGTTGCTTTATAGTTTTCATTTTCACTTTTGTTTTCACTTCCTTGACGTAATGCTCTAGATCGTATTTAAATGGTTCCATGTCACCGTCACCTTTGGCCTACTTTAAAGAGGCTCGGACCCCAGATATCTATTAAGCTGCTTTGTGATGTTTGTCATGAAAAGTATTTTGTAATTCAATTTTGACTGACAGCCATTTTTCCCCTGTGAGTCCTGTAGTGTACTGCTTTCATTGCAACTGAAAAGAAATTATTTGCTGCAGAGATGATGCTTCAAATAATAGCAGCAGCAAAAGGAGAGAAAAGGCCAAAAGAAGGCTAGTTAGACATAATTATCAATTGAATAGTAGATTAGTAGTTTAATCTATTATATCAATTAATTAGTTGCAGTTGTGGCCCTTATTTAACTGGTTTTCTTTCTGCCACTGTGCTGTCTTACTGTATTCCCAGTGTACTTTTAAATAAATAATTCAGCATGTGTTTGAGTGTGTGTCTGACGTAGTTCCCCCCCCGCCTCTTCACCTCTCTTATCTGTCTCTCTATATCTATAGGTGGTGTTTGATCTGAGTTTGGCGCGTGGGTTAGATTACTACACTGGCGTGATCTACGAGGCCGTGCTGTGTCAGACGCTTCAGGCTCCGACCCCAGCTCCTGCAGAACAGAATGGGGCGGTGTCTGGAGATGAAGCTGGTGTTAGCGTGGGCAGTGTGGCTGGCGGAGGGCGGTATGATGGCTTAGTGGGCATGTTCGACCCCAAAGGCAGGAAAGTGCCTTGTGTAGGGGTCAGCATTGGCATCGAGAGAATCTTTTCTATAATGGAGCAAAAGGCTGAGGTGAGCCACCCGGACATGAAGACAAAACACTCAATATTGGAAACAGTAGCTTGCAGATGTTGTAATAGTACTTTTTTCTACCCTTATTACCACAGACTTTATTTTCCAAATGAATGACATATTGGTCTGTTGAGTATTCTGTCTGTTTGTAGTTGTCTGCAGAGAAAGTGCGCACCACAGAAACACAGGTCCTGGTAGCCTCAGCACAGAAGAACCTTCTGGAAGAGAGACTTAAATTAACTGCTGAGCTGTGGAATGAAGGAATTAAGGTGTGTGTACATGTATAGATAATTCAACTGACTCTTCTAAGTTGTTCTTTTTGTATTGTTTCTAATATAATTATAGAATTTGTCACATATGATAGATAATATAGAATTTGTCACATAATCTATAAAAGTCAGAGGTATTTATGACCATATCTATTGCTGGCCACAGGCTGAGGTGTTGTATAAGAAGAACCCAAAGCTTCTGACTCAGCTGCAGCACTGTGAAGAGACGGGCATCCCTCTGGTGGCAATTTTGGGGGAGCAGGAACTCAAAGACGGAGTCGTCAAACTGCGTAATGTGGCCACTAGAGAAGAGGTATGAGCAGGGTTATCTGAATGTATAATCTGTGGGACTGATTCGAAAAGAATATACACACTTAGTATTTCATGTGTGTTCCTAAACAAATGTTTGTGCTAAAAGCTGCCGTGTAATTTGTTTTGTAATTGCAGCTGAAAATGTATTGAAACGGTGGCAACAGTGTATTACAGAAATATATATATGTGACAACTTTGTCATGTTCTCGAGCCACTGGAGCAGAGACAGTTAAGTGATCACTTAAAGGACACAAGAATTGAACCCACAACTTATTAATCAATAACCCAGCATTCTAAACATCGAGCACCGCTGATGAAAACAGCCAGGGACATGCTGTGTGATAGGTGATCGACATTGTGATTTTCTTCTTGCTACATTACTGTTAGTGGGGCAGCTGTGGCCAGGAGGTTAGGGAAACAATCTTGTGACCTAGAAGGTTGCTGGTTTGTGGGTCTATTTGCATGTTTACTTTAGGAATCTTGATAGTTTCTGAATTAAAGCTGTAAAAATGGAGGTGATCCCATAAACTTTTAACATGATCACATTTTTGTCTCTGGCTTCTATTATGTCTTCTTTATTTAGTTGATAATTTTTAGTGTTGCACAAAAACATCATCTTCAAAGTGGCAATTTTACCGGAAAAGAAAAACATAACTTTCAATGGAAGTCCAATAGAAATGTTCCAAAAATCCAACTTGATTTTTCATTTCTATTGGTCCATTCATCATGGAATGTTGACACAATGTAAATAACAATTGGCACATTACTTAAAAATGAAAATGGCAGAAGTGGAGATTTTTGTATTTTTGTTCTCATCTTATTTGTTAACAGTAAATAATGTGTGCATTAGAATTTCTTGCAAGTTACTGAAGTACTTGATTACTAGAACATTCTCAGACTTGCATCCATAATTTCACCACAGCTAGACAGTTGTGTAGTGAAAATAAACAAATTTCAATCATGATCTTGAATTACACTGACTAGTTTGACCACTCACTGACTGACTACACTTTTCTTCCAGCCCGTGTCTCTGGATTTAAAATAAATGCAACTGTAAGCTTTGGCCAGTTAGATCCTGGTGCAAGTTTAGAGTTTCTAGGAAAGCACGGAATGTTTGAAACCATTCTAAGAATTGTTTGCCTTTTGTTGTTCACAGGTGGATGTGTCCAGGGCAGAACTGGTTCAAGAGGTCAAGAAAAGGACCTCAGAATCTTAGACCTGTTTACAATACACCAATAACCCCTCAGCACACAATATACTCACTCTCATTGCTTACAGAAACCAGTTATGATATAATTCAGCTTTTGTTCCATTCTGTCACCTGCCTGGATAAAAATAAACCTGTCAAATACATTAAATAAATATTGTCTCTATGAAATCTCTCTTACTTTAATCCTTTGACTGAACTGGTCATTCTTTTTTAAACTTTGATCAGTTAATTACACTTATCTGAACGCTGGTCTTATATTTATGTAGAGGACAAAATATCTGCAATGTCTTTAATGGGGAAAAACCTGTGTTCTGTTGGACCCTGATCTGGTGACTGGGCAGATCACTAGAACCAGGGTCAGGGTTCACCATACCTGCTCCGTTTTAGCTACATTCCTGCACCCTTTAGATTCAACCCTAATCCATCCCAACCTCATTCAACTAATTACTGCCTTCAGAAGTTATCTCCAGTCATTTAATTCTTTGGCATGTTCATACCTACTGCGTATGCCGTCATGCTGAGGAGTGTAGGGTAATGTTCTCTGTCCACACGTGCACAACACCACACCATTTAGAGTCCTTGTGTAACAATACATTTTCCTTTACCTGCATTACGTGATTCAAAAGTGATTCTAGAAGGAGATCCCCTGGCAAGAATCAAGAAATAAGGAATGCTGCTGATGGGTGTGCAGTGGCTTTTCATAGGAAATCCGTAATACGTGGCACGCCAAGAGAACTCAATCCGTGCAGGATCTGGAGCAGGTTATTAAGGATGTCTCTGTACATTGCTGTAGTCATCTTTCCCTCGACCCTGACTAGTCTCCCTGTTCCTGCTGCAGAAAAACATCCCCACATCATGATGCTGCCACCACCATGCTTCACTGTAGGAATGGTATTGGCTAGATGATGAGCAGTGCCTGGTTTCCTCCAGACATAATGCTTGGCATTCAGTCCAAACAATTCAAAAAATTCATTTTTGTTTCTCATGGTCTGGCAAACTCCAGATGGGCTGTGGTGCCTTTTACTGAGGAGTGGCTTCTGTCTGGCTAATCTTACATACAGGTCTGATTGATGGAGTGCTGCAGAAATGGTTGTCCTTTTGGAAGGTTCTCCCTCCACAGAGCAATGTTGGAGCTCTGTCAGTGACCATTGGGTTCTCAGTCACTTCCCTGACTAAAGCTTTTCTACCACAATCCCAGTTTGGCTGGAGAGACAGCTCTTGGTGATTCATGAATGATGGTCACTGTGCTCATTGGGATCTTCAATACAGCAGAATATTTTCTGTACCCTTCCTCAGATCTGTCTTTATACAATCCTACAGACAATTCCTTAGACTTCAAGGCTTGGTTTGTGCTCTGACATGCACTGTCCACTATGGGACCTTTATATAAACAGGTGTGTGCCTTTCCAAATTATGCCCAAGCAACTGAATTTACCACAGGTGACCAATCAAGCTGAAGAAACATCTGAAGAATGATCCGTGGAAACGAGATGTACCTGAGCACAATTTTGAGTATCATGGCAAAGGCTGCGAATACTTGTTATATTTTTGTATTTAAAAAATTTGCAAATCTTTAAAACACACTTCTGACTTTGTCATTGTGGGAAGAAATTAATGACTTTAATCAATTTTGGAATAAGGCTGTAACATAGAAAGTGGAAAAAGTGAAACACTGTGAATACTTTATGGGTGCACTGTATAAGGCGAGAATGCAAGAGATCCATCACATCACGTATTTCAGCTTGACAAACACCAGTATTCATGTATTTAAAATCAGACATGATACAATACCCAGTTTTTTTTTAAATACAGATCCAAATCAGAAACTGCTACTGTATGTCTGTGTACCATCACATGTATTAGTTCTATATAATATGATTGTTGTATTTATAGTTGATACCTAAAAACACCAGAGTTTCTACAGGAGGGCATGTGATTTGTATAGTTAACGTAATGCTGTGTTGCAATGGCGTCTGGTGCTGTGCCTAATAGAATGACTCATGGAGGGCATCCCCGCTCACTAAACATCACTAATCCTGGCTGATGGGTCACTTCTTTCAGACAATCCTTCAGTTGTCCCTCTCCATGGACACCAACAGCATGCTTTGATAATATCGACACAACACGTCAATATGACCATCCAACTTCTCAGATCCCCATGATGTGACTCCTCTCAAACTCGATGGATTGACCTCATGCCAGACAGATATAGATGTCAGCTGTGCATAAAGTTTCCCTTATCAAACCCACAAAGTTTTATTATATTAGTTGATTTCTTCTGGGTGTAAGTATTTTAAGCATGACTGTATATTGAAAGGTGGCACAAAAATATTATACATGAAAGACCTACTTACCTTTACTGCCAGACTCTAGTGCCACTTAGACGGCTAAGTGGCAGCATAGTGTATCCAAGTATTGAACCCACCACCTTGTGATCAATAACTCCGTGCTCTGAACACAGAGCCACCACTGCCCTACACAGTGCATTCCAATGAATTAAGAAAAAGAAATGAACATGCCATGAACATACTATGTGATTGAGCATATCATTTTCTTCAATGATTATCTGTGCATACTAGACATTTTGTCTGAGGCATTATTTTGTTCAACTGACCAGTTCTGAACCCACAATAGCTATGTTTTGTTACATGGTTACTTATATTCTAAAGGCTGCTTTAAATATAATTAGACTGTGTCCCTGAAGGGGTGCACATGGTCAGCAACAGCACTGACAGACTGATGAACGATAAGCCCAAAGTTTGCTGCGAAAACATTCCCCACATCATTTCACCACCTCCACCAGCCTGGCATCAAATTCAAAGATTCATTAGACCACAATTCGTTTCTCTAGTCTTCAGCTCATGTCCACTGGAGCCTCAGCTTTCTGTTCTTGGCTAACAGAAGTGGAACCTAATTTGATATTCTGCTGTTGCAGCATCCTGAGATTCACATTTACTATGGCATATATCTTATTTCTGGACACTACTACTATTTCTAGAACCTGCAGTTCTTCGAGCCTTTTGGATGTTGCTGAACTTAACTGCATTTTGTAAAAATGTTCAATACATATAACTACAAAATGGTGTCTGCTAGCTTTCTGATAGGTTTGTTTTGTGTTGTATACATTTTCTCTTTAGCACATTAAAAAGGTCCTTAGTATGTAGACAAAACATGTGTCTAATAACATTTAATCAGTGTAAATAAAGGGACACTGTAAAAAAATGTAATTGGAGTTATTGCAAAATAACTTTTCTTAAATTTTAGCTGAAATTCTACATTTCAATAACATTTTTACCTCATATTTGAAATGTGTATATTGCTCAAATATTTTTTAAATTATATACAGTGTACAAGGTATCTCTATTCCTGATTAGAATAATTAGAAAACTATTAAGAATTCCATTCTGTACAGTGGTGGTGTCCTCAGTAGAGAGGTTGAAATTCATGAGATGAAGTTTAAAAAGGCTGAGATGCCAAACTGAGCCATTAATAAAAAAAAAAAAAAAAAAAAATCTAGGATCCTGAAATTCTTTAAATATTAGTACAAGTATTGGGCAAAGAAGAGCAGACAAATATCCAACAAAATCTCTTTTTTTATAATTGAACACAAAGCAACCCACAACCAAACAAGGCAATTCAGAAGAATAATCAAACACATGCAAACAAAGAAGAGGTCTCATGCAGACTTTAAAGCACAAACCAACAAGTATATGAACAAACAAATAATATTTCTAATTAAAATATTATAAAACATCATATCAAAAGATAAAACAAAACATCTAGTAATACTGAACGCAAAACTGGTAATACATTAGACAAATCAAGATTGGTGACACATGGTTTTGATAACCTGCTCAGCAGTGGCCCGGTGCACTTCTTCCTCCATGCTGGTGATGCTGGGGCCAGGGAGAACCTGGACAGCACCGCACAGCGGGATGGGCAGACGTGGGATAATGACCCTGTAAGGTACAAGTGGGCAATATGATACATTATTGTTAGAACTAGTTTCAGTTCAATATCAAAGTTTCAAGTTCAAGCCATGAGGGATCGGTGTGATTGCAGCATGCTGAAGAATAACAAGAAAATGCTTTTAACACCCTACACATGACTTCCTGACAAATGGGAAACTAAAGGACATGGACAAAAAAAAGTTAAGATTTAATACCATTAAATTATAAATATTAAGTCATTCAGTCATAATTTGTTTTTGGTGACTATCAGGAGGATTGGCAGTTGTCTGTTATTGGGTGAAATAACTGAAAACATGTTTTATATTCTAGTTTCTTCAAAATAGCCACCCTTTGCACTGATTACTGTTTTGCACCCTCTTGGAATTCTCTCAATGAGCTTCAAGAGGTAGTCACCTGAAATGGTTTTCCAACAGTCTTGAAGGAGTTCCCAGAGGTAGCTCATTGAGAGAATGGCAATAGTGTGAATATAATGTTTGAATGTTTGAAGAAACTAGAATATAAAAAACATGCTTTCAGTTATTTCACCATTTTTTCACCATGTGCTCAGTCAGTTTTGATGCCTTCAGTGAGAATCTACAATGTAAACAGTCACGGAAATACAGAAAAAACACATTGAATCAGAAGGTGTGTCCAAACTTTCGGCCTGTACTGTATATTTCTGCTATTTTGCCGACCCTCACCTGTAGTTGAAATGGAGGAAACCATCTGGGCCTGTGTGGTGGTAGCACACATCATAGAGTGGGAAACCAAGGCCGTGCAGCTCACAAAGCCACTGTAGCTGACTCACTGCATCATGGGATGACAAGCTGGTCTTCCTTGTTATCAGGGGTATCATCCCATTCCTCACATGGGAGGCTGGACCCCCTACAGCACGGGAGAAGTGCTGCTTATGGTGAGGAGGTGAAGAGAACAGAGCATGAGTAGGAGGCAAAGAAGAATGCGGAGGAGGAGAAGGGTCTACATAATGGGGGAGCTGGGAAGTTCGAGTGATTTGAAAGCGGGGAGGTGGGGCAGAAGACTTAACTAGAGGTTTCAGACCAAGATGAGCCAGAGGGTTCGGTTCACGATATTCATCTTGCCTGAACCTGGAGCCACATGGCATCCATCGCACAGTGATGCTGGTGCCAAACTGCTTCTTGAAGCCTGAGAAAAGGAGCAGGTAGACAATAGAAAATGGTAATTACAGCATATTTTGCACTTTTTAAAACTGTCCCGAAATGACTATACCAGGGACCATATTCAAATCACAGATCTGTATACTTACACATAAGCTTTATTTACACTGTATAGAACAGTGATTGAGAACAGATATGGTCCCCTATTCACTATACCCCAACAAGAATAATTAAATCAACACCATAGCAAACCACTGGAATTGCAGCAAAAGTTTGGGCACATCTGTCTACATTAAGTACTTTTCACTTCAGAATTTAACAACATAAGTGAATAAGTGAAAAATTTCTGTAGATGTTCATCCACAGCAATAACTGACAATGTGCAAAAGTTGCCACACTTCTAGTTGTTAACCCTAAAATTCAGTTAATCATTTCAGAGCACAATAAACTGATTCTTCAACCCTTGTAGTTTCCATTTTTAAAGTTAATATATATATTTTTTTACATTAAACAATACAAAGTCACATTATTAAAGAACACAAATGGTTCAGCACTGGACATAGCCTTATTTTTTGAGCCATTACACCCTCTCTGACTCAGCCCAGGACCAAGTATCTTATTAATCATGCTCAATATAAACCATTGCATTTACAGAGTTACCACAGCCATATCAACTGTACCACACCACATCTCAAACACCGTCCACTGTTACAGAGAATCACAAGTACGTCACTCTGAAATAAGCACTTTTACTGCTGGCTCTGCTGGAGTGCGGTATCTTCAGCATAAATGCATGCTGCACAAGTCCCCATTCAATCCTTTCAGAGCAGCTCAAACTAGTGGTTAGGGTAGTTGCAGCAACAATTGCAACTACAATTATTCATCTGTCTTCACTGTTATTTGAGTTGATTGTTGTAAGAGTCTTTCATTTACATGCAAACCCTTATTCGAGTCAGAATTCCGGAAACAAAATAGTATTTTAACAGGGCCACGCTTAACCTGCTTTCGGCCAGTGTTCTCATAGCAATCAACAATCTAAAATCTCCCCCCCCATCAGTACTATTAACATTTAATGTGTGAAATAATGAAAGAATTACTACAATTACTATTTCATATTCGTCTGAAACTGTTTGGCCATTTCGCTTCTTTACGTAAGATTTATCTTTCATATTAGCAGAAGAGTTCATATGAAAAAACTACACTTTTCATCTTTGTTGTTTTCATTGTTAGAAACAGCATAAAATCTCACGCTAAATTTAAAAGTTACTTGGTTATTTTAATGATTTATAATCCAAATAATTGATGTGTCCAATAATTGACAGGTTATTTAGCTATTCTTTGTTACAGGTCTACATATAAATAAAAAAACTTATTTTACATATACTTTATAGCTAAAAATATATTTAACAACCCATTTTATATATGTCTGACACACAGATATTCATTTATATTTAATTTGGAAGCTCTCCTGATTCAAACAACACATGCACATCAAGGAGAAATGTAGACACATTCTCATTCAGAGTTTTAAAAATATTCTTCTTTTGTTGGAGTATCCAGCCTCCATCACCAACAGTACTGGATGGAGCACCATCATTCCAGAGAACAGAGTTCCACAGCTCAATGCTGGTGGAATTTATACCCTTCTAGCTCATTATTGGCATTAGACATGGTACCATTAGGTTCATCTGCTCCAGGGAGTCCTAATCTATTGCCAATACTTCTGTACATGGACTAGACAAGTTGTGGGTGCTTTTGAACATGTGTCTGCAATGGGTGCAACTTTAATGTAGCTGAATACATTCATTAGGAGGGGTGTCCACAAACACTTGGACATACAGAGAGATTGTATGAACCTGTACTGAATTACCCCTGATTGCATCATTTTAGGAGACAGGCTTTCCAGTTTTGACAGTAACAGACAGATACATCTGGTATTTCACAGATAACGAATGTCAATGTTTGAATAAATAAAAGTGACAGTTGCATGTTCCAACTGCATGATCACCCAGGTTGTATATGTTCTGTCATGACATTAGGAGTAAAAAAAAAAAAAAAAGTTTCATTTCTACATGATTTAATTGTTACAAACTATGGGAAAAGCCATACATCAAAGTATTGCAGGGAAAACCAATTAAAATCAATATGAATCTGAATTATTCCCGTCATCCTGTTATACTATTCAGTGATTCATGTTCAGGTTTTGATTGCTCTTTGCTAGGCCTTAATTATTTCCCCACCTCTGTTGTGTCTTTATTTGCATTCGATTAGCATAAATTAGCATTAAGCTCGTCAGTGGAGGATCTGCTCAGCGTGGCGTTTGAAAGACATGTGCTCTGCAGGTATCCTGCTCTCCACAGTGCTGCACAACAAGACAAACCATCAGCCTGCTGCAGCCATGAAAACCTCCTGCCTTTCACACGGGGCTTGTTTACTGCTCTGGAGATGAACTACTGATGTATATTTGAGTTCTGCACAGCTGCAGACTGCTTACTGAACCAGGCGCAAGGTCAAAATCAAAGTAAAAACTCTGGCTTGAAGTTGAGTTAATAGCCCCTTTTTAAGTTCAAGTTTTCGTGTTTTAAAAATGACTTAAATATACAAACTCTTTTGTCCTAAACTTAGCGAGACATTGCTCATCTGATTTTATTTTGGTTTAAAACAATAGTGCAGTTTCAGGGCCTCAGATTTGGCCCAAATGAAGACTAAAAACATCCTTCAAATGGTATTAATGGTATTAGCCCCCCATCAGTGTCTAGGCTCAATTGTTCTTTATGACAGTAATTTGTGGCCAGATAATTCATTATGAATGGGCTTGTTTACTAGAACTTTTGATATACTGTCACAGTTTATGAGCATGTTGAGCAATATACTGTAGTAGGAATTTAATCACTGTCTGAAGAAAGATGGGAGTCCTAGACACAAAGTCGTGTTTTGCACACTGATAAATAACATTTAAATATTATTTATATCTTCACAATGTCAGTTGCTGGAACTGCCATTCTGTCTCAGAAGAGTCTCTTTAATATTTGAGCTAAGCAATATTTTAATATTTAGGAGTAACCTGCTGAGCTTACAATACAGCCATAACACTGAACAACTAATATTAGAGAGAGCACTATTAGTCATGCTTTATTGCATTTAGTAAATAAACACAGATTGAAGACCCATCTGTTTCAGGAGTATTTGTTAATCCCCAATATGTCATTTGTTTTCAACAGCATCTAAACCTGAGGAATCTCTGGATTCTAGCCTCATCTACAAGCTAAAGATGCAGCAAAGCACTTTTGTAAGTCGCTCTGGATAAGGGCTTCTGCTAAATGCTAAATTCTGATAAGGGCTTCTGTTAAATGCTGTAAATGTAAATGTAGTAAAGTGTGTATAAATTTTTTTAAACATGCGACCACTTGTTCTTTTATGTACATTTCAACACGTCTTGGGTACTGGGCCAAATTATGATAGCTAGCTCACTCTTGTGGGGGGTTACCAGTACTACGCCGACATCAGAGGAAAGACTACTGAACTAGCCACAGGTCATCACTGCCTCACAACTTACAGGTCTCAGAAAGAACTTACAATATCTTCTAACATACTTGTGTCAGACCCCACAGGACACCCTCAGAGGTCTTGTAGAGTGCGTACCTCAATGTATTGGAGCACTTTATAAAGGCACCTACACAATTTAAGGGATGTGATTTTAATGTTATGACTGACCGGTGTATAAAGTAAACTGCTTGTGGCTGTACTTGAACACAGAAATCTGCAAACTTTTCTGGACATCAGACACACAAACAGAACTGCAGAAACTTGTCATAAAGATTCAGTTCTCATCTTCACAAGATCCTGCACAATCCCTTAAGAAAACACACACATGGCCCCACACTCCATTCTAATCTCTAAACACACATCTCTGACAGAACAGTCCTGTGATGACAAACTGTGAAGGAACCACCATCTACCTGTTAACACCTCAGTAGCTCTGACTCTCTACAGTAACTACTACTCTTAAGACTCTTAAATCTGTGCTCCCTGGGGCAGGTCAATGCATTTCCACACTGTTAACATTAGACATGCTTCATATTTTTTAAGTGGTGCCATAACAAGCACTTGGTTCCATTAACAACCCTTTTTGTAGAAAAGCTGTATGTGTGAAGAACCTTTTATGGGTCAAAAAACTTCACTATAATCGTTCTTTACCAATTTAAGGAAGATTACAAATAAAGTCACCTAAACCAAAATGGTTATTATACAGCATTGCTAAAAGAATCTAGCCATGTTTAAGGTTAAAATGTGCTTTGTTGAGTTTGCACTAAAGTAATTAATAAATATATCTTGATTTATTAATAAATAAAGAATATCTCGTCAATTAGGAGGGGTGGGGGAAAATTTGATTCCTAAAATTCATTTTGATCAAGAAGTGAGATCTGACAGACAGCCTCTACATTAACAACTAGCATATTGATGTACACTGGCTCACTGCTGCTAATGAAAGGACCACTGAGCAACTTGAAATGGGTGAAGAAAATGACAAATCCCTTTGCAAATTTTATTTCCACAAATTTGTGCCCAGATTCAATTATTGAGAACCAGGGCTTCCAAACAGACTTTCACACTTTGGAACGGAGATACAGTGTCTCATCTGAAATAAGTCTTACTAACACAGTACTTTGTACCTTCTACAATGAGATCAAAACTGAAGTTATGGAATTACACAAGAAAGAGGGAATGAGTAGATGTACCTCAATATGTATGTATACTTACTACTACAGCTGCAACTGCATATTGTATCACAGATGGAGCAGCTCACATCTCAGTGGCTCCAAAACAAGAGCAGTGAAAGCGAGCCACAGGGCAAATATGGCTGAACAGTTTGAAGATTGTAGCAGTGGAATGGCAGATCACCAAGAAAGATTTACTATTTGGTATCTGGTATTTAGTATCTGATACAGCATCCAACATGTTTGTTGTTGCTGAACTGCATAAATTCCTACATGTGAAATGCTACATCCACCCACTAAACCTTGCCTCTCAGTGAGCACTCAAATTGAGCATTACTAGAAAAACAGAACCATCTTGTAGCTTGAATTGTATCTGGACTATGCACTATGACTAACCCTGGGTAACTTCTTGTCTACAGTTCCCATCATACCTTGTACCAGCACCTTCTTGGCCATTGATGCAGCATAGTGAGAGGAGTAGTGGACCAGTGCAGAGACATCCTTTCCCTTGGGCCCAGCGGCCTTGATACTGACTCCCTCAACCCCATCTGTGAGCAGCCGGAGGACCAAGAGCAGCTCTTCTCGGTTCATGCCTGAAGGCAGGTCCCCCAGGCACAGCTGCCTCTTCTCTGTGCTTTTCCTAACCACCAGTCGCACACCTTCCTGTAGCTCATACTGATTCAGGGCCTGAGTGGCAGCGACTGCCTTGGCAGGGTCTCCGTATTTGGCATAGGCGAAGCCACGGTTCTGCCCACTGAAGTTCATCATGAGGCGAAACTCATAGAGCGGTGCCACGCTCTGGAACAGTGGAATCAGACGATCCTCATAGACGTCCCGTGGAATCTGACTGATAAAGACCTCACAGCCTGGACCGGGATCAGGGCCTCTCCAGTCTAACAGAGGAGAAAAGAAAAGATGAGGAAAAAAGACCAAAGAGATGAGCCAGGAAGAGAAGAGGTGAGAAAGGAAAAAATAGAAAAAGATGTAATAAGAGAAGAGATTAGGCCAGAAAAGCAGTGAGATTATTGTGTTGCATGACTTTACAATTAATAAATAAGACAAAAATGTCTAATTTAACTCTTGGAGCTCCAGGGTATTACTGAGGGTCATTTTTCTGTATCTATGAAATCAGTTGGAAGTAAATGAGGTTACACGTTTGAGATATTTATTAAACAAAAAAAGTGAAGATCTTAAAACACAACATGCTGAAGTGTCAGTGGGTCTTCTCAAGGTCAATGAACAACTGGTGCTTCATGCAGGCCAGTGCATATAAGTGTAGCCCTTATAAAAGTACTTTTACAGGGGCATTAGAAACTGCATTAGTTCCACAGAAGTCTGCTGCAGGCAGTCTGAAAAATGAGAATACACTGCTAGATTTCATTTCCACATCCAAACATAACAGCAGAGAAGAATCCAATGAAAATAAAGTTATTTTGATGAGCCAATGTAGCCATGTATTGCTGTGACCACAGAAAGTTAGCTCTGTCGTGCTTGGCTCATATAAGGTGTGGCTCAAATCTGTTTTGTTCCACGTACAGCATATGAGTGTGTCATAACTAGCAGTAATGAATTATTAGACAAAAATATATTGAACAAAATATATTTAATTAAACTTCTTTTATTTAACTATATTAGTTGGACCCGATAAGCCAAAATCTGCCTGAAAATTAAATGGGTTTATATGGATTTATGACATGAATGCAGCTTAAAACCAAATGAGTGATCTAGTAAACAAGTAGTTTGTGTTAGTCAAAATTAGTTTGACACAGAAATAAACAATAAAAAACATTTTACAATAATGAGTACTGTCAAAATCTTATCTGAAACTGGATAATCAGCATTCCCACATGTCTGGTTTTGCAAGCACATTAAACCTTTATTTATGCCAAAAGATTTTCTAAAGAGCATCCTCACCTGTCACTAATTGAAAATCATACTTGTTTAGAATACCACCATCATTCCTTTCAAGCACTTTTGGTTAGAGATGCTGTTCAGTGAAATTCCTGTATGTGTGTGTGTGTGCCATAAACTTTTCATAAACTTTCGATAACGATCATAATGCTGCATCTTGTGAGAAGTGTGTTGAACGGCTGGTGCACAAATGGCAGGTGTGTCAAACAGACTGTCATGACAGCATGTGACATGCAGGAGGAAAGCTCCTCAGGACCCAGGGTTTGGACATGCATCAAAGAAAATAACATTAGCTGAGAACAGTCAAGTGCCTCAAATGACCTTCACAGCCAGGCTTTCTTAAAAAAGAGAAAAAAAAAAAAGGTGGATTTACTAAACCAGATGTTCTCGTTCTCATCCTCATCCTGACTCATGCATCCAAATATTCATCCTATTCATACAGAAGTAATGATGTTAACTGGTCAAGTTTATGGGCTGAACTAAACTGTGTTACATTAGATGTCCCACATCCCAGCCGTTTAGCTCCAAATCAGCAACATGTATTTTACACTGGTAAACTCTATTGGTCCTTATGAATTCTTTGTGATAGAAAAAAACAGTTTTGGAGAACGGTTCAATGTGGCTCAATTGCAAAAACTACAACCATAAAACCCCACCAAACATCTCTAGCCTATTAGAAATAAATGACAAAGTTTTACATGAATCTGTGGCGCCTCCAAGGTGACATTCTTCATAAATAAAGCTGTGGCCAAGACTCAGTAAGGTGTGGTAACGACTGTAGGGTTGCCACCTGTTCGGTTTTCACCCTGGACAGGGTGAAGTCTTTTGGTAAGGAAAAGACTGTGGGGGGTGACAAACTTTTTGAAGACTGCATCCAACTTTATATGATAATGGAAAAATTTTATCTACAATCAAGGCAAGGAACTTATAACAGCAGAAATTAGCTTTCAACCTCTTGGGGGCTCACTAGCCAGGTTTATAATATCAACACTGTACTTTACCAGCATAAAATGGTTTTAGTTGTTTTAACAGAAATGCTACTAAAAGTACATGGGTGAAAATGTGTAAAAAGTTAGATAAAACTGAGGAACTGAGGGGAACTCAAATTTAATTTATACAGTTGCTGACATTTTGAAAAGAAAAATAAATCTGGTACACTGGGACCTAGACAACAGAGAGAAGTGAAATACTTCAGGTTTTATATTAAATAATCTGCTTACAGAAAATGATTCAAAAAGAGTGCTGAAGAGCAGAATGAGGAAAAAAATAACATTTTTATGATTACAGTCTGAGCAAGTGCATTATGCATTTAATCAAAGAAACACTACATTTTCACAGTAAACAGTATTATAATGCATGATCAAACTACATCCACACAGAGGGAAATAGCTGCCTTATCAGGATTATGAAAAGACTATTTAAAAGTATGATATTACATCTGGTAAAGAGGGCAGTAAACTTAGCATGAACCCCTGTCCTTGTACCGCCCTACAAGGCAAAACTACATTTTCTTCTTATCTTGCACAACAAGCACACTCCATCAAAAAGAAACATTAAGACAACATTCAAAGAAAACATTTCTGTAAACTTCATATAAGTCATGTTTATTTACTCCCTGCAGTTTACAATGACTTGGAATGTTTTAAACTGAAATGACACTAAATAGAAACAGAACTTGCACTTCTATTATTTGTTCTGAACATGTTCAATATACATCAGCCAACCGTATTTACAAAAACCAAGTAAATATTCTACATGATCTGTGAAGTTTGCAAGAATTTGTGAGGCATTTAATAAAGCCTTTGATCAGTTATATCAGTGATATGAATATATTCCAAAATAAATTCAGACTTTAGGCCTGAATCTAAAGTCTGCAGCTCTCCATTAATGACCCCTGCTCTATATGACCTCCTGAATCAATGGCAACCCCAGAATCAATCCAAACCAATGGACAAAACTGCCAAACACTGGAGCACTCTGAAAGCAGAGTTTAATGCCTTCCCTGATCCTGCCCACCTGATCCAGCTTCATAATTAAGACTAGCTAATGAGCCACTACAGGTGTGCTGGAGCAGAGAGAACGCTAAACTGTGCAGAACCAAAGCTCTCCAGGGCTTATATTTATCAAGCTACTCAGAGAAAAAACACCAATTCATGATCAACACTCAGTCTGTGTAAGCTTCCTGAATATCATTTCAGGATAAGGCAAAAAGAAACAGAACACCAGGTCATAATGTTTCTGAGAGAAGGAGCACCGATCTCAAACCAGATGTGTGTATACTGACAGTAATAGAGTCTACATCAGCACTCCAACAACTCTAGGGATTTAAATATTATGAGCCCTGGACACACCCTTTGATTTTATTGAGAATCAAAGCTGAATGTCAGAACAAGAAAGACCTAAGAAGGAATTTATTATTGAGATTCATGGAGAATCATGATGGAAAAAGCATGAACCTTCATAAGTCATTTCAGAGTACAGCATAAGTAAATAAATATTTTGATAATCTCCCTCTTAGTGCTGGTAATGTAGCAATGGTTTGAAGCATGTAAAAAATTATTCATGTTTAATTACAGCCTCCACACGGCAAGATGTGTTAGTTTCAACACAAATACATCCAAGACATTTACACATAAAGACACTCATATGCTCTCCGTATACATGTTTAAAATCTGACTGAGCAAAAAGTATATATCCAGACAGTTCATCACATCTGTGTTTGCTTTATTTAAAAAACAAACAAAAAAACAAAAACAAAAAAAAACAATGTGAGTGGGTCATTTGTGTGGACATGGTTTAGCATCCAGACAAACTCAAGAGAGTAGTCTTATTGAACTTATGCCGCGGAAACATTGCAATTAAAAGGTTACTATTTAAACATACTGATACTTTAACATTGTAACATTTGTTAAGGTTTTTATTGCATCATCATATTTTTGACAAGCATACTGCCATTTTTTTATGTTTACATGTCAAGTAAAAATACTTGACATCTTAAATCACAGCCTCTTTTCACCGGTTATATTGTAGAGATGAACCAATTATGATTAATTAGCTCACAAACTTATTTGTTGGCTACTCTACAAGAGGTCACTCTCAGCACATAACTACAAAATATAGACAAAAGCATTGGGACACCAGAATAGAGTACAATGAAAAATAAATCAAGTTTGCTAGTAAAATGTCTTCCCTCCTAAATATTCCACACTCAACAGTATTATTGAACGAGTTCTAAACTGGCTGCAGAGGTACCAAATCCATATTAAGGCCTACGGATTTAGAATGGGATGTCCCAACAGCTGTGTAGGTTTCACTAAACCTTTTCCATATAGTCCAGGCAAGAGCTAACAAAGTTCCCTGTCATCAACAAACTCAATGAAATCAGTCCTGTCTGGACAATTATGATATAAAAACTAATGAATGATGATTATTATCTCCACCATTACTTTGTAATTTTCTCCTACATAAAGGTGGTTTTGTATTTTAACAATACAATGAGTGCCTTATAGTGTATCTGTGCAAATTAGTAATTAGTAAACAACTTAAACATACAGATTTGTCTGTGACAGGAGCTGACATTTAAAATGTATATAAATACATATAAATTTTATTCAAACATTAATACATGCCAAGATGACCATATGTTTCTTGTAGTTTAGTTAAACATGTTTTCCATGAGTCACTTTCAGATTCAGAATGAAGATTTGTACAGGTTAACTGACTAATCTTGCTTATTTATTGTCAAAATTATAAAGCAAAGCCCATAACTGCAGACCAGTCTCCCATAACTCTTAGGACCCGAGATCTGCACTTTGTAGTTCGTTTTAGGGCCACTCTCAAGTATTTTGATTATTTTTGTAACTAAACAAAAAAAATTATTACATTTTCAGCTCAAAAACACTCAGGATTTGGGAACCAGCAGCACTCCCAGCAGACCACGCACAAAGTTTTTCAATGCATTATAACACTGTGCAATATTATATCATCTCCCCATGTGCAGTGATTGTGTACAATATTCTTCAGAGATCTTGACTTTTATAATGTTTATATTGCATAGTGTGCCATAGAGTGCCTAGCCGTCCCTTAGCTTCAGTGATGATTTCCCCACTGCGGGACTAATAAAGGACTCTTATCTTATTTCTGAGATGAAAAGAAATTTTTTTTTGTGCTTATAAAAGCAAATTAAAAAATAAAATAAACAAATAAAAAGTCACTGTTGCATGGCCAAATTCATACAAATATTTAAATTCTCTTAATACTTCTCTCTCAAATGAAGAGCCAGAAAATATTATCTGGCTCGTGGCTCTCCTATAAACACTTTTCTAATGTGACAAACTATGAAAACATCAACATCAACATCGGCCTCAAATTGCCAAGATTAAACCTCCTGTAAAGTGAAAAGCAGAGATAAGACTGCTGAAAAGGTCCAGCCCAGGTCCCAGACAGTCTCCCAGCAGCACACTGCTGTTTTGTCTTATTAACTGGTTAAAGTGGTGATGGAGGCGCTCGAGCCCTCAATGCTCCTCTTCGCTGCGACGCTTTTGATTGATCTCATTAGCATAAATCACAGCTGAGCCAATAGGAGCCGCCGCCGCCTGCCTGCCTGTTAATTGCAGGCAGGTATGAGAGCTGCTGCTCTGAATTAAGAGCACAGGGCTTAACACAAACAAAGCTTCTCTGAAGACCTCCAGAAGTTCAGGCTCTAGTTATTCTTTCAGTGCCAGTGACATAAACTCCTCCTCACCTGATGAGGCTCTAATGGTTTGGGGCTTAATTAAAAAGCATGCTTGATGTAAAGACCCTGATTCAAAAGCACCTACCCGGAGGAGGACCGCCATATTTCCTCTGGCCGTTGATCTGAGTTAATGTGATGGATGTTTGCTGCAGCCACGCTTCCAGAGCTCTCAGCTTAGTTGGGTTTAAAACCTATAAAGTAACAATAGCAATATTTTAATTGTGATTAATAACCTGGATAAAGTCTCTAAAAGTGAGTTCATACACCTAACATCCTGCAAACAGTTACAAGGCAGGTTAGAAACCATGTCTGAGTATAATATGCCCCATATACGTGGAAACTGATCTGCACGTATAAATAGCAGAAAATAAAAGTTTCAAACTCCACGTGCAGTGAGCACAGGCCCCATTCCAGTGTTAAAAGCCAACAAACAGCTCTGAAAGCCACTGTAAACACACAAACCCACTCTGCTGACTTCACCTGCACAACGTTTCCCTCCATTTTCGCTCCTACTGGGGCACCAGCCAGACTCAGCTCATTAAAGCAGACCTTCTCTTCCACACCTCTGACACACAGCCCTTGGCAAAACCCGAGCCAATGGGCGTGGCCGGAGTGGAAATGTGGGCGTGGTCATTTAATGTTTCAAATTACATGCCAATGTTATTGTCCCGAGCTATGACCATTACTGACTCTCCAGCTCAACAAATCCACCTGACTAAACCTTCATGTTTTCTTTTCCTTTCTTTTCTTTTCTTTTAAATATTAGACATCACATCTACTGATACAAAAAAAAAATCAAATGGAAGTGTCAACATTTGCATTTATTTTGGATTGCATGCAAAGAAAGGCCAAACCAGGCCAAACCAGGTGTTTTGCTGATTTTTTCATCTTTTTAAATAACATTTCTCATTTTCTTCAAGTTAATGCACACTTACTTACATCTTTAAATATGTATACATTTAATAATGTATATATTCAAACCTGAAATGAAACATTCCAATAATTTGAGATGATGGACCATAAGCCATAGATTATAAAGGAGCTTGATATACATGTAACAAAAATGGAATATGACAGCTTACATTTATTTTATGAAATTATGAACATTATGAATTTATTCATGGTGTTCTAATTTTGAGATGCTCTAATAGATATTTTGGAAAATATAGTTGTTGTCTCTTTATCCCTACTTCCAACTGTGTTTCTAAAATGTCAACACAATGATGATGACAACACAAAAAAGGATTGTGTGATTATTCCAGCCCAGCAGGGGCCACTGACACCTCATAAAGTTTGATGTAAAATTCATCCAGAAACAAGTCCAATGGCCATAACAGACCTGAATACAGCACAAAGCTGAAACACATTTTCTAACTAAAAGATTTCTCGCTTTGTTCAAGAAGAATAAACTGTTTGTCAGCAGCAAACATGTACAAATCCCTCAAAAATATCCACCATGAAGAGCATTAAAAAGAATTTCTATATAACGCTGTTTAAATCTTGTGAGTGAGGTTGAACTCTGGATGCTCATTGTATGGCAGCATTAATAATCAAAGTTCAATCAGGGAGTACCAGATGGATGGAACATTCCATTTATGAAGTTGTGTGAACATTTAACATTCTTTAATTCACAATGTCACATGTGTAACAGGAATTCATCATAGAAGGCATTATCACCCACAGTGGAGGGCGCACTTGCTTAATGATTGTGACAGGCAGGGAATGGTTAGGTTGACTCTAGCAGAAATCACATTTACATTCAATGCATTAACCCCACACACATATCCCACATATTTTTAACTTCCATGGGATATGGGAGACCCACCAGAGTGCCACATCTGGGCTTGTAACATTTCTAACTCGATCCTGGTCCCCATTTGTCATCAAAGCATTGTCCATAATATTTTAATGGCATTGTTTGGTCCACTGGCTCACCTAAACATTATTGATTGGTGCTGCAATAGTTCACTGCTTGGTGACCACATGCAGCCCTTCATGAACTTCATGTGCTCCAACGATGAATTGGTAGGCGAGCAAAAGAATGCACATTGGGTCTATCTTGTCCAGAATTGGATCTATGATGTATTCCTGGTACACGTGACATTATGGACTGAGGAATGTTCAATGCCCATGCAGCTTTGGAAATGGAATGTTCCATCCATTTGGCACCCACTATCATGCTTCACTTAAGATCTGCTAATTTGTGTCACCTTGCCTCACATACAAGACACAATTTATACAGGTATAGGTGTTCCCAAGCTATCCCTGGGCCAATGCTTCTTCATAATCAATTTACATACTGCCATACCATGATTTTTGGAATGTCAGTCTATGCCTGATGTTAGAAAAATGTGCATTTTTTTTTCATTTTGGCAACATTTTAACTCCCAGCTTTAGTCATTACATTTACTTTTGCCACATTGTTGCATTGGTACACTTGCTTGGATTTAACAAAGGACACTATTAAAGGTAATAAATGTTGACTAGCTTCTGCATAAGCTCTCCTGGACAAAGACAAAAGCTTTTGGTCACCTATTCTGTGGTTGAATTTGAGAAAAGAGAAAAAACTTGCCAAGAACACCATTCCCACAGTTAAATGCAATGGTGGGCATGTAATGCTTTGGCTGTGTTTTTCGCCAGTGGGCCAAGCAACCATGTCAAAGTAATTGACACAATGAGAAAAGAGGCCTACATTAGGAGTCTGGAGGAAAACATCAGTCTGCACAAAAACCTTGGCTTTGGGAGCCAGTGGAACTTCCAAGAACACAATGATCCTAAACATACAGCCAAAGTGGTCAAGATATAGAAAACAGAAAACAGAAAATTATACTAACATTTTGGAGGGGACCAGCCATGAGATATGAGTATTGGGACACTTCATTCATCTTTTACTTTTGCTAACAAGGGTATTAAAATGATTTTTTTTTTTGCTTTTGTTGGAAGCAGTAGTAAGAGCATTAGTCAGATCATGATGTTGGATGAACACCACACAACCTGATTCCCAACTCCCCAACTCATCCAAAAAGTATTGGATGGAGCACCATCATTCTAGATAACACAGTTCCACTGCTCCACAGCTCAGTGCTGGGGATTTATACCCCTCCAACCCACACCAGGCATTAGGCATGGTGCCAATAGGTTTGTTTTTATCTGTACAAGAGAGTTCTATTCTATTGGCAGTACGTCTCTACAGGGACTAGGCAAGCTATGTGTATGCTTTTATACATCTGCGTCAGCAAAGGGTGCAACTTGAAGTAGCTGAATACATTCATAATAAGGGGTGCCTCCATATAGTGTGGACATACAGTCTATAGGCTATTGTGTATTATCTGTGGAATTATTTGAAGTTATTCCACCAGCCAACACAAGGTGGGGCACAGGGACTGTACTGTGCTTGCTCCATTTGATTTCCTCTGAGTAAATGAGGGATAGAGGAACAGTAGGTAGATTTTGTTTAATTAACCTGCAGGGGTCACCTGGTGGTCACGTCCCTCCCCACTGCATTGTTCTCAGTAGAAGAAGCTGCAGGAGATGTGTGCAGTTCGGCTCTCAGCTATGCTGAGCTCTCCAGAACTCACTTTAAAAACCTGTGGCCGTGATTGAGTTCTTTACCATCTAACAGACGTTCTCAGTCCTGCTGTTATATTTCCTTTGAACTGCACATTGTCTTACTCTAACACCCCACATTCAACACATTGGCTCATTAACAATGCTGTGAGGAAAGACTGGGATTAAAGGTGAAGAAAGACTCAGCTTCAGTAGGATGAACTAATTGAGAACATTAAATCACTCTGCCCATTTCAGTCCTCTGATTCGTTCATGAATGGAAAGGTGTCATCACCGGCCCACAATTAGGTGGTGGACCAATCTCAGTACAGTGGAGATTTTGACATAGTAGTAGGATGATAGTGTGTGTGCCACTTGTATATATGCATCAGGTACAGCATTTGTTGGTGATGTGCATTTTTTGTCCATTTTACTGGAAACCCCTACGTTTTAGCTCCACCTTCCTGGTGTTCAGACTGTAGATAATAGTTGGATGCATTATTTGTGTTATTTACCCTCTAGTCATGTCATCTACCCCCTACTGTCATACCTGCACACATATGACCATAGACAACATGTATTATATCATTACTGTGCTGATAATGGACCAGTACCATATGAATACTACAGCGCTCCTATAGTGGTCCTTATTCATTGATGGGAGGCTGATACGTTTTCCTGTAACAGATGAGCTAGGTATTTCTGATAAAATGGCCAATGTAGGCAAATTGTTGATGTTTGATCTCTAATAAAGTGGCACTTCATACCAGTGTGCACTACTGGTATGTCTACTTCTTGCCTGCAAGCAATGCTGCTGTGGCCTCACCCTGGACCATATTCAGGATTTATTGGTTGCCCCATGCTGCATGAAATAATAGCCCAAAAGTAAGTGAAGAATGAAATTTTCTGGTTTAAAGACTAGGAAAACCCAGTGTTGATGTACCTTCAAGATAGGAGGAACATATGAAGGACTACAACTGCTTTGGGATGGACTGTCTGAATTCTCTTGCTTGCTAGCTTTTACAGAAGGAAGCCAGATGGCTACATTGCTGCTATACTGCTATGTAGTAATGGGGAAAATGAAGCTTTGATGTAACACTGACATTTTCAAAGAAATTCTGCTGAAAAGTGGTTTGAGATTTTGAAACATTTGACCTCCACCTCTCCAGGGACATCCACTGGCCATCTGTTTTGTCTTGATCGTTTTAAAAGTGCAGTTCTTTTTACCTTCCATCTTAAAATCACAATCAAAATCTGAAAAGAAGTAATAATTAGTGACTGGTCAACCCTTCTGTGACTGCTGCTTTCCCTAGTTGGTTAAAAGCTTTTAGCGTTTTAAGATTCACTTCAAACTTCAAAATCAAACACCTAGCCTTGCAGTCTGCTTTTACAAACATTTGTGGAATGATAGGTAATTCTGAAGACCTCAGTTAATTCCAGCGTGGTACTGTAATAGGATGTGGAATATCCTCCCTCCTAGATTTTCCACTGTGATCAGCTGTGAGAGGTATTATAGAAAAATGGAAGCATTTAGGAACCACAGCAACTCAGCCGCAAAATATGTAAGACCACTTGTGGTTTTAGAGTGTGGTCTAAATATGTTGAGGTTCAAAGTGCATAAAAATCACTAACACATTAAACTCAGGCATTTAAAAAATTCCTGCAGGTGTCCAGATACATTTGTCCTCATAGTGTATAATGAGTCAAGACTGTTATGTTACATTTTTGGGGGTTTATGTTTATATGGGAGCTGACAATGCATCTGGAAAGTATTCACATCACTTCACTTTTTTGGACATTTTATGTTACAGCCTTTTCCCAAAATGGATAAACTTTTTTCCCTCAAAATTCATCACACAATACTCAATGATAATGAAGTGAGAAAGGAATTGTCTATAGACCTCTGAGACACCATTGTATCAAGACACATATTGGGGAAGGATACAGAAAAATGTCTGCTGCAATGAAGATCCCAGTGAGCACAGTGGCCTCCATCATCCATAAAAGAAATTTGGAACCATCAGGACTGTTCCTTGAGCTGGCTACCCAGCCAAATTGAATGATTGTGGTCGAAGGGCCTTACTTTGGGAGGTGACCAAGAACCCAGTGGTCATCCTGACAGATCTAAAGCATTGCTCTGTGGAGAGAGGAGAACCTTGCAGAAGGACAACCATTTCAGTAGTACTTCTTTCAATCAGGCTTGTATGGTGGCCAGACAGAAGCAACTCCTCTGTAAAGGACACATTACAGCCTGTCTGGAGTTTGCCAAAATGCATCTAAAAAAACCTTTTTTGGCTGAATACCAAGCATCATGTCTGGAGGAAACCAGACACTGCTCATCACCTACCCAATACCATTCCTACAGTGAAGCATAGTGGTGGCAGCATTATGCTGTGGGGACGTTTTTCTGCATCAGGACCTGGGAGACTAGTGAGGGTTGAGGAAAAGATGACTGCTGTGAAGTACAAAGTCATCCTTGATGATAACCTGCTCCAGAGCACTCTGGACCTCAGACTGCAACAAAGATTTATCTTACAACAGGACAACAACCCTAAGCACACAGTTAAGATAACAAAGGAGTAGCTTTGGGTCAACTCTTTGAATGTACTTGAGTTGCTCAACCAGAGCCCAGATTGAACTTCTCTGGAGATATCTTAAAAGGGCTATTCACTGATGCTCCCCATCCAATCTGATGGAGCTTGAGAGGTTATGCAAAGAAGAATGGGGGAAACTTCCCAAAAACATGTGTGCTAAACTTATAGCATCATACTCAAAAAGACTTGAGGCTGTAAAAGCTGCCAAAGGTGCTTCAGTAAAAAAGATATGTATATGTTTATATGACACATTTAGGAACCAGTTTAAGTCAGATCAGGATGGAACTAAACTGGATATCCTTAGATGTCTGACATCAATCAGTGCTCCCTAGAGAAGCCCCCCCCCTCAATTTTGTTTAAGAAAATTATTTGTTCTGCAGTTGACATCTTTTATCATCATGTCAACAGCCTTATGAAAATGTGTTCACAGATGCATCCATTGTCTGAGCAGTTTTAGCAAGATTTATAGGAAATTACTAATTCTATCCAGTGCACAAGCAGATCTTCATGGCCATCTCAACTCGTGATACAGAGAAGATTGTTTTATTGCTCTTGTGTCAACCTTCTGTAATAACACTATATCAAGCTGTCTTAGAAAAACTATTTATTGCTACAGTTTTTGTCCATTGTATTTTCAATAACTGCTTTTTAACAATCTAGGAATTTATGAGTGGGACCTTGTGGAATCTTGAATGATTGATTCAGCCAAGATGTCAAACACAAGTTGAAGCTGGAGATTTTGAGCAGTGAAAATTTGTCTCTGCTATCAGGTTTGTACTAAATGATGGTTTATTCACTGTTTATATTTATGACATTTGGCTGATACTGTTGTATACTAATGGTCACTAATGGCGTTTTTCCACTGCATGGTACCTATCTACTGTCTCTATTGGACTCACAATTGGCTTTTTTGCTTTTCCAATAGGCACGTTTGGAACCTGGTACCTGAAAGCGGATTCTTTTGCAATACCAGCTTGCACATGGTTACAAGCAAACCAAGTAGGGATTGAAACATGATGTGTAAATCTTGCAGAATGGGTACAAATGATGGTCACACTACACTATGCAATACAATACATCCGGGGAGGAGGAGGAGAGCTGTCATATTCAAAAACGAACCAGGTATCAGGTGGAATCATCAGTATTATCAGTATCATCAGTGGAAAAAAAAACATTTCATTTGAATCATGTTAGAAAGTTAGGAGAATGTGGCATTAGGAGTGTTTCCCAGGGACTCATATTGGTATAGAGGAAGGGAATGTTGTTTCCAATTATCGTACACCAAGTACACTAACCTAACAGTTTGTTACGGTGGCTTGTTCGAGCACTTCAGGGATTCTCAATGTTTATATTTCTTATTTGCTAATTGAAGTCTATGCTGTGTGTTGTAGTGAGAGAACATTACTAAGCAATACAAAATAGAATAGCACAACAAATATCATATGAAATATAATCGTTAGGTTGGATTACCCCTTTAAGTGTTAATTACATGTGCTAGTCCAGATGTTTGCGTAGGAAAATTTCAATGTATGGTTCAATTTTCAACATATGGTTCAGAGCAAAAATCTGGACCATCAGAAGTTCCATGACGAATGGTTTGAGAACCAGTGTACTAGGCTACTGAAAAGTAAAATGGGCCCCTTAGTATGCAAGCTCAGGTTCAAACACTGCACAGATATTTGAGGAAAAAGCGTAGGATGGGGCACAAAGGTTGGAATATAAGGCAATTCAGACACAAGTCCAAGAGTCTTGGGTACAAAGTGTGCGCTTCTATTATCTGCAGTGTAATTTATACAGTTTAAGAAAGTGCTAGCACTTTCTTTTGAATGCATCAGTGGTCTGTCTTCAGAGCGTTTTCCCTTTGCACCTCCACCATTTGCACTTCAAGGACCTCCCATTCATTAACAGATGTATTTTTCATTCATTTTCTGAAACATTTAAAACGGACACTCCTTAAATGTTTTATTCAAGAAAAAAAGTACATGTGGAGATCACCAACTGTGGAGTGCAGGAAGGGGCTGCTTTGCATCAAAGTGCCGTGCTTGATTCAGTGTAGCACGACACGCTTGATCAGGCTGATTGCAGTGGAGGTCAACACATTAATGATTAGTGGAATAGTAAGAGAGTAGCGAACACACTGAGCTATGGTCCCATTTTCAAATAAGAATCCACATCTTATAGAACAAGTAATTATGTGTAAATCATTAAAGGTACATGCTACAATTTGAGATCAACAAAGTGTTGAGCTTGCCATTTGCCTGGGAAGCTGAAGAAAGAGGCTGGCTGCTGGTTGGCTCCTCATAGTTGCCAGTAGCCTGAAGAAATTGCTATAATTGCATTGTTTGCCTTTGCAGGCAAATCCCCAGTGTTGAATGTGTGCCTACAGTGTTTATATGTGTATCTACCGGGACATGAATGAACACTGCTATTGTTAATTCAACATGTGGGATTTGACCTCAGAGAAAAATGAACCAACATCATTATAATTTTTTTTTTCACAGATTTAAAGGGCCAGAATTTTATTACACATGTATCTCAATAGAGACCAATAAAATGAAATATATGCATATAATACATAGAACATTTAAGAAAGTAAGTGTACAGTGTGCAAGATCAGGATGTGGGGTATGACTATATCAAGAGACTGCAGAGCTAAAGAGAGGTTGGAAAAGATATTTAAAATTAATTGTGATTGTAAACAATTGGAAACATATGTGGAAGTGAGTATGTATATGTGGTATGTACACATTGGCTCTTCTGGATAAATTTCACTGGATATATTTGCATGGCGAAATCCTCAGTGTTGGATTAACACCTACAGTGTTTGGATTAACACCTACCGCGTAGGATTAACACGTTCATTTAAATCCAACTGGGTTCAAATGAACACTGTAAGAGGGAGCCCAACATGAGCATTGTGCTGTGTTATAATTATTGGTACACAGTGGATTTAGCAGCTGCTGATTGAGTAAGACAGTAGCTCTCTGCTCTGGGGGAATCTAAAATGAGCTGTCTGCAAGAGTAAATGTGTTTATACTCTAAAGTTGGTTTCAATGAAACGGCTCCAAGAATCATTCTGTAGCATATGCTCTACTCTTCGTGATTGAGACATTGTGGGGGTGCAGGTGAGGTGGGGACAGGAGGGGAGGGGATGGGTGTAATAAAATAAGTGAACTTCATTAAAGAACATTTAACTGCAAAATTGCAGGGCTGCTGTAGATGTCTCTGGTGAAGTGTATTCAGTGTATTGCTGTAACAGCACGCAGCACTGTGCCCTTCGGCTCAGAACGGCATTGTGAATCGCCCATTCTTGCAGCAGAGATATTTAAAATGCTTTTAAGCACAGTGGCAGCTACACAGGCCTTTTCACACAGGAGAGCATGGAAAGAAAGAAGGGCACTTAGGCTGCTAGTTTCATTTCAGTTCCCATCACCATCCCTGCCCTGCCTCTATTTGTAATCCCTCGTTTTTAAAGAAGTTGCATCAGCCATGCAAACATGCTAACATGAACGAATATATATATATATATATATATATATATATATATATATATATAATATTTCAAACAAATGTTGTAATATTGTAATCACTTACATATACCATTATTACAATCACATATAATGTTTAATTATAGTTGTGCTATAAAAATAAAAATATGCTAATGGTGAAATTCTACCAAGAAAATATTGCTAAAATTGAAATATGCTATTGAGCCAACACACAAATAATTAACCTGCATATGTTCTAGCAAGATGTTTCAACTGCTGGCTACAAGGAAGGTGAAACCGATGTCTCACCATGTTGTCAGAACACGCAGACCACTTTAAAGGACTTGCTGTCAGTGTTTCAGTTTGAGTTTCAGTTCGTTTATATTTTCATTTTAATATTCGCAAAAGTTGGTCATTGCTATTGTGTTAAAACCAGCCATAACAGATCACATGGCCATTCAGGGAGGAATATTGAAGGGAACAGACAGAAGACACTGGAGTTAGCAGCAATGAGACAAAAAGACATTATCTAACAACATTCCCATTTCAATGAAAGTGTGTTCTCTGCAATTTCATTCTGGTGAGAATGTTTACATGCATGAATGCTACACTAGACAAGCATTCGGCTTGTTTAGAAGGAATTGGTTGATGTAATTTGAAACTATCAGTAGTTCTTTACATTCAACACTGTGCTGAATTGCTTTCCCTTGTGATATGGTGACAGTCAAAAGTCATTTTTGCATTTTATTCTTAGCAGTTTGATGGGATGTTGGTTGTAATAAGTGCAAAGGAAGATATCTGTTAATTTTTTACAAACTTCCCAAGAATCTAGACTGGCTTAAGGTAAGTTTAGGTTAAGTTACGTTAGTTAAGTTAGGTTTAAGTTACGTTATAGTTAATGTTAGGGTTAGGGTAAGTGTTAGGCAAGGTTTTGATTAGGTTTAGGTTATACTTAAGGTTAGGGTTTGGGGTAGATTACTGGTTAAATTTAGATTTAAGGTTGAGGTGTAGGCTCAGGTAATAAAATTATAGTGAGTGTTTTGTAATATTCTCTGTTCAATTTGTTTGTTTTCTGTGTGTCTAGGGTGTACAAATTGTGATTGAAACCAGGCTTGTCTGATTCAAAACTCAATTTCTCAAAAATTGGTGGAGTCTGGTGGTGATGTACTGGTCTACACACGCACACACACACACAAACACACACACACACACACACACACACACACACACACACACACACACACACACACACACACACACACACACACACGCACACACACACAAATGCCAATTCAACTGGAGGAACTCGAGCAGCTTGTACCAAAGATAAATATTAACAATCATTAAAATAATCATTCAATAATTAGAATCAAAGTAAACTGTTCAATTAATCGTGATATTGATTTGAAGTCAGCACTCCGATCAATTATATTAGTAATCAAATACTTTACCAAATATTTTGAAAAGGAATCATGTTGAGTCAAAGATTTTATTTAATATCTAACTATACTAAACTCAAATCAACTGAACATTAACAAAACCGTCATAGTTTTGTGTGACTGTAGAAAGATATACAAAGAATGTGCTTTGAGAGAAACAATGTGGTAAAACCGTATATAAATGAGTATTTAAATGAGGTGGTATTTTCTACTGTAAAAGAGACCAGCAGGGGATTTTTTTAAAAATTGCATTAGCATCATCATGCAAATTGCCAAGTAATCAATGCTGATTCACTGACAAGGTAAGTTTATTATATATATATATAGATATATATATATATATATATATATATATATATATATATATATATATATATATATATATAAAGGAACTGTCTAATTGAATGTAATATGTAATCAAGAAACATAACATCCCCAGTGTTTTCACACTGCCCCCCTCCCCACTTACTCCTTCTTTCTCTCCACCACTTCCATTCTGTGTCTCCTCATCCATGACTGTGTTGAGTGATAGGGTGTGGAGTGTAGGTGCTGTTTGTTTATGAGAGACTGTATGCACATCAACACCTCTTAATGCAGAGAGGGTCACTAAGCCAAACACATAACACTCAATCACACATAGACAGCGGGCTTGCTGATAAGCGTATTAAAGCATGGAGTTGATATAGTGACCTTGGCTATGGGGCTGTGCATCATATCGCCCTCAAACGGCTTCGGCTATCGACTCCCTGGACTCTATTAGCTGGGTAAATCTGGACGTGCACAGGTATGACATACATAACATAGCATACAGGGGTAATAGAAACATTACAGTGATGGGAAACAGCATGGAAGTGTTGATAATTAGGCAATCAGGAGAGATCATTAAGTCATGGCCAAATAGTGCTGAATATTAGAAAGCTTATTGTTCATTCAGCACCTCCTGTCTGTCTTTGGCTGATTAATTTATGACCTTTCTCATCTCTGTATTGAAATCAGGCCTGTGCCAGGCCTGTTGCTATGAGGAGTCAGCTGCATAGTGACAGGAGTTCCGTCGCCGTGGGGTCGGCAGACACGCACATCTGTGAGCCCTGAACTGCACACATACACATGAACACACACAGACATACACACACGCTGCACCTCAGCCTAGGAAGAGGACGATCTCGGTCCCCCTCTCGCCCCCGGGGGCGCTCCGCAGGGGCTGACAATCTGTCCCACGTCAAAGCTCATATCTTCAACCGTGTCACTCGCAGCCAACTTTGCAGCGCTTTCCTACACAACTTCCGATGCACTCACTGCACTTTTGGAGTTGTGTTGCTAAGCCGCTGTGTGAAGGTCGCCTGGGCTTGAGCCCGAATCTGTGGCTCATCGCCTCTGGATGCATGGTAGAGCAGAGGTGAATCATGAATCATATTTTCCCCTCACTGGGGGCAATCTAAAAGGCAGCTTAAAGCTATAGTGTAGCAAAAAAGTCAAATTTACATCCATATGAAATGGATCAGTCAGCATATGATTTGCATCTAAAGGGAGATTGAAGATTAAAGCATCATTATATAGCAATTGAACCCTAAAATAACAGCTTCAGAATCATGTTGATACTACACTGACTGTATTAATACTACCTGATGATAAGAATGATAAGAAATAAGATTTTTAATTTCCCTGTACCCCAAATATAGAGGGTCAGCCAAGAAATGATTATGAAGATTGATTCAGTGCAAAAATATTTACTTTTAAATACAAAGTATGAAACACCATGTGTGCAATACAGATGTATGGGAGTAAAATTTTAAATTGGTAAATAACTTTTACATCAGGTGAATGTTCATTAGGCTTTAAACGGTTTCTTCACACTCACAATGCAATCTCATCACATTTCAGACAGTTCTGTATGAAAAAACACATCTCTGCTTTATATTGAAAGTTAAAGTACGATTCAAATTTTTATAATTCATACTCATAACAAGTCATTAAAATTGCTACCCCATAGAGATTTTGTTACTCAGTAAAGCTTTAGCTTTTTAGCTGTTACTCAATAGAGCATCTGCTACACAGTAGAGCTTTTGTTATTCAGTAGAACTTCTGTTACTCAGTAGAGCTTCTGTGACTTCATATAGCTTTTGGCACAGTAGAGATTCTGTTACTCAGTAGAGTTTATATTATTCATTGGAGTGTCTGTTTCTCAGTAGAACGTTAGTTATTCAGTATATAGTGTGTCATACTCCATAGAGCTTTGGGTATGCAGTAGAGCTTCTGTTACTCTGAAGAGTTTTTGTTATTCTGTGGAGCTTTTGCTACTCAGTAGAGCTTTATGTATGCAGCTCAGCTACTTTAGAGCTCTTTATAGGTTCTTTAAAGCTCTTTAGAGCTTCTGTTACTCAGTAGGGCTTTTGTTATTCAGTAGAACTTGTGTTACTCAGTAGAGCTTCTGTTACTTCATGGGGCTTTTGGTCTACAGTAGAGCTTCTGTTACCATACAGAGCATCTGTTACTCAGTAGAGCTTTTGTTACTCTGGAGCCTCTGTTACTCTGTAAAGCTTCTGTTACTAGTAGAGCTTGCTATTCAGTAGAACTTCTGTTACACTGTAGAGCTTCTGTTACTGAATAGAGTTGTTTTTACTCAGTGGAACTTGCTACTCAATACACCTTCTGTTACTCTGTTGAGCTTCAGTTATTCATTGAAGCTTTTGTTATTCAACAGAGCTTTTGTTACTCAATAGAGCTTTAGTTACTCAACAGAGCTTCTCCTACTCAGTGGAACATCTTGTACTCAGTAAAGCTTCTTTTACTCAGTATAGCTTCTGTTTTACTCAATAGAGCTTTTGTTATTCAACATAACTTCATTTGCTCAGTAGAACTCGATTTGAAGCTGCTGTGTTAATGTAGAATTGCTTCAGAATGTTGCTTTAAAATAAATAATAAATTTCTTCGCAATACTAAAGCCATCATCCTGTTTTAGGTTTTTTTACTCATACCTTACTGGTTATATACTCATGTGAACAGACTACTTTCATGAGCTTCTAAAGTGTTATCTGCAGAGAAAATGGAAAACACAGCAATTTAATTGCCAGTGCACAGAAATGTAGAGCGGTTTGTTTTGGTTTTTGCTCTGTTCTACAATAAAAAGTAAGTGTCCAGCTAGCAGAGAGTGCCAGCCTGCTTATACGTAGCTTTGGGGCTTCCTGCAGCTGGAACCACCAGAGACTTCTTTCTTTCTCTCTTTCTCTCTTTCTCTCTTGCTCTCCCTCTCTCTCTTCCCTTCTGTGTTTCATACCTGCGTGAGCCTGAGCTGCATCTGAATTATGCACTGATTGAAAATAGAGTCATTAGCATTAGGCAATAAGTCCGATTTGGAACAAAAACCCTCTATGGTGCCAATGCTCCAGAGACTGTTTGTAATGCAGATAAATTATGCTGGCCCTTTGCTGGAAGGCAGTTTTGTGTGTGTGTGTGTGTGTGTGTGTGTGTGTGTGTGTGTGTGTGTGTGTGTGTGTGTGTGTTAGTGTTGTGGGACTAAGCACCACTGATACAATACACTAAACCAATGTTACCTGAGTAAATTATAGCAATCAGACAGATGCATTAACTGTGACTTTTCCAGTGTTGAACCCTCTGGGACTTTGCCTTTTTATATTTGTTTATTTAATAGTATCATCATGCTTCTATTGAAGTACAACAATTCTTACTTCTTTGTTAAGATATTATTAGAAACAAAAGAACCAACTAAAAAATGGTCAACCCCAGAGGAGCATTCTATTGCTCAAATGTTTCTCCTAAAATTCCTTAGGAGAAATTGAATTTTACAAAAATAGACAGGAAATCCCTTTCTTGTCTTGAATTTATATATTTTTAAACAGGAATTACCCAGTAACACAATGAAAAAGCAGCCAAATGTCAGTAGTTAAAGAATTAAGCTTTGTCAGTGTAAACACGTTCAGTTCAACTTGTCAATCAACTTTCCAATCAGTTAAATTACACTTTTTGTGATTAACAGAAATAATTTAGCATTGTAAAAAAATCATATGAACAGTGTTTCTCCAGAATATACTGTCCTCTATTCATACATTCAAGTTTATAATAGTGCATTCATTAATAAACTGTTAATATCTTGTATATATTGCTGATGACTTTTCTCTTTACCTTTCAATATTCCAAACACAATTGTGTTAGTTTTTCTTTTAAGTGATCTGGTTCTTCTCATATTGTGTTCTAAATATATTGTCATATTGTATTCTTCACTGTACACTATATGTCAAAATGTTTGTGGGCACCCTTTCTAATGAATGCATTCTCATATTTCAAGTGGTGCCCATTGCAGACACAGATGTGCTAATGTACACCCACAGCTTGTCTACTCCCTGTTGAGAAGTACTGCCAGTAGAATAGGACTCTCTGGAACAGATAAACATGAACCCATTGGCACCATGCCAAATACCAGGCTTGACCCCTCTAGCATTGCTCAATTCAGTACTTTTGGGATAGTTTGGGTAGTTGAGATGAAGGGGGTGGTGATTATCCAACACCCCAACCTCACTAAATCTCTTGTACTGAATGCTATCAAATTCTCACAACAATGCTATAAAATTTTATAGAAATCTTTCCTTGCACAGTAGAGACTTACTTCAACAAAAGCAGGATAACTTTTTCAACAATATTTTTTATAGTACACTAGTCTCAACAAAAACAGAAGGGAGGGAAGAGGTCTCTTGTATTTTCATGAAAACGTGATTTTAATTTTCTGTAGTTTTAAAATTAATTCAGATTATGTGAGAAAAAAATGTTAACAACAGCAAAAATAATGACCATCAAATTTTTAGTGGTGCTTAGACTCAATTTGTTGGTGCTTGAGATGATCTGTGATCTTTAACACCACTAATAACTATGCAGGATAGGAGGATTCAACCAATTCATTTGAAGAGCAGGCTGGTAAAAGCCAGATACAATGTATTGTTTCTCTTTAATTTTTTTTATCAAGGGAATTTCTAAAGATTATTATGGTATTTACAGTAAAGCTTTGGGAAATTAAGCAACGGAATATAACATTTACAGAATGATATGGAGTCTTTCTGGCAATCTCTCCAGAGGCACCTAACTTTATTTGAGAAGATTTCAATACATTTTCTTTAAAGTCAACTATGAAAATGTTTTATTAGTATGCACTGGCAGTTCTGGCTTACCAGGCGCCCTGGGCGAACTTCAGCTGCCTCTTCAGCTGCCCTTGCCCACTGCTGCTTTGTTACTTAGTGTCATTCTGTAAAGTTTGTTAAAGTGTGGGTAAACTCAGTTTGGCTGCATTGGTAATACCATCTCTGTTAGGATAGGATCGGATAGAACTTTATTGATCCCTTGGGAGGGTTCCCTCAGGGAAATTAATGTTAGCAGGTAAGAGGTATTCCATGTCAGATGTGTTGTCATTACTGCTGTGGTTTAGGCAAGTGCCACGGCATGAATTCTCTGGAACCTGTGCTATTAACACATGCTCACTTGGACATGGCCTGCAATTTGTTCTAGGGGGCAACCTACGTAGGACAACCTACGCCCTGGCACAGATTATGAGGAGACTGGATGTAAAAGCAAGAATTACTTTATTGAAACACAAAACAGGTGTCCAAACAGTCAGAACAAGAGAACTAAACTGAAAGCATATAGTACTCACCAGGCACATGAGCACACAAGACGCATGGAGTGAATGAAACACACAACAGAGAATGAACACCTGCCAATTAGAACAAGAGGTTGAGGCTAGATACCACCTTGATGCACTAAGAAGAAGGCAGGAATCCTTCCCTCACAAACTAGAATCAGGTCGCCCACTCTGGTGAGGATAACATGACAATGATTTGATGAGAGCTTGATGAGTGTTGATTATTTTTTTTCCTGCTGACCACCCCCAGCACTGGGCTGTGTTATTGTGTTTTTTGGAATGATGGTGCTCCATTCAGTACTTTAGGAAGGAGCTGGGGAGTTGGGAGGAGGTGTGGTGACCTCACTATCTAAGCTCTTATTGCTGAATGCATTCAAATTCTCACAGCCAGAATGTATTAGAAAGCTTTCAAATTTTGGCTAATTCATCCACCTCTATCAACATGTCATGTCAGATCCATCCATTTTCATATTTTCTTCTTCACGGTGGAGCCTACTCTAAAATGATTGGGTATAAGGAATACCCTCTGGACTGGGTGCTAGCCCATTGCAGGGTACCTCACACTAACATTCACTTACCGTGTGCATTTTCGAGAGCAAACTGGAATTCCCAGAGAAAACCTACACAGACACAGGGAGACCACAACAAACTGTCTTCACTGGACAGCGCTTGGAAGAAATCTCTGATGCAATGGCTAGCAGACACCTGTGCTGGCCAGCATTACATTACAACCAACATTGAGTATGTGATGTGAGGCACCATCTACCCACCCAGAGAGGGAGAGCAGGCCAAATCTCCCTCTGACTCCAAGTGCCAATGGATCTTCAGTGAATTTTATCTTTTAAACGAAATAGCAAACCATAGAGGGGTTTGTGTAAACAAGTACAGACATAAGGAAAAAAGGTATACAGCCAAAATAGAAAAGGAACAAAGTGAACAAAGCAACTCCTCTTTGGAACAGTTGGGAAATGATGGCTGGAATAGATCACAAAAGAAGAAAACACATTAATTTGTAGAGGGAATAGTGTTCAGAAGTGGGTAAATTGATAATGTTTCAGCTGAGACTTGAGCTTGAACAGAAGATTAGGAGAGAAGTTTAGTGCAGAAGGGCAGATTTGTTCATGAAACAAGAGTTGAGAAGGTCGTCCTGAGTTCAGGTGTTGATGGGATGGTTGGTTGTGTATTACATTACTGTGCACAAGAATATGAAAAGATGTTGTTGCTTATGGGCAGATTTCTCCAATGAAAGCATGCTTGAGTAAGAATGGTTAAATAAGTAACAGATAAAACCTTAGGTATGGAGAAATTACAGTTCACTTTATAGGCTAAAGTGGGGGGATAATTTCCTTAATGTAGGAACATTTGGAAGGTCAGAAATTATGCAATTATCTGTAGATTTCATTTATAAATTTCTCTACATTAAGTACTGTCCAACCACTTTTTGATGAAAAACAAGTGAGTGAGTGAGTGAGTGAGTGAGTGAGTGAGTGAGTGCTTGTTTGATAGGGTATGTCATTGATTTGTTAGGAGTGAGTTAATTTTCTGACGGTCTTGTTTCTTTCTCAGGGTCTGCACAAGGTTACGTTTAATCAAATTATTTTAATTTTATACAGCAATTATATGCATGCAAATCAAATGTTTGTGATATCTGTTCCATACATAGTCATTCACAGTACAACTATTAGTGAAGTGCGTTGATAATTATCCAGTCACATGAAGATAATATAGGGACAGAATATAAATATTACAGTATTATATTGTTTTGTTAATAATACTAATACTGACATTTATATTCTGTACATTTCATTTCATATTTCAAGCTTTTTTATTTGAATGTTGATTCTGGCTGACATCAGTGTATACAGTGCATTTGGAAAGTATTCAAAGCACTTCACTATTTGCACATTGTGTTATGTTACAGCCTTACCCCCCGCCCCCCATATAACATGTACATATGTATTCACAGCCTTTGACATGACACTCAAAATTGAGCTCAGGTGCATCTGGTTTCCACTGATCATCCTTCAGATATTTCTACAGCTTGATTGGACACCTGTGGTAAATTCAGTTGATTGGACATGATTTGGAAAGTCACAAACCTGTTTATATAAGGTCCCATAGTAAACCATTTAAGTCAGAGCACAAACCAAGCCATGGAATAAAAGCAATTGTCTGTAGACCTTCTAGACAGGTTTGTATTGAAACACTGATCTGGGGAAGGGTACAGAAAAATGTATGCTGCATTGAAGGTCCCAATGAGCACAGTGGCCTCCATCATCCATAAATAGAAGAAGTTTGGAACCACCAGGACTCTTGAACCTGTCTTTAACCGGTCTTCCAGTGTTCGGCATCAGGCTGTTTACATTTTGACATCAAGATGACACCAAACAGTTGGTGGTTACAGTGTGAGTTGGTGTGTCAAATCAATACAGAACCATACACTTTGAGAATGGTACACTGACATACTACATGAATAACATTATTAATCCAGTCATTGTGCTTATGCATGAACAACAAAGCCCTATTTTCATTTTCATGGACAATAATGCTCTAATACTCAAATGGAGTGGACTGCACTTTCACCAGAGCCGAAAACCTATGGGATTAGTTGAGTTACTGAGGCTCATAACTCTGTACCTTAGAACCTGGTGTCTAGCTGTAATTGATGCTCAAGTTATTGAGACATTTTTTTGTTTTTGGCTTTTGCTTCAATAAATTGTTTGAGATGAAAAAAAAAATCACTATTGCATATTCAACTTACATGCTCTACTTTCATGATATATCACTGTACTGTGAACCTTTGATTTATTTTTAGTTTTAGTTTTAGTCTTTTTATGGTAAACTACCCAACATTTATATGCCTGTGTGTGTGTGTGTGTGTGTTTGTATACAGCAGCACTGTTGTGTTTCTGCAGAGCTGCTGGTTGTTATGAACATTAGCAATCAGGTGAACAGACGTTGCTAATTCAACCTTGCTGATAAGATGTGTTGCTGATGGAGCTTTGTGCAGTTGTCACTAAAGCCAAGTCGGCTGTCCGTGTTTTCTGAAGCGTGCTGGTCAATATTGGTACTAGAAACTTTCTCAAAGGGGATTGTTTGTTTTTCCTCAGCTCTCTCTGTGTCTCTCTCTCTCTGTTCTCTCTCTGCCTTCCTCCCTCCCCCTCCTCTCTCTCTCTCTCTCTCTCTCTCTCTCTCTCTCTCTCTCTCTCTCTCTCTCTGTTGTTCATCTCTCACATCATATCATTACATTTGTTACTGTAATCCTCAGCCACAGTAGTGTTTACACTGACCAAACTTTGCAGAGGTAATTTAGTTAGGTGTAGGTGTAGTTAGGTGTAGTATATTCCATTAATGAGCAATAGAGCTGTGTACGGAACAAAATATGGGCTTGATGTTGTTGCATAAGGAGTGTGTGTGCATGTGTGTGTGTGTGTGTGTGTGTGTGTGTGTGTGTTTGACTCGTGGGCAAAGTGAGCAGTCCCAGAAACAGTAAACTAACCACATCTGCCAACTTCCCCTTTCAGCCTCAGGTGATCAAAACCACACAGAGCAACCAATAAAACAAAAACACATAACCAAAAAAAAAGAACCTCCAAACCTCTCTTTCTCCACACAT